>CAAKHD010020934.1:96283-146412 GCA_901007705.1 Fistularia tabacaria
CTACTGACGGCGAGGCAGCTTTACCAGAGCAAGAGGGCGTTCTGGTATGCCCTCACACACACGCACCCATACATGCACGCACGCATGCACGCACACACACACACACACACACACACACACACACACACACACAAACACTGGGGGAATTAAAAATTTACCATGTTTTGTAGCCTTTGTTTCTCTTGCAGACCTGAGTCAGGACCAGGCCATATACTGTCAGCGTTTTTCAATGTTATCAGCACTACAATCTGCACTGATGTGGTGGAAAGTGATAGAATGTTAAGAGGGGAATTTGCACAAACACTGAAGCAGGAAGAATACAGGAATCAAAGATTTCCTCGCCTTAAGAATATATATTTGGAATGTGCCTCTCCTCTGCTTGGAAACAACTTTTGCTTCACAGTGATTTAAAGAACATTAAATATGCAAGAAGTTGAAATGTGATTAAAATCATCCAACTTAATCTAACAGTCCCATAATATATCATAATATTTTAGAGGGAATGAAACAAAATACACTTAAGGATTGCGTTAATTTGTCTCCTTTTATTCATTTCCTGCAGTGATAGAGCATTTTGCGATGGCAGGATGGACAAAGTGTTAAGTTTTTGTGTGTGTGTGACTGTCTGTTGACATGTGTCTGTGCATATTTGTGTTTTTGTTATGCAGAGGAACACAAACATTAGTATTGGTAATACTATTGAAAATGATTCTCTTCTTTGTCCTGAAAAAGACCTATTAGGGATAGGTCACTAAAAAAAAAGTATATCTACATTTTAAGCCCATTTTTCCCATTGCGCTGGTGAAAAGTAGCTTTTATTACTTTTATAAGGTTGATTTGCAGCTAAAGATTTTTTGTTTGAATTTTTGTTGTTGTTTTGGTGAATCTTTCTTTGGCACATCTAATCCATCCTGTTGGATATTCAAGTTTGAACCCCTGCTACAACAATTATTATCAACAGCATCAGTAGCTGACCAAAGCCAGATACAAAAATACCACAGATCTGCGTACAGAATTTTATGTTAGGAATGTGCCGCTGTTACATCTGCTAGTCAAAGTCTGAATCAAACAGTCAGCTGATCACTCTACCAGAGCTTTGAACAGTGTTGTCCTGAATGTTGGACCATGCAGCCAGTAATGTCCACAGACACCATTACTACCAGGATGTATAGTTGTTACTAAAGAGTCACAGAAACAGTACTGAGTTGTTTGACCCCATTGAGAAGAAAAACAAAAATGCTGACTCATCTGAGAGAGGTGCTCATTCAAAAAACTCCCTGCACATTTCTGCTTGTCCTGTCATTAAATACATCCTGATGTAGAAATCCCAAACCTGCCAATTGTTACTTTCATCGTTAGTGTATCACATATGTCTTATACCCTTTGGAAATTATAGATAGGCCTTGTATACTAAAATTAAAGATATGATCAAAACAAGGTTGAAAATCAACACTTTATATCACTGAATATTTTGGAATTATGTGTGTAGTAAAATAGCAAAATAAAGAACTATTGAATCACCACAGGACTCAAGATCCCAGCTCTGGAAGTAATAATACCTCCTTCATTCAACACAATGTTCTGGCTTTATAATGGTTTTGACCATTATTAGGTGATTATTTGCAGCCTAAGGTTTCATTAATATATTTTAAAAGAAATGTAACAGATAAAATATAATTATTGGACTGATACTCGTTTGTGATCTTACACCTCCCCAGTTGGTCAAATCTATAAATGTCATATATTACTGACAAATAGGCTATGTGCTTGTTAGGAAAGCTGACCTGTGCAAAAATAATTGATGGGGCAGCATAACAAAAAGGCAGCAAAAGCCTTATTTAAAACTATCGACAGGGTAACTAAGATCTGCATAAAGCCAGAACCCTTCTCATATTATGTTGTACAATTTGAAGTGGTTGGGGCTCAGTTGGGAGAGCGGGCATCCATCCCATCAGTAGATTTGATTCCCAGCTCCTCCTGTCTTCATGCCATAGTGTCCTTGGGTAAAACACTGTTCCTCCCAGTTCCTCTCAATGGTCTTGTTAGCAACTTGCATGACAGTTCTGCTGCCATCGGTTAGTTTGTTTGTGACTGTCATCCAATGCAAATTGCTTTGAAAATGCAAGGTAAGCGCTGTATGAGTGGAGACCTTTACCTCTTCTTTTCTTTTTTTATTTTATTTAAAAAAGATATAACCAAAACAAAATGGCCATCAAGTTGCAGTGTTGAACTTATTTAAACCAAAATACATTTTCAGGAGAGGATGTGAAATCACTAAGTGTGAAGTTTCCAAACTGTATTTTGAACCACAGACAGAAATCACACACTCTTACCAATTTATCTCTATGAAAAGAAGGCCAGGAAAATGAAATTAATGAACATTGCAAAAGACACAATTCTATTTGTAACAGATATAACAGTTCTGGTTTTGTTTTTTATTGTTTCAAACTACATGCTCTACTGGTTTGACTTTTGGAATCAATAATAGTATAAATAAAAACAGTTTGGTAGTAAGTTTTCATGGGAAAATCTTTGAAAAAAATGTAATTACTTTCAACTCAACAATTTAGTATGATATGAAGAAGATCCAGATGTAAAAATGAATAAATTAACAAATGAATAAATGCAATGTAGAACATAAGCAACTGAAAATATGTGTATTTGTTTATATGGAAAAGTGTTTTTAACTAAAGGTGAAGGACCTCTATCTCACTCTCCATCTTTGTCTTACAGCCCTTCTTCACCTCACAGGTGAACTCTCTCTCTCTCTCTTGCTATCTTTCTCTCTGTCACTCTTTCTGTCACTCCCTCTCAGTTTGTCTCAGTCCGTCTCTCTCTCTCTCTCTCTCTCTCTCTCTCTCTCTCTCTCTTTGTTCCTCTGTCTCCTCCCCTGCCCCCACCCCCTCAGTGGGGGAGACAGCTGTAATGACTGTAATTAATAATGCAAATAAATGCAGCATTTTAAAACTCACTGGGATTTCAATGTTATTGAGTTATATTTCTCTTGTACAGCTGTGTCTCTATGTGAACACACAAAAAACACAAACACATGCAGAAACATACAGAGGCAGGCTGGATTTATGCGCTTTCAGTTTATTTTTTCTACCGCGATGGATAGATAGATAGATAGATAGATAGATAGATAGATAGATAGATAGATAGATAGATAGGTAGGTAGGTAGGTAGGCAGGCAAGCAGGCAGGCAGGCAGGCAGGCAGACAGACAGACAGACAGACAGACAGACAGACAGACAGATAGACAGATAGACAGATAGACAGATAGATAGATAGATAGATAGATAGATAGATAGATAGATAGATAGATAGATAGATAGATAGATAGATAGATAGATAGATAGATAGATAGATAGATAGATAGATAGATAGATGTTGTTTGTCTGTTTTTTCTTTCATTTCTATTACCGATACCGAAAGTATATATTCCACAAACAGGACATATCAAACATAGCTGCATTCATGGACATCTGTGTGTGTCATGTATATCTGTGTGTCTGTGTGTCTGTGCTTGGGAGTATATGTTAGTAATACTCATTGGTTTGCATAATTCAGGATTTCTTGTAAAGTTCTTTAAACATGAACACAAACATTAACATTTTGGAAAATGAATATTTAATCCGTGTTTACTTCCAGCTTAGTCAATGATGAATTTAACATATTTGTATATACTGTGTGACGCGAGTTTATGTTGTGAATTACTTTGATTTATAGACATAAATTGAGAATGTGTGACGTTCTTATTCCTAATGGTTCTGAAAGTTTACACTGCCATCTCTTGGCAGCATGAATGTACTACAATCAAACACGGGTTGACAACTCCCTTCAGATTTTGTTTGTGAACTTCCACCACATGACCCCCCACATTTATTGGTATATGTTGCCGGAGTTCTGTACCCCGTTGCTGTCTACAAACAAAAACTGCTCACACAATGAATGATAATTTCAAAGCATATAATAGCAAAAAGTAGTATGAAAAATAAATTAAATCATATTCAGCTTCAGTAGACATAATCCAACAAATATCTGGGATAAACTGCTTTTATAATTTTTTATGACCTTATAAATCTCATACTTTCAAAAAAAAGAAAAAAAAAGTAGAATATAAATACAGCAGATAAAGTAACAGGGGTATTCTTATTCATGAGATGTAATTTATGTATTTTGTGTCAACATAACTTTTTCTGTTAGGATTTCTTTTTATTAATTAAAAAGCATGTTCATGTATTATTGGTATTATTATTGTCATTATTATTATAATTAACATTATCCTTATTGTTGTTGTTGTTGTTGTTATTGCTGTTGTTATTGTTCTTGTGTTATACTCCCCTTATAACGACCACCCTCTCTGTAGTGAACATGTCTGGCCACAAGATGGTGAGATCAGAGCACAAGTAATGATTGCACTTCATCCTGCACTACATAACTTGAATGGCAATCACAAGCCCTTATACGTGTCAAGGTAACTGAGGCAAGCAGCATTAACGAATAGAATGCACTTCGATTATGTTTTCAATTGAATAAATGGAAATAACAAATAAGGTAAGGATGATCATATTTCTGTAAATGTGTACAGACATGTGAGTGTGTATAATCTTTTCTAATGAAATCATACTGTTTATTACAGATAACCCCAATCAGAAATTATATTGTCTAAAATCTCTTTTTTGAATAAATCATGGATTTGGAAGCCAACGCATAACTCCTAGAGCAAGGGCTTTCATATTTGGGGCATGACCCCTGTGGTACTTTGAGATTGACTCTCAGTAATATAATGAAATAAACCAAACAAGTAGATATGTTTTCACAATTAATGAAATAATGGATAAGAATATGAAAAATGATATTTGTCTTAACAAGTTGACTTGAATATTTTAAACATCACAAGAAAATTACATGGATAAAATGGAAAGAAAATACCTCTGAACTGTCAAGAATTTTTTTTTTTTTTAGGGTAATAAATGATTAATGAGATAGATGTTGGATTAACATCCAAAAAATAAAAATGAACACTGTAGAACATAGGGTCAAATACACACCTGTAACGGTGTTCAGGTCATTGTCAGTTGTTGTCTGATTGTGTTGGGGAAACCTTTTCAAGGAAAGAAAGTAAGTCCAGTTGACAGGATATGATCTGACAACATTAAGGGTCAAATATAAGAGACAAAACACATTTGATTCCATGACACCTACGGCCATTTAATTATTTTAAAATTAAAAAGGAAGAAAAAAATAAATATTTTCCTTTTCCTGACCTGATCACAGCCAGTTATTTTTTTTATTTATATTTTTTACAATTAATATTACCACTTTGAGGGGAGGTACAATATTATGTAAGAAAATAGATTTGATAAAAGAAACCAAATGCAGGAGAAGCTCCAAATTGACAGATTTTATCTACTGTGACACATAAAACACATGCCAACGGAAGGTGATATTAATGAATCATAAGCAGGATGACTCAACCTTGTCAACCCACATGGGTTTGTTTGAGTGTGTATGTGTGTGTATGTGTGTGTGTAGGGGGATGAGCAAAACTTTACGGTTCAGGAAGAAAAGTAAAATAGAGAGAAAGACAGCGAAAGATAAAGAGGAACGAGGCGGACAATGAAGGACGTGAGAGCAGAGCCTACATTCTCCAAGCCAAACAAGCTCCGGCAGTTAACGATCAACTGACTTAGTGATGAGCAGGCAGTATCTGCAGCTGCAGGATGAGCGAGGAGGCAGGTCATCCTTTACATCCTCACACTGGAGCGGCAACAAACCTGCCATCAGTCAACCCCGTCACTTTCACAGATAAACAATAACTGCCGCTTTCCCTCTGTGCTTCGTTCCATTTCTCTGACACTCTCAGTGACTTGCCAAGGGCGCACTTGGTGGGGAATGATCCAAATTGAATTTGAAGATGATGGAGATGAAGAAGCTCCTGACACAGTAGATTTAAATCGTTTTATAGAATGAGATTTCAGAGGAAAACTTTACCTCTGTTTATCTACATGGCGGCCAGTCAGATAGAGTCATCTGCCTCTGTTCAGGGCTGAACAAAAAAAATCTAGAATATTCAAGCTGCATGTTTAAATCTTCAGGGCAACCCCTGACCCAGCCCTGATGACTTCCTGGCTAACTATGAACTGAGAAGAAAAAAAATCCTGGCTGTGGCTGTGAAGACATTTATGGATTCATGGAAAAATAAAATCTAATTGCATTGCAGCCAGAGTCCTTATATATCGGACAAACCATTTGGGGTTCCGAACATGTTATGCATCATATCATGTAGTTTGACTCATCACAGTTCATTTGTTTTTCTTTGTTTATTTTATTTATCTTGTTTTAATTCAAAGTAAGGGGCGGTTTTTGTTAACCAATTCTTCCATGATGATTTTTTGTATTATTCTAATGTATCGCTTTTGCTCCCAAATATCTGGGGGACCTTATCAAACAAACAATATGAATGAAATTCCTACTCGTCAATCTCCCTCTTTTTCGATAGATATATCCCACTTAAATACTGATAACAACAGGAAAGCAAACAGCAAAGGAGATGTTGAATTGGAAACAGTGTCTAAAGCAAAGCCTATTTAATCATGATGAAGCTGCATCATGGCAGTGAAAAAAAAGTCCAATTTAGAGATTTAGTCCTCTTCATTGTGTGGCCTATAGAACATTTGCACCTGTAAGTTCCACTGGTTAAGCTAGCTAAATTTCTGTTTAGCCCTTGGCCAATTTCAATGGGAATAGAATCACTCAGCTTCCCTTCATATTTTAATGCCATTTAAAATGCTGTAGGGATTAAATAAAGGTAAAGTCTTCAGGACAAGTTAACAGGAGCTTGCAAAAAAGGACTACTAAAGGAAGGAATTGATCTTCCTATACAAAATACTTCACTCAACTTTGCCATGACAAAAACCGGTGACCCCGCAGGGATATTTACAGCCTGAGTTTAATAGAAGATTTGTCATACAAGCTGTGTAACACATTCAACATTGGTTGGAAAATAATACTGCTCTTTAAACAACTCTGTTGGAAGTTACCTCATCCATGAGCACAGATTTCATTTTTATTTTCCTTGGGCAATTTCAATGGGAACAGAATAATTCAGCCTCCTTCAGTATTTGACTGGAATTTAAAATGCTGTAGGGATTAAACAAAGGTAAGTCTTAAGGACAAGTTAACAGGAGCTTGCAAAAAAGGACTACTAAAGGAAGGAACTGATCTTCATATTCAAAATCCTTCACTCAACTCTGCCATGAGAAAAACTGGTGACCCCATGAGGATATTCACAGTTTAATAGAGGATGTGTTGTACAAACTATGTTACACATTCAACATTGGTTGGAAAACAATACTGCTCTTTAAACAACTCTGTTGGAAGCTACCTCATCCATGAGCACAGATTTCATATTCATTGTGAAGGGACAAGAAATCGACTTACCATTGAGATTAATAAACCAACATGTGGCTGTTTCGATGTTTTCAATTTCAAATTTAAAGAAAATCACAACCTCGGTTACTAAAGTTTTAGGCTTAACAAGGTACTTTATGCTGCTAGATATCCTTTAGAGAAGGTCAAATCCTTTCACTCTGGTCTCATTTAGAACTCCATTACTGGCTGAGAGGCTGTTATGCATGTAGCTGCTACCTCAGGAATGAAATTGGGCGGTCAGGTTTACATCTGCTCTCCAGTTTTAACGAACACAAGGGAACTTTTGACAAGTTAACAAACCTGTTTTTACACATTTCATATAATAATGGCAACGATCAAGTCATTAACAGTCATTGTGTATCTTAAGCTTTGAACTAATTTTCCATCAGCAACAGTTCATCTCTGTTACAACTCTGCTCAGAATTGTACATATGTTTTTATTATTTGTTAATTTATTTTCATCTTTAAGATTTTTATTCTTAAACTGTAATCCCCAAATTTAACATGTTGTTGCTTTTACCCTTTCGTATGTGTGTGTGTGTGTGAGGGGGGTATTATATATTTAGGTCTTCAGGTAGTTTTTTCAGGTAGTCTATGTAGTTTTTCACCTAAACCCATCCATCTGGTCATTCTTGACGGGACATATAACGTGGAACATTGTCAAATGACAAAGAGATTCCAAAGTAAATTTTCCAGTTGTGTGTGTGTGTTGGTGCACGTTTGCGCACGCACACATGTGTGCATGCATATACAGTAGATGTGTGTATCGGATTGGGGAAGCTGTTGTTCTGCCATGTTCCCCTGCTCTAGCCAACATTACAGGGTCAGGCTGGGTCACCACACACAACAAGAACCATTAGCAAGGCCACAGCAGCCCCTTGCACAGGAGAACAAGCATGCATATGCATAGGCAGTACATGAGCACCATTTACCCATTTAAATTCACCCCAATACATTGAGAATTACATGTGATCCAATTATCAGAGACACGCCCATTCCACATTATACAGAAACACCTATACAATATCATTTGTCAACCAACTCATAGATAAATGAATAATTAAGTACATCAATAAATAAATATATTTTTTTTATAGCTGTACATTATGAGTAACTGTTCCAAAACAAACTCATTTGGCTTGTCACACATTAAGTCACTATCACCAGTCTGGGCTACTTTCCAGCTACTAGATTATCATCTGTATGGTATATCTATCTATCTATCTATCTATCTATCTATCTATCTATCTATCTATCTATCTATCTATCTATCTATCTATCTATCTATCTATCTATCTATCTATCTATCTATCTATCTATCTATCTATCTATCTATCTATCTATCTATCTATCTATCGATAGATCGATCGATCTGTCAATCCTATTATCATTTTTACTCATGATTATACTTTGTTGAAAACATTGAAACCAAAGGGTAGGAGTCGCTTGTATGCCATTGCATTTCATTGTCATCCCAGTTTTGCTCAACAAGGAATTAAGTCAAAAAAGCAAGCGTCTATAGTGCTATATATCTGCTTTGTAAAAGAAATTCATTACTCCTGAGCAGATAACAACTCATTAGCCCATTCAGAGATAGCAGAGCATAGAACTTTGCTACAAGATATATATTTTTTTTATTTTCTAAAGAGAGTCTGAACCAGGGGATGGTGTGAAGCTTCTGTATTTGAAATGGAGAAGAGCAAGTCTTCTCTTTGCTGAACTGTTCACTGTGAAAATTGAAAATTCACCCGAAACAGAAAATTTTCAGAAATGAGACATTTTATTGGAGTCCGACAACAGATATTAGCTGTCAGAAGGGCTGTAAAACAATTCCCTATAAGTGAAATCATTGTGAGTGAAACTCATAATTAAAAGAGGGCTCCTGAAATACACTGGCAGACTCCTGAAATAAAAGTGATTTGGTTTTAAATAGCAGTATCCAACATCTGACAATTCAACCATTAATCTTTCATTTAGGTTTGCTTTTGGCCTGTTGACTGCGAAAATCCTTTATATTTACTCCAGATCGTCATGGTCATGCAAACACAATAATTAAGAGAGAGGATGCTGGAATATAAAAACATGTTGGTGTATGTTCAATAAGGCAGGGTGATCAGCTGACATGGTCTTGAGACTTGGCAGAACGTATTAATCAGTGGAAAGTGTAGATGGGGCCTGAGGCCTGTAAAAAGAAAGCTTAGTCTAGTTTTTGGTTGACAAATCCTTTTTGTGTCTCCATGTCTATTAAACTGTATGTAACTGGGAGTTCTTTAAACTTGTATCATATCACAAAGACAACTCTGTACACATAGTGGCTTTGTCTGATTGGTTTCTCAGAGTTATGCCCTGACCAGATCTTCCCTGGTCACTTTTGTGACCAGGGAAGAACCTTATGAACGTGACAACTGGACCAGTGATTTTTTGGTGGGTGACATTTGCAAAGAAAGATGAATAGATATGAGGAATAGTTTATAAAGGAAAATGCATCTTTGCATATTGTGAGAAACAAGCATTTCTGCATGTTATAAACATTTAATTTGGCAGGTCATTCATTGCTACACAGGACAAGGTGTTACAGTCCCTTGTGCCAACATCCTAAGAAAATACATCAAGGAGCCCAATTCAAGCTGTAGAGAAGCCATCTATACTGAATAACCAGCATGCTACTACCCTAGCACCACTTATCTACATTAGCCAACAGCAGCCTGAAGCATATCATCAGGGTTTTCAAGTGGGCACCTTCCAATCATCAGTGTTTCGTTGAGTTAGGCCCACGACACCTCAAGAAAGCTTGACATTGAACTCCAGCGTCCTGGAAACACCCCCTCCATTCTACATAGCTGGTCAGCATAGATTGTGGCTGTACTGATTCACATTAAAGTAAAAGTAATTCAGTGACTTATTTAATTTTGTACTTTTTAGATGCAAAACTGCAAATATAAATCTTTTCAAGGTAGCAACCAATTGTGCATTTACGAGAAAGTTAAACATTTACCAGCTAACAACCACACATTCACTTGCCTGTGTATAAGAGTTGGGTTTCGACCAGCTCTCTAAATGTAAGTGATGGCAAAATGGGCCTCTCCTGTGGCAGAGAAGTAAGTGCTGTAACCCCATCTTGAGCACAGACAAACATACACAAAGATAAAGAGGATGTCTGCTGTTTTCTATTTGATTTGTATTTGAGGAAATATTAGAATTTTTTTTCCTCAGTTGGTCTTAAATCCCTCCCCTGGGCCCTGAGATAGTTCAGGAAAAACTATGGCGGCCGAGCAAATAAGAGCTGAATTGCTAAAACTGTCTTGTCTGCTGGCTGTATTCATGAAGAGAGGGGTTGGGGGGAGCGTGGGGAAGGGATTTTTCGAAAGTCGCCACATGAAACAAAGAAACTAATTTAAATCCCTGTGGGTTTCTCTTAATGAATATCAATAAAGAGCATAATGTTATTTTTGTTCAACACTGTCCTTAAAGAGGGAGAATGAGCGAAGAGAGAGGTGGAGAGAGAAGCACTGGGAATAAAGGATTGATCAGTAAATAGTCACCACTGCCTGTGCTTCAATGGTTCAATGGGTCCAGCTTAGGTAGAATGTGACATGGAACCAATGTTTGCCAGAGACATGTCACAGCCAGTATTTACAACAGATAACATTTCCCTTTGACATCACAGCAGAGGATTAGTCCAGACCTAAGCTTCACTTTCCCGACCATACCTCTATCTCTTACTCCCATCAGGTACTGGAAAAATCCTCAGCTACCAGCTGAGTATATATTCCTATAGTTAATGGAGAAAACTATCGTTCATCTGTTGACATACATGCATTCAAACATTTATATTCTGAATTGCATTGGGTTCATTTTTGCAGTTTTTGATTAACGAATATCATTGTTTCATGCCATGCAACTGTCTGAAATTCTCATGCAGGAAAAAAAAAAATCTGATTTTACCCATTTATGCACACCTCAAACTCATACGTTGTTTAAAGTTAGCACGCAGGTCTAATATGATACCACGTTAGCCATCTGAGGCTGTCATAAGTGTGTTTAGTTTTCCCCTCTTCTTTCCCTCAAAACATCTTTAAAGGTCATCAGTATGGCTAAAAAAATGCTCCTTTTTTGTTTCAGTGTTAAGCAATAATGTCAATACATTCTTTCAAGAAAATAGTAAAATAAGGATCACTATAAATTTGGTTATTTGTGTTATACGTCAAAAGCAAAAATAAAATACCATAAACAAAAACAAACAAACAGAAAAACTGAAAAAATAAACCGAACTGAACCGAACTGAACCGAACTGAACCAAAATCAAACCAAACCAAACCAAACCAAAACAAACCAAACCAAACCAAACCAAAACAAACCAAACCAAACCAAACCAAACCAAACCAAACCAAACCAAAACAAAGCAAAGCAAAGCAAAGCAAAGCAAAGCAAAGCAAAGCAAAGCAAAGCAAAGCAAAGCAAAGCAAAGCAAAACAAAACAAAACAAAACAAAACAAAACAAAAACCTAGAAAAACACATTAATAGAGCAAAAGTAAAATCGAAAGAAAAGAAAAGAAAAAAAATGTTTTGGTTTTTGTCATATAGCGTGTTCATCACCTAATCTTCAAGCAGTTTTCCCATGTAATTTAGTATTTTGTTTCTTACAGGGTTACAACTTCAGATCTTTGATTCCATTTTGTACCTTTTTTTCACTTTTGCTGTTTATTATCAAACCATTACTTTTTCAGGAGTGCCACGTTCGTTATAGGGCTGTAGCCTAGCTTTACAGGGAGAAGTTGACGATTGATCTGGCTGATAACCATTTGAAAATGTAAGGATCAGAACTACTTTGCTCTACCTAGTTACCTCAAATGTTTCGGAATGGAAGGATTATGTAGGGTAGACAGACCATTGTCATTTGGGAAAAGAGGTCAGGCTGTGTGGAAAGACAGACTTTTGCTTTGAAATAAGTCAAATTGAGACCCAAAGTGAGGAAATCTTATGAAGAACCAGACACTTACAACTTGAAATAAAATGAAACAACATGTTTCTCTTTGTTTAATCTCAGTAGAGACTGTTGTACTACCAGAACTAGTGCTGAAGCATTGTTGGTACACTCCTTAGATCGCAGTGCCACCATTTGGTAACTTTGCTCCAACACAGGCACCTAACACC
This sequence comes from Fistularia tabacaria, assembly GCA_901007705.1. Taxonomy (NCBI): domain Eukaryota; kingdom Metazoa; phylum Chordata; class Actinopteri; order Syngnathiformes; family Fistulariidae; genus Fistularia; species Fistularia tabacaria. The sequence goes on from CAAKHD010020934.1 coordinate 108,875, forward strand.
CTAAAAAATAATACAATGAGAAATGGTTAGTTCCATTCAAGAATAGATCTTGAGGCAGGCCAATTTGAAAAGTTTCAAGGCCTGAATTTTATTTTCTTATTATTATTTGTTATTTTCCCCTTGCACGAATGTTTGGGCTTGATTGTGGACTGATGGATGTGTAGAGGTTGACAATTAATGGCTGTTTTTTATATTCAGTGGTCCTAGTGAACATTTTTTTCCATATCAACTGGTGATCAGTACGCAAGCAGTTGGTAATCGTATTCAGAACTTACACAGTCTACCTTTTGCTTATTGTACCTGTGAAAATGTGCCACCTGTGCAACAACCCACCAGCACATTATGAATTAGCACTGAAATAGGATGATCCTACCTGTTAATTACCTCAACTGTCTTAAACTAATTTTGACAGTGATTTGCATAATGGTGCATGTGAAAGGCCATGGGAATAGGAACCTAATATACTGCACTGGGCCAACTGGAAAAAGAATTAAATAAATACATATACATACAATATTTAAAAAAAGTACTTTTGTGACTGAAAACTACATTTTTAAGTGTTGTTTATGATTGCTTAATACATTTTCTCCAGAAAAAAAAATACTGCAAATGAAGAAGATATTGCTCATGTTACGGGACACTAGCGTATTTATGTGGTCACATAGCTGGTGAATGATTCATACAGGTCTTGTTAGGCAGTGGTTATAGTTATAGAAATTAATCAATTCAAAGTATTCTGAAGTGCTCGTGCATTCTGTGTATAGGCATGTGTGTTTATGTGTGTGCCTTTGTCCATGTAACAGTACCTCTGTGTCCTACTGCTGTTCCTATTAAAATGAAAGGCACGCTGGAATAAATGATGTGAGCAGTCCTTGTGTACAGAGGTGTCCAGAGATGACATGTATAAATGACCATACACAGGATGTAAAGACATTGGTAATAACCCACTCAACACCAGTGAACACTGCGGTGGGGGTGGGGGGGGATGGCTCAGCAGACCTGCAGCCCAAAACAATATTAGACAGAAATCCATTTTATACTCCAATGGTTTCAAAATGTACATGGAAGAGAAGAATGGCATTCTGAGTTTACAATTTTTGTCTACATGCTGGAAATCCTACAGCGATATATTTAGCTTTACCATATATTTTCAGAAAATTTGTTGCAGACGTATGCATTTCCTCTTAGAGAACAAAGCAGTCAATTTGGACTAAGTATTTAAGCAAAAGGTGCTGTGAACGTTTTTTTGTTATTGTGATATTTTCAAGAATATTAAATCCAATGCCCATTATTGAGCCACGATAGTCCCACCTTATTTATTGTCATTTCCACCTTTCGTACCCACCAAACAAAACTAACATTTTCATGTAATTATTGATTTTTCTTGGAGTCCTCAAAATAACTGGAACCTCAACTTTCAAAGCAAGGTGTTGTATTCAATGTCAGTTTATTTATTCATTCAGTAGAAGAGATAATTACGACCACTGCACTCTAAAAACAATTATCACGACAAGTGGACATGCTTAGTTTTGAGAGAATGTTTCAACACTCATCCATATCAACTCAAAGAGTGCATGATGAAACAGCACAGAGACAAAACTTCAGATCCTAAGCCAGAAGCTGCTGTGGGAGCTGCAGCACAATTCACTCGTGTGCTGCAATCTGCAAATGGACTGAACTTGGTGTGGTAAACAGGAAATTAAGATGCATTAAATGTTGAATAGAACGTCATTGGCAAATATTCAGAGAAAGTTTACTGACATTTTGCCAGTTCCATCAGTCAGGTGAAGCTGGGATTGGCAGTATCAACTTAGCTCCCTGACTGTTTCTGTTAAAATTAGAGAACCAAGTGAACATTGGATATAAAAATAACCAGACATGACTTCAGTCAGTGTTGTAAACTGTGTTTGTAATGTCAGTTTTTGTAAGTTTCATACTTCCATTGGACTTAAAAAATTCTAAAAACTTGAACTGTTTCTTGCGGACTGACAAATGTTGCTGTTGTTCTAAGGGTATTAAATAACTGATACTAAACTATATTTCTATATGCCCATGAGTTCCATCCAGCAGATTTGTCAAGGTTACTGATGAAAAGTCACTTTGGTGTTCAAGCAAAGTGGCCACTTGGTTTTGCACTTTACCCCTACAGTAACTGAATAAAGCTGTGTTTAGCCCTCAGCATTTGGGCACAGCCCTGGTTAATGACTATAAAGTTATAAACATTGACCAGTCAATCAAACCGAGTATTATGAAAAATATCTATGTCTCTGTCATTACAGATACATTGAATAGAATAAATACATTTTAATACAGTTTTGGTAGAGGCTATTTCTTCAACCTCCATAAGCACCAAAACAATCTTTTGACTTTAAAAAGTCCTCGGACATGTGTTTGTCATTTATTTTAATTTGTGGACATGGTCTAAATAAGTACAGGTGCACCTCCTACTTTGATTTATTTAAGTATTTATTTATTTATCAATAAATAGATAAATTATCGTTAGTCTACTCGTAATGATGTATATAATTTGTTTTGAAGCTGTGTGCGTTGACAAACCAGGTGGAGGCAAAGAGTGGGCTGTATTGGAACCACAGGAAGTCATCAAAATGTCCATCCTTACACAAAACCAAGCGCATACATATCCTCTCTCTAGTGGCTGTAATCCATCTAAGGCCTTTCACGCTGGCGGGGGTTTAATGTAAACACTGTGATAACACAATCAGTCCCAGGCCTCTCCATCCCTCCCTCTATCTTTCTCTTCCTGCCTCCCTCCTCTCCTCTGCTCCTAGGCCAGATAATGAAATACATAAATGCAACATGGGTTTTTTTTTTAAGACAGTGGGCTGTGTTCCTCCCCTCTTCCATTCTGCCTTTGATGTCAATGCATGTTTTGCTCCAAAACAAAATGCACAACAGCCAATGAATAATGGAGCCAAGTGCGGCACAGCCACCTTCTAATCTCAGCAGGCCTGCAGCCCAATGCTTCAAAGGTTTACCAGACCGGAACACTACGGCAACAACACCACAATTATCATACACTATCACAACAACAGTAACAGCTTCATAATGTTGAAGCAACCCAACTGCAACAACAGCCGCACAATACAATATAATAACTTAGAATTAAAAGAGGAAGGATATACTCAGTAAGACCATCTCCCTCTCGTCCTTGGTCATCACATCTGGTAACTGGTAATTTGTTGAGATCATAGACACCTAGACCCCTTTTTTGCAGCCCTTAGAATAGTGGATAATGTTAACCTGGTTTATCAACACAGTAGACGACATCTTGTCCTGAGTATTAATGAATGTGAGGGAGAGTACCATGAAGGTAGTCAAACAGAGGTGTTCAGAAAATCAGTAAAAAAAGCAGCTTATATATCTGAGAAGATCTAATGTCATTTCTAATGTCCTGATTATATGCCAGTGGTATAAAATGCGGACCTTTATCAAATCCACCTTTGGATGAAATTTGGGTTTTGAAGGCCAGGATCTGTAGATAAAAACTTGGAATAATGTGCTCCCTAGATCTACTTTAGTATGTGTTTTAGTAGGTGTTTTAGACGCTTCCTGGGGATCATAAATTAAATAATTCTAGCTGGAAAAAAAAGTTGTTTCCTGTAACGTCTTAACTACTATACACCAAAAATCTGCCATGATTACATTGACGTATATCAGTGGGGGAATGGAATAAAACTGAAAATAACAATCACAGGAGAAAATATAGCATTATCTATTCCATACTCACTCACACCCATAAAACCATCAAGTAGTTCAACATTTACTAAACTAAAATAGAATAGAATAGAACAGAATAGAACAGAATAGAATAGAATAGAATAGTATAGAATAGAATAGAATAGAATAGAATAGAATGTGCCTTCAATTATCCTACAATGGGGACACTGAGGATCTTCTCAGTCCAACTAGTTAGACTGAGAAGATATGGCTCTATCAGCGATTGGCAGTCGTTGTCAAATTGTCCGTCATATTCCTGAACACAATAAGTATCATCTTTTGGTTTATTTACTGTTTGCTTCCTCTTACCTCCAATTACTTTTTTCTGTTTGCAACCAACTAATTAACTATCTCCCCTCACTCATTGTTTTGAAGACTTGTGTCAGGGTCTCGTTTGTGAAAAGAGAGTGTTTGTTCAGGCCCCATCATCTCATATGAAAGTATAACAGTGTTCTTGTTCACGTTATTTCTTAGAAGTCCTTGGAAAAGTTCTTCACAGCACTTCTCCCCCAAACGTGACCAAATAAAGCTCTTCTGTTCAGTCACTGTCAACTTTTTTTTTTCTAATTACCATGTCTTTGAAGTTGGTGGCTTAATGATGCTCAGAGCTGCTCGGATGACTTCACGTTGGAGTGCTGTTATTTTAGCCCCTCGTGTATTTGTTAGCAGATACTTTTGTGACTAATATCCACTGTGCTCTCACATTGGACCACCATGTATATCAAAGTCCTTGCTGGAGAAGGGCAAAGCAAGTGTTCTGGGCATATCATGCCATTCACTTCCATTAGATGACCCTACTTTTCACAAGATTAGGGGGCCTTAATGTCTCAAATTACTTTTTTTGATGAGAAGAATATTCAGAAAGATAATCATAATTAAATTCTCATTTGTTCAAAACCAACAAATACTTTCTTTCTGGTGCCAATGCTCATTATAGATACTCCATCTTACTTCTACCTTTGCCGTCTATTCAAACTCAATTAAAGATAACATGACTCAGTTTTGATATTTCATAATTTCATGTCAGCTACCTGAAATAGAAATGGAAATTGTGACATGCTATCAGATTGTATTAGTTGCAGCGTATATTCAGTTAGTTGTATATTCATACAATCACTAATATATATAAAGGGGTTAAAGAGATATTTTCAATATCCATAATATTTATAAAAAGCAAAATGTGTTATAAAGTAGTGTAATCTTAAATACAGTAAGCATGTGCATAATATAATGCACACCTTTTCTTTTCGGCTTTTCCCCTCAGGCGTCACCACAGCGAATCAACCTTCTCCATCTAACCCTATTCTCTGTGTCCTCATCTGTCACGCCAACTACCTTCATATCCTCTCTCACTACGTCCATAAATCTACTCTTCAGTCTTCCTCTAGACCTCCTGCCTGGCACTTCCAATTCCAGCATCCGTCTACCAATATAGTCCCTATGCCTCCTCTGTACATGACCGAACCATCTCAGTCTGGCTTCTCTGACCTTCTCTCCAAAAAATCTAACATGTGCTGTCCCCCTGATGGACTAATTTCTGATCCTATCCATCCTCGTCACTCCCAAAGAGAACCTCAACATCTTCATCTCTGCTTCCTCCAGCTCTGCCTCCTGTCTTTTGTTCAGTGCCACTGCCTGTACACCTTTCCTTTCATTCTGGCTGATATTCCTCTATCACATAGAACCCCTGAAAATTTTCTCGACCCATTCCAACCTCCTTGAACCTGTTTCTTTACCTCTTTAATGTAATGCACACCTAATGAAAATAATTCATGTTTAAATTTGAATGTGGATATATGAAAGAGGAAATCATGTAAAATAAAATAAAATGTAAAAAAAACACACACACACAGACACACATACATATATAAAGATATATTGGGTTTTTTTCATAGGAAGAAGGAGTGTTTTTAAAAGTGGCCTTTTTTAGAAAATGCAATCAGATCATAAAATGTTGCAACACTGTTCAGCATGAAATAAATCAGGGACACACAAACAGGCAATTCAGCATAATTTGTTGCTAAAGTTGTGAGATTTTTAATTTTAGTTCATTCATTCAAGACTTCTCTCTGACAATTAATTATAACCAACCCTTTATATCGCACTACTGTATAGTGTTATGTAATGTCTTTATCTATACCAGCAATTCTGCCCACATGGTCATTGGAGCCAGTCCCTGCTGACATTGAGAAGAAATCCACAACCTCATATAAAGACAAACATTGTTTTATTCTCCCATTGCTATCATCAAATTTAAAAATTCCAAATATCAGCATGGCAAACAAATGTCTCTCAGGTCATCTCCAATAAAGAAAAGAGAGAGAGATTAAAATGGAAACAAAGTCTTCTAAAGCTTTTTGTTTGTTAATTTTTTTGATGCCCATACAATGAATGGAAGGTACTATTACACAAATTCTAAAAGCTAGAAAGCAGACATTTCCATTGTTATATTCACATTTCCCTTCAACCAGCATAGTTTAATAATAAGAATTTATACATAAATAATCCCTCATGGTGAAATTTGTTATCTACATTTAACCCATCATGGATGAACCATGAGCAGTTGGCTGCCATCTACCAGCGCCAGGGGAGCAGTTAGGGGTTCAGTGTCTTGCTCAACAACACTTCAACGCACTACGAGGAGCAGGGAACCAGGAAGGTTCGGTTCCAAGGATGATCGCTCTACCTCCTGTGCTACGCCGTCCCTAAGTTCCCTCCACCATCATGCCAATCTAACTGTGCATCGGTGCACAGTTGGAGCTATTGCACTGAAAATGTTCTGCAGCACAAATTACAGTGCAATTGAAATGCGTTAATCGGTTATTTGTATTTTTTTTTCTGTAATTAATTAATTGAAGTCATCACAGTTAGACAGTATTAAAGAAAAAAGAAAAAAGAAATGAATGAATGAATAAAACTACTTTTCATTTGTTATAAAAAAAAGGAACGTGTTTGTCTTCTGAAAGCAGGACTGCAACAACCTGGACCTCGTATTTGGTTTCAAGGCATGAAATATCTACACCAGTTGTGCAGTGGCTCTGAATGATAGCTGGGTAGAGTGATGTTGTTTCAAAACAATCATCATGCTTATCATGGAAACAGGCATAATCCTCTCATATTGAAACAAGCAAATGAGCAAGATGGCTGAGAGTAGGATCTTCCATTAGGCTAATCATGCACAGTGCCACTCTTCCAGACATTATTTCATTACACCATGCTATGCACTGCGTGTAACGCCTGTGTTTGGATAAACACCGCAGAAGGCCATCTGATTGACAAGAACTGAAATGACAAAAGGCAGCTTCATCTGAGCTTAGATGTTTGTACAATGGAACAGTGCCAACATGTTCTGTAGTATCTTACTTTTCTCATTGTTTATCTTGTTCTTCACTTACTCCATTTCATGCTCCTCCCTCTATGAATCTTTCTGACTACAATATACACTGTGCTATAAAGATTAATTACAATAAAATTAACATTCATGATTTAACCAATTACACAACTGCACAATTAGAAATGCATGCACGGCTATGTGCGCCAATGTATGCATCAACACACACTTACGCGCACAGGGGTTGGGACAGTGCTGAGCTTCTTAGACAGTCACCCAATTTTAAGCAAAAAAAGAACGCACTGCGTATTATACATGTAGATGCAAAGTAATTAAATATTTTATGGTGGCCAGCGCATTTACAAAAATATATAAATCAAGACCTGAATTTCAACACCAATTTCACAGTAAATAAATACTGTATTCTATGTCAAACTATGTGTCAGCTCTTCCTTATTGTCAGAGCATGTAGTAGCCAGCACATGGAGATATTCAATCACTCCCTGGAACCCTGTTTCAAAATTGTTAAAAAAAGAAAGAGAAAAAATGTATTAGATATATGTTGAGATGGTTCACATTCTGTTCTGCTTAACCATGCATGTAATATCCTTACCTGTCTATAGGGTTTTGCCAGCATGTAATCTAGTGCCTTTCACTACCAGCTGCGTTAGATGTGAATGTGCAAACTAGTATCAATCCCTATCTAAAATTGTAGGTGCATGATTAAATAAGTGCAGGACCACCCAGTCTGAAATCCGATTGAGTTCCTCTGTCTTTAACTTGTTCCAGTCAGCAACCCGTGGTTAGAATGTTGGGTAGCTCAGTGGGAGGTAAGCTTCCATGGTATTTAATAGGGGTGTCACAACCCAATCTCCTTTCTCATAAGTTTGTCATCCAAGCTTTGCCTTTGGTGTCTGTGGCAACATTCACTCTTGGATGTCAAGGTTATAACCTTACATCCAATGCAATATGTCGGTAAATGTGTATAGAGAAACAAATTGTTGGGATCCAGAGCTATCAGCTTTTGTCATTTTCCACCAGAGGCTCTCATCAAGCAGCAGCCATTCAGGAGGGTCGACTCCAGCAGGTGTGCAGTGCGGATCATCAAGTCTCATCAGACGGAGGATAAGAGAAGCCAGTTGCCAGTCCTTTGGTGCCAAAGTGTCCCGTGGGCCAGACTGTTTATCCACAGCGGTTGCCCCCAGATGGACTTGTTCTGCCGGATCATCTTCCCTCACAGTAAGATCCATTATCTCCTTATTGTTTGTGAGCCCAGATCTCTACATCTCACCTCTCCCCGCAAATTCCAGAGACTCCTGCCATCCCTATTGTTCTCTGAGTCAAGAGCTCTATGACTCACCAGCTTCCCTGTAAGCCCCTGAGACTGCCACGATCCTTATTGTTCCCAACTCCACAAGATTTACATCACACCCTTCCTTGCAAGTCCCTGCGACTCCAGAAGCAACCTGGACCCAGTACAGTCATTTATTCGCCCTTTTCAATAAATCCCTGAAAACGCCCTACCACCTCAGTGTTCTTGCATTTGGGTCAGATATCTGCAAAAATCATGACAAATGTTATCAATGGTAACCCCCCGTAATGAGTCTTATTTGTCTATTGAAGTTCAAACATGGATTTTGCATTTACAAAGGTACTGATTGAATAAGATTGGCATCAATTCTTGTATGCCTAGAAGGTAAGGAATTCCAGTAACTACTATTAACTTCTGAGCAACCTTTTTTTTCAAAAATGTAGAAATCTCACGGTTTCTAAACTTTGCGTCTATATTCAATTTCCTCTGTCCAAGTGTGCAATAAATATTGAAATATTGGAACCACCACACAGATGATAAACACTGTACAAAGAGTGGCAATGAGAACAAATTTCCATTGAGTGACAATTGGAACACAGTGTAGGGGCACAGCTGTAACACACGTGCACACACTTGGTGTGCACAATCACACAACCAATCCAGCAAAGCTTTCCCAGAGCTTGTCCTTTTGAGACCTGATTAGCTGCGTATGCAGCACTTAAATATCTGTCATTAATGAGCATGTGTTAACTTAACTTTCTGTGGATTAATGATGAAGGGGAACATGTGTCCTTGTATTATTTGACGACAATGCTCGTTGAAAGAGCAATAAAAGATACTGAAAAGGGAGAACATAGCAACTCTCAGCCAAATACTGTCTGAAGAATTAAGCTTAGAAGATAAATATTCACAGCTGCAGTTACAGTCAAGCCTCTGCAGGATGAAGTTTGGAGGTTGAACAAAAGGAGTGAACAAAGCATCTTCAAAGTGTATGGCCTATAGCTGTGAACCAGAAGGGACAATAAGACATGGTCACACTGAAGAAAACGGGCAGAAAGAAACTCTTCTACACTCACCTGCTGTAGTGTTTTTTTAAAGTCTGAGTAGAGAAAACAAATACAATTGAAGATCAAGGATGTACTTGAGATAAAAAAGTGACCTTAACTTTCCTAGACTTAACATGATATAAAGGGGACATTTCAAACACAACTCTTCAGATCTGTCCCAAAAACTTAACACAAGCTAATCTTAAATCTCCCCATAACTTAATTTTCATAGTCATGAGTAAAGAGAAACCATGCCTCTTACTTCAAAAATAGGATGGTCAGATGAACAGTAGGGCAACATATTGAGACATATTCTTGAGTTCAGTTTTTACTTGTTTGCTAATGACCTGGTCAAGTTCCAGCTGAAGCCTTACCTTGATAAAATAGTGACAATTGAAACATTGCCAGACAAAAAATTAATGAAGCAGCCATGATGATTTGGCAAGACAGAAGTGCTGTGCACCTAGCTGAGTACAGGTCTGTCTTAAGCTAGACTGGACATTTTAGAGCACTCACCTGAGGTTTTGAAACCAAATACCCATAAAGCACCTGCTGTTGATACTTCAAGAGACAAAGAGCTTTATGAAACAGTTAGACTGCAGAGATCAAACAGCTAAATACTGAAAAGTCTGGCTAATCCTTAAGAGACTGTCTGTCAAGTGAGGGTGAAAATTAGGAGAAGATGTAAAGCATGCCAGGATAAACAGAAAGAGAAATAGTAACTGGAGATTTAACACCACACAATTGCCAGAGCAACTCCACTTGCTCAGAAGTCAGACGAGGCCCATCTGATTTATGAGGCCAAATAAGGCTCATCCATAAGCATTTGACAGGAAACTTGAGCGTGGTCACAAAGGAAATTACTAACAAAATGTGGATCGAATTGAAAATGACAGACAACGGAAAGACCGCTGGAGCTCAGCAGGGGTATCATCTGATGAAGCAGATGAGATGATTGGTGAGCAAGTGTTATCGGCGGTTTTGTGTTTGCTTGTATTTGTTGTGACAGTCTACTGAGAGGAGTTTATACTTGCATATTCATTTACAGTTTCAAGAAGTTAGAATTAATGTAATATTACTAAATGCTTGGACAGTAGCAAAATACAGACCACTGACACAAAGAATAATACGGAGATCTTTGGAGACAAGGAGCAATACAGATGGTTCCGTGTAATAGGTTACTGGGTGGGCATAGTGTCAAAACCTTCAGTCCAAGACTTATAAACCACAGTTGTATATTTAGATATAAACCAGATGTTCATATTTTTTTGTTGACATTTTTCATTTAAAGAGTAATGTGTATCATGGCAAGACTGTTGCTGGACAGATTGTATGCACAGTGTATGTACAACTGGTGTGTCAAACTTATGGCACATGGGCCGGATCAGGCACGCAAATGGGTTTAATCCAGCCCACGAGATGATTTTGTAAAGCTTAAAAATGATCTGCAATTTCTCGATGCAAGAACCTGTTGTTATTAATACCATAATTGTACCTGTCTGCCCCACTTGAAAATAGATTTTCCTGAGCTAAAAAGAGTTTGACATTACTGATGTACAATGTTGCTATTGTTTTTAAAGTAAATACATGGCCTAGATGGGACCATCAAACAGGCCAGGGAGATCTGACACAGTATCTAAGTTGTAAAAAAAACACCAATAAGTTACCAGATGAAGATTTCATTTGTCTTGATAATCCATAATTTTTATGCAATACTTTGGAACTTGAAAGGCAGAGTATTGGACATTACACATTGAGCAGAGCATATTAATAAAGACTCCACCCTTTTGCACCCATATAGGATTATTTTCCTCAGGTTGTATTCATGACATCAGTTTGTTTACTTCCTTACTGACATGGTGACATATGTTCACCTGCACTTGCAACCATGATATTTTATGAGGGTAATGGAAGGTGAAATAAGTAAAGCTCATATGTGCAGTGTCCTGTGGACAGAGAATCATGTGCATGTCACTCAGTCATGAGAGATGACGCTGCAACGTGCGCACTAAAGCAATGCCCTTGTGTTCCTTGGATTCCAGTTGATGTATAAAAAATGCAGTATGGATAGATAACATACATACATGTTCTTACTGTATTGCTGTATTGCTTACAGTTAGAAAGCAAGGTACAATGATTGAAGAAATATATTTCTTACTCTGGCCTTTTTTTATTGAAATATTTCGGAGAATAAAATTTAACATTCAAAGCATTTTTTGTTTGTTTGTCTGTTTTTGTTTTTTTTTTTCAAACTTTGCATTCATCACTATGAAATGATTAAACTATATTGTACTTTAGATCATACATGATATGCAGGCAGAGGAAATAAAGTGAATCTTCAACAGCAACAAAAAAAAGCAACAACACAAAACATAATGCATTGATGAATGTTTTGGGGAAGTACAGGTACAAGATGAGAAGGAACATGCTCTTACAGAATGAGCATAATCACCCAGAGCATGTTAATTAAGGCAAAAAGGAAGCAAATGAACCTGTACACAGATGCCCTCCATCTCTATGCAGCATAAAAAATAGACTTTTAGAGGCATTAAGTTCATGGTGCCTTTAAGTACGAAAAGTGCCAACAGAGCACTTCTCATACAGTTTCCCGTGCTGTGTTAATAAGACTCTTGCCCCCACAAACCTATTTTCCTTAAGCAAAACATTAATAGTGCTGTATTGTATTAAGTGCTTAAGCGATTTGGAAATTGAGCATTTTAATTATGGCTGCCAACACCTTAAAATGCATTTAGTTCAGAGGGAAATATGTACATCATGTAGATTATCTGTTACAGCCAGTCACATCTTATCAAATATGGAAAGCAGAGAAAACAAACTTTGGCAAGCTTTATAGCACACACACACAGAAAAACACGCACCTATCGCTAAATAGTGTATACATCACATGATGGTGTAAATAACTGTTACAAAAGCACCCACATTCATGCATGCACTGATCGAAGCACATTTGCATATGAGACACCTCTCTATACCCTTTGGTTACTTGACTATGAGAGTTTACACTAATTAGCTTATACAAAACAGCTCAGTGTTACCTTTCTGTTCTCTATTACTCAGATTGAATTAGTTGTGCTGTATGTATCAACCCATGAATGCTAACATGGCAATGAAAACACAAAATGTAGTATTTTCCAGCACACTGAATGGCTGTACTGTTGTTTGTAAAAGCTGGTTGCATAAGTGCTCCAAAAAATCCATAGCAAATCTTTGAAAAAAAAAAATTCTAGTCAAATTTTAGACTCGAATTAGTCAATAATTAGTTTGTGATTACCGTTTAGATTTCTGTCTTTCAATTGATTAGGACGTTTCCTAAAATATTGTCAATCAAATATTCACCTGAATTAAGATGCTTCATCATTTCATATTAAAACATATTTTGGATCCTTGAGGCTTTGAATGGATTTCTTCCAGCATTGCTCTCTTTTGGAGATCTATACCTTTGCGAATTTGTGATTAATGGTTACTTACTGGTGATCCCATGTAGTCTTAACAACTGGCAGACTGTATAATGATGATAATGATGATTATGACATTGTTCATTTAATTTAATTTGGCACGATATCTTGTAAATCCCTTGTGCTGCCGGAATTGAGTTTAATATCAACAATTATTTTCATATCTTTTTAATATCTTGATCTTGAAATCACCAGCCAGGCACTACATCAACACCAATGGAACTGGGTTTTCTACTTTGACTCATCCACGACTCACGGATGGGTTGTGGTCAGATGCATTTTCTAGGCTTTCTGTCTTTTTTCCCCCAAAGATTAATTGATCTCTAGTGTGCAGGATTACCTGCATTACTTGTTCCTCCTAACCGGCATAACGCCTCCGAAGTCTGTCTGCATGTATTGCTCCCAATCTGCCAGTCACTCTCCAATCCACTGCAGCAAAGCACACTCTGCCTTTGCCCTCCGCCTCAAGCCATTTCAAGTTCATAATAAAACTTCCAAGTAGCTCCACATCCATTCGACAGCAGCTTCCAGTGCTAAAGTTAACACGCCACATGGTCTTTACTGTGTTATAGAGTTTGTTAAGTTTCCCAAAAATTTGAATTCATTATTGACAATCAGTTTTTGTCATGTGAAGTTGAATATTCTGCCAGAAAAAGGCAAATAGTTGAAGACCAAAATCAGACTGAGCCAGGATCAACAAGCTTTCCAACTTTAGAGTGCATATCAACAAAAAGACAAGACCTCCACTAAACATGACAGAGAAGGGAAATAAATGACTTGACATAATGTAAGTAAACCTACGTTTATTCTGAAATTTAAAGGTTTGTCAAACTGTAAAAGAGGACATAATTCAATTACAGACGAATAATTTCTCGAACAATCCATGTGATTTAACAGAATCTCTCGTGTTTTATCCCCCGAAAATTTGTAAACTCAACATTAAGGTAAGCTTTTTTACAATTTAATTTCAAACAAATGTGTTAATTATTGATAACATGTTTAAATCCTATGATGTTGCAAAAACAATGAATTAAATTATTCATGTGACAAAACAAACACTTCCATATTATTCAACGTTGTAGTTTATTATCAAAGTTCCTTCTCCATATGATCAATTCCACTTTATAATAAAGACTAAAAAACTAATTCTGAATTCTCCATCATGAATAATGATAGAAGGATTCAAAGTTTTGAACATGTTGGGGTTATTATTATCCACCACGTGTAAAGTGACCTTTAGTGGTGGTGGTCACTTCAATTATTTAAGTGCGATAAGGCTCCCTATGAAGAGTCACACTGTTGAGATTATTTGGAAGTTTGAAATTGCCAATTCATAGAACAGACTTCTGTCCCTCAGCTGAAAAATGATGAACTCGTGAAAGCTAGTTGATTGTCCATAAATAATTATTTTAAGTTGTAATAAATGAAAGATGGGCACTATAGAACCTGTTGTCTTGCTTCCAGACTTGACTAAGAAAATCATAATATGAGTAGGGGCATTTTTTGCTTGCAACACCCAAGTGTATTTCAATGCAAGTAGCAGTGCCCGGAGAGGGACGTAGCACTGTCTTTGCAAGAGATTCATCTTTTCAGCTTTATTTATTTTTTTATTTCTTGTCTAGTTTTAAGCAGCCCACATACAAGCTGAAACAAGATGAGCTAAGCCTTCTAGACAGGAGGAATGACCTTTCCTAGTTTAATTACTTGAGTTATCTTATGTTATCCTATTACTCAAAGAGAAATGTAAATTTTCCTGTCGGTAATCATGCCAGCAACTCAAGTTTGGTCTGAACAGGCCTAACCTTACATGGCAGCTGGATTTGTAAGATCCATCAAACCACACTTTAGTTATCCATTTGCGCACCAAAAAGGGTTTCACCCAGTCATTGTTGGCATTAGCTGAGACTACAGCTTGAAGCTTCTCTTACAGTGGAACCATGGCAGCGGTTCCTGAGCAGCTTAGATGTTAGTTCTATCAGACAGGACTCTGTAGACCAGAGGATTTATTGTCCCGAAGAATAGGAAAGAATGATGAGGACTTTTCTTGATGAAAAATATGTTTTTTTACTCGTTTTAAATATATATTTCCTGAACTGATCCTATTTTGCCAGTTAAGCCACTTTTTAAATGACCAAGTCCAAATGATCTACCAACATTTAAAATGCTATACATATAAATATATATACAGAATATAATTGATATTAAAAGAAATGTTATTTAACTTGCATAATGACACCAGCATGTATGCATAATACAATTTTATACATTTTGGGCCATTATCTTACTCTGATGACGTCTTGCACAGAATAGAATCAGCCAGGGTTGCATAGTCCGGACAGCAGTTGCTGGTAGCGATCCTCAAACAGACTTCCAAATGAAGTGAAATGATCATCGACCATGGTGGAATGGTATTTGGATCGAGATCTCAGACTGGCTGTACTGTATATCAATCAAGTGCCAAATGTCACAGTGCGGATGGATGATAAGCTTACAGCTATTTTTTCAATGACGTGATCGACTCATACTACCTGGAGTTTAGTGTATTCTGTGGATTGCAGTTCACCTATTTTAATGTTGCATGGTCTCCTTTGCGTGGTACAGTTTATTTTGCAGGGCAGGGTCCTGCGATCAAACCACATTGCTTTTGCAATCAACTGGTGGATGCAATTAATGTGATGGGCACCCCTGCTTTAAAGTACGTCGGGATTGTCAGGATTGAGCAACTTGGCATAGCATCTGCAAAGTCAAATAGTAGAGTCAAAGAGTAATGGGTAGCCAGTCATGATAGAGTCAGTATATTCAAGCTACACATTACACATGGAGTGAATGAGTTGTTTTTTTTTTCTTTCATAGCTATTCTAACAGTTATTTTTTCTCTGCAGGAAATAATGTATAATGCACCATAATGTAACTTATTTTGTTTTTAAAGACTGTAAAATTATAGCCTGACAAGTTATTAATTACCCTACATTGCCCGGACATGTGAATGAGGGTGTTAATGGTTTGATTAGAAATCTGGCCCTGTGATCGACCAGGCTGAATCCTGCCTCTCACCCAATGACAGCTGAGATAAGCCTGTGCAACCCTGAATGTCGGATAAGTGGTATAGATAATGAATGAATGAGTTACTGATTAAGGTTATATGAACCATCAATGGTTACAAATCACCTAGATTGTCAACTTAGAAAACAGTTCACATCAACCAACTTCATAGATCAATGTGTGAAAGATCAGCCTAGTAACTGCAATCTTTAAGTCATCGACCAATCCTCTGATTTCTCACTTTGTCTCTGACTTTCCAAAACATATTACAAAACTTGATTGAAATCTGGACTTTAGTTTGATTGACACAATGAAAGAGACTGAGTTCTCTTATCTTGTGTCAGTAGTTTCACTTCCCATGAGAACCTTAATGATAACTTTACACTGTGGTTGTGTTCTTGCCTATTAACCCCCCCAAAAAGTTGTAGTCTTCTGAAAGTTAGCATGAATTAAAAGGCCTAGCTGTTTCCCTGACTGTGCTAAACAGAGTAGCCTGCAGGCCTGCAGAGGTTAGCTCAGAGGAGGGAATGTTTATGAGCTCCCCTTTCCCCATCTCTCTCTATCTCTCTCTGGAGGACGACAAGAAGCTCCAGGCCTCTGATCTTCTCATCACCAATGCCCAGCGGTTTGTGTGCGTTCCTGCGAATCTTAATCAGCCCTTTTTCTCACATTCAATTCACTTCATTTCTCCGTCTTTATCTCTCCTCACTCCTCCACTTTCTCCTGCTCCCCCCATCTCGCCATTCCCATGTCTTCTAATTAAAAATGCTAAAAAAGCACAAATAAAGCAGAATCACAGAGAGAGTGAGCTCCCTGGGTGGCCTACTAAGATTCTGGCAGGGTCAAGATGACTTAGGTGAGTTTACTTAGTGTGAAGAGAGGTGGAAACTAGGGAATCCAAACCTTCAAAGAGAATACTATCTCTAACGTACGGACATTTGTATATACTCAATGTAGCAAAGGAAGTTGGCTTATTGAGAGAAAATTGTAATCAATACATTCATCAATATGCATGTAATGTATTTTTTTTTTTTTCTTATAGTCTGGGCAAGACAATGTTGTACTTCACAAGGAAATAGTTTACAGAGTTTTGTGCGGCCTGCATGACCTCAATCTCCTAAAACACTTTTGGAGTGATCAGAAATGCAGACTGTGAGCAAGGCTTTATTGCCTAACTGGAACAGCCTACCTTTTGGACTTTGGGCTAAATGAGAATAAATCTTTTTCAAAAGGGTCCAAAAGCTTCCCCAGCAGGGCAGAGACCTCTCATACCTAAACCTAATAGAGGTGCACTTTATTCACATACTTCTGACAATACTTGCAACAACCATTAATTGTAAATGAATAAAATTCAGACATAAACTACTGTTTCCGTGGTGTGAATTAAAGAAAAGCCAACCAGCATACATTCAAGCTTCAGAAGGCTCACAGCCATCTCCCAGTCTATAAAACATGAGAACATTGCAGAGGCATATTTATCAAAGCACTCTGCGGCCTCTTGTCTGTCTTGATGCCAATTGACATTTTAAATGTGTTTTTTGATGATAGGTGGAGGGGAGCAGGGGTGGAGGGTTGTGGGGAGGCTGGGAGCAGGGCTGAGCGTACAATGCCTCGCTTCCCCTGGAAGAGTTAAGTGTTTGTGAATGTATCCTGCAGCGTCAACAATGGCACTACTGGCTTAGCTTCATTACCATACAGAAATGTAGCTGCGGTGAATCTGACAGCAAAGAAGAAGTGAGGGAATGAAAGAGGTATTGCCACAGAGAGAGAAAGAGGAAAGACCAAGACAGGAAAACCAACATAAACAATGAAGTCAAAGAAAAAGGATGTGAAGATAAGTGTAACAAACACAATAATATTGTCCAATTATCGAGATGTTATATCGAGTCAATTGCAGTTATGCATCCGGTGCGCTGTAAATATGATGATTTACTGCATTTGTTTTAAAAGTAATCATCTTCAGCAATAAATCTGTTTAAAAAAAAAAAAACTTTAAATGAAATAAAATTTGGTTTTGATCTTAAAATTGTTGGATCTTTTTTTTCCTGAAACTTTTTTCTTGCAGCATATATATATATTTTTTTCATAGAAAGAACTCCAAAAATTTCAAGTTTACATTTAGACTGTGAAAATAATTCAATATCAGTCATCTTCTAGTTTATTTTTTTCACAGAAATGCCAATAGTTCATTCACCTTAAAGGTCAGCTAACCTACGGCCATCCTGGGCCAAAGTTGTTGTTAGCTTCGAGGCAAAATATGGGACAATTTGCTTTGGCCTTTCGCAGTGGAAGATTTTTCCTAAACAAATGTTATGTCAACAAACTGCAAAAGGAACTTAACTACAACTTATATACAGTAGTACAAGATCTTGAAACATCAGCCAAAATGTATCAGCAAAATGCCCTTATAACATAAAAAGTTACTGTAAAGTATAATGTCTTGATGGCCTGAAAGATTATTTCAGTCATTAAAGAGTGGAATATTACCAAATAAATGAAACACTCATATGAATTAATAAATTAGGAAATCCTTTCCACAAAAAAGACAGGATTAAGGTTTAGAATTTCAATATTTACTGAAATCTACTGATCCCAAAGAACCTCTGTTCATTTGTTTCTCCCTGATCTGTGACAATTTGAAGTCTGTTCGCAGCAGAATGTCCACCACGCCTGAATTTCAAAAAACTGTTGGGGAAATTGATCGACTATTTCACACATGATCAATAATAAAATGCCATCACTGGCAAGGTATGATAATAAAATTAGCCCTAATCTAAAGACAAGTCTTGGCCATGCACTAAGTGACTTACAAAAGGAAACAACGCTGGTATTGCACAGATTCAGTTTAGGTCTAGTATATCCCTTAAAAAGTGACAAACTGACAAAAACATTGCTATTTACATTCACTCTGATATAGTAAATTCATCCGTATGTTGCAGTCACACAGATAAATGTTTCCATTAATCCAGTAAATTAAATTGGCAGTTAAATGAACAATAGCGACACATATCAGTCTTGCTCACTTATTTTCAACAACCCTGGCACAGCAAACATAGCTGAAAGAGAATAAGATAGGACTATAGCAGTGGCACATTCAAGAGTTGTCAGATATACACAATAATCCAAAGAGACCTGGATTTATTTATGTGATGAAAGCAAAAAAGCCCAAGGTTAGTTCAGTGCAGTGTTTCATACAAGGACAGACAAAACCATGAACAAACAAAACAGACGCTGCACACCTTTGGAAGGAGTGAAAAAACATGTTCTTAGTAATTCTAAACTTTCTATATTGCACTAAGACCACCAGAGAGTGGACCAGGGCTTATTTCAACAGTCTCTAGGACAGGCCTACATTCTCCTGCCCTACATTTCCTCTATGTTGAATCCAAGTCCCCAGGATAAGTGTTGTTCCATTCTTACAATAATTCAATTGGGCAGCCTGATATCAGCACTTCAAAGGCCAAGCTAATGAGCCAACCTAGATGTTTGCATCAGGAACGCACTGGTACTCACCAGCAGATCATAAAGCTCCTTAGTTTGGACCAGCGAGAAATAGCATAACAACACAATACATAGCAGTACAGTTCTGAAGATGTCTCAGTGTGGGTCTATGTGTAGAATACAATACACCCTGTAGTATATACATAAAACTCAGCTAAAACCTGCATTTTTAGTGTTTTGACAGCTGTTTACCTTTCAGCTTCGCATATCTTGTTTATCTATACTGAAGCCTAAACTTTAGTAGTCTGCAACAAATGAGATTAAGATCAAGATTCAATAACGTCGTCAATATATAGGTAGGGACATTAAGTTAAAGTACAGAAGGATGCCCTTTCTCAAATGTCTTAAACATTTCTTTGAGTTGTCATGATTTATTTTTTACTTATCAATGTATTTTATGATAAGTAGTAGTTAGCCAATAAACAGATTTCATTGGTCTTTATGTCTTTCTCCTTGGTGATGTCAGACTGACACAGAAAATAAATATGTAAAAACCTTGATCTTTTTGTGGGTAGGATTTGAATGTAATCATCATTCTTCATTGGCATTTTAGCGTTCTCAATAATCAACCAAGCATCAAACACAGTATGCTCCTGTTTTTAGTGTAGTAGCCTTCATATATTGTTTGAATGGTCTCTTCATGTTTTTGACTGGTCATCTGATAGAACCATCACTTCTCCCTGTTGAGAGAGATATTACATTTAAAAAGACGTGTTGCTTAAGGAGGTGATATCAACACCACTTGTCTATGATGTCTTTATAAATGTATTTTTTTATTTTTTCATTCAGTTTGGTAAAGCCATGGGAAAATTTTACTTGCTTCGTCATCCCAGTTCATCCTCAGAAATAAACTTAGAAGCATGATGTTTCCTGTTTCTGCATGGCATGGCATCAAATCAGCTGAGACCTGATATGTGTTCATATTCCGAAACATTTGAATTTTAACATGAGAGGAGGGGGAAATGCTGTCCTAGAACATATGTCAACCATGCTTTCTTATGAAATTCAGAAAAAAATGATTAAGAATATGCAATAATGAAGGTCAGGAGGGGAATATTTAAACTGATTTCTGACAGCATAACTGTAGCATTATTCAGCAGAAAATGTAGCACAGAATTTAGTTGAGCGGATGATAGGATGATATGCTTTCAATATAATCAATTATAGTTGCTGCAGCAGGCATGAAAGCAGTGTGCTATTATGTGTGCAGACATCAAGTGCATTATGGAAATATGTAAAAAAGATCTGCCTTTTTAATACTCGTATCGCATGCGAGGGTTTCCGAACTGGGCCATTTCTTTGGTTACTTGTACCATTTTTTTCTTGTGATATTTCACAGGATGATGTTGATATCAATTCAATGGCAACAGAACATTTCAAACTTGAATTGGTATTGGACCATGAAATGACATCAACCCATTGGGTGTTGAATTACTATAGAAATCATTAATCATGATTATTAAACATTGTTTTGAGACCATAATACTTGTTGATTGCTTCTGAACACTGATTTTTTTCCTTAAACCTGATGCCCTAATGCCTTCAGTCCTATGACTAAAAATGGTTTTGGGTTGGTATTGAGAAAAGTGAAGGGTTGTCTGCATCATCATTGGAAGATATTTTACTAGCATCTCTTAGCAAGACATACGTCCTGTCAGAAGGTGGTGATAACGTGACTAACGGCTGTTTGACAAACTCCACTGAACAGCAACAGAACATGTCAGTATTAAAGTGTTGCAGTCAAATGCCATGTTTTCACTTGATCTGAACTGCTTTTAATACAAAAAATGTCCTGAGAGTGCTTTGGCAGTGGATAGACAAACTAAATAGATATGAGTCAACAGGATACAGATGGAGGACAAAGTACTTTCTATTCCAGCACACCTGTTATAATTCTAAAATCCATTAATGTGCTGTAGTGATATTGGTGTAGCCAAAGTTTGAGCTTTTTTTTGAGCTTTTTTTGTTTTTTTTGACATTTCACGTCTTACAGTAGAAAGATCATTCTGGAATAGGGGTCTCTTCATAAAACATAATAGTACAGCAAAAGATGCAAAATTATGACGTTTTCAATATTAATTATCACATATTTGTGCTCTGGAAGCCCAAACTAAAATTGAAATTGATTATCCAGCCTTACAGTATGTATGAGATTGAACTATTGTGAAACATGGTCACTTGGACAAAGTCTCCACTGCACCCTGCCAGCTTTGACATGAATATTGAAATTGGGTTAGTATATTGTAATTGCAATTATAATTGTATATTTATACAAAACCAGAAACATCCCATGTAACACACCATTCAGCATCACAGTAAAATGTGCAGTTGTTCACATTATGAGTGAACTGAACAACCAAGTGAAGAGGAGGTTTCTCCTGAAATAAAAACCTCTCAAGTACTGTCATACTTTATTTTCTCAGCTCTCAGTTGCCATCTGAGTGTCACCATGGGGTATCCTGAGTCTCCCCACTGCACAAGAACAAACGATTCCGCTCAACAGCTGCTGTGAGACACCACATCTTTTCTCCAGGTATTACTGCCCTGGAGACAGACTTCTCTCTGATAGGAATCTTCCTTCCTTATGACTTCATTTGAAGATTGTGAAAGGCTCTGACCTGGATTTTCCTAAACCAACATGGAGCAGAGGTCCATACTTTGGAGACCCGTCAGCATACACCGCCTAAATCAAACTCACAGTCGTGTTTTTCAGTCCCAACAGCCTTGACAAACATTAAAAGAGCTCATCCCAGACCCACAACAAAAGGGACTGTAAACACACATTCTCTTAAACCCAGAACAAACCTCTCAGCATCACACAACTATTGACTATCTACAGCATGTCAGCACACAGTTGTGACAGAGTAACATATACATGTATGTATACTGAATAGCAGACGATTCTTTGTCATTTATTATATTTCTGCACATGTCTCAGTGTGCGTGAAACACTTTTAACCTGTTTTTCAATTATGAGCACGCACACTTGGCAGTTTGTGCTGCTCAGAGAGGAAGTGAAATGGAGATAAGTGAAAAGACAGAGGAGAGTCAATAAATGGAAGCGTATGGAGAGACAAAATATAAAATAAAGAGAGACTGAGTAAAACAGTAAGTAGAAAAATGACAGACAGAAATGGGTCTACTATCCGTAAATAGTAGAATGTGGTGCTCGGCAAGGAATAATCAATGGCGGAGCCTTGGAGTCTTGGATGAGATTATCTTTAATAATGTGAACCACCATACCACTATACAACAACCACCAGTGCACTTCCGGGGCACATATATACCTCTGGCCTAAACCCCACCCCCCAGCCCCTAGTCCCGTGGGGTGAGAGGTCACGCCCTCAGTGTCCACCACAGGATCATCATTAATCTGCCCTTACTACTGTGTGTAACAGATAGGACGACTGATTTGCACCTGCAAAAAAGGCACCAATATACAAAAATGAATCAAAAATGGGGAAGAAATCAGATAATTTGCTTCTTTGGGGATTCACTTCTTTTATTGTGTTCTAATATGTTCAATCTTGTCCTTTTCCAAACTTAAAAAAAAAAAAATCAGTCAACTTCCTAATATCAGCTGAATAATTCTTTTTTTCTGTGTTCTTTGATGAAAGTGATAGACTCTCCATTATTGTCTCCGTCATATCAAGGATTGTGCTTCCTTCTCAATATCAACCTTTAATGTGTCTACATACTTTGCTAGAAGCAAGATCCTTGTTCTCACTCCCAGGGGTGCGGGAACAAGAACAAAGCTATTTCTGGCCATGACATTTCAAACTTCACAAGAAACTCAGGTGCAGAACTCAGGTGAGGTCCTCATAGGCCCTGCCTACACGTCAAACAGCCGTAGCATTGGAGTAATCTGACGGACACACCAACAATATAGAGACGCAATTACAATGGCGGACATGGAAACAGTAATGTTGTTGCTTAACTATGTTTAATGTGAGGATCGAGCTGCTGCTATGAGGCGTACAGTGCTGGAATCGATTTCCCACCAGTCTTCTTTATCTGTATACACTGTTTTTGGGCCTTTGCCTATAGCCATCTTTTGTGACAGACTCCCTCCTCTGTTCATAACATTCAGGCTGACTCTGTCCAACACATTCTGGCAATTTGTCTGATTACATATGCCTTACTATTGCATACTGGAGATTTTCATACCTCTTCACTGCCATGGTCAGCTGATCTGGCTGTTACCCCTCAGGAAGATCCATAAATGCTGGTTTAAATAGTGTTACACTGATTTTTTTTTTATTCTTATGTTATTACTAATATTGTAACAACACAGTGCACCTCCAGGGCACAAATATACCTTCGGCTTAAGCCATGCCCCCAATCCCCTAGTTCCGTGGGGTGAGAGGCCAAGCCCCTCAGTGTCCACAACACAGCCCCCCCTCCGAACACCAAGAAGGGACCCGGTAACCATACTAGTGCCTCACGGGAGACCTGATCAGCCTGCCACAACGGCTGCGGTGTTCCTTGGTCGGTGCAACCGGGACAACCGGACACTGGACCCATGGAGGTGCTGCTGGGGTCCTGGATGGAGGGCGACCCCGGCGGGGACCCTGGGCAGGAAGCAGAACTTCACCAGCTACCCTGTATGCTGGCTTCAACCGATCGAGTGACAACTGCTCCCTACGCCCGCCCATGTCAAGCATGAAACTCTTTGCGCCCACCTCGAGAACCCAAAATGGCCCATCGTACAGGGGCTAAAGAGGCGAGCGGTGAGTGTCGTATCGCACAAACACGAAACACGCAGCCATGAGCTTCGCCAGTACAAAAGATCAAGGAAAACATTGGTGAGCAGGGCCTTCCCTGACACATGCCGTATGTTTGTTGTAAACTCAGAAATGGCTGCAAGGTGTCGCTGCTGGCAGGTGGACCATGGCTCAGCCACTTTAGACATGGTGAACGTTAATGGCTTGTGATCCACATACGCCATGAACGACTGGCCTTCCAGAAGAGAACGGAAATGATGTCAAATACAGTGCCTACAACTCCCAGTCAAACACGCTGTACTTTCGTTCGTTAACCTGAAGTTTGCGGCAACAGAATGCAAGGGGTTGCCATGCGTTCACCACCCACTGTTCAACCACGGCCCCCACAGCAACATCAGATGTGTCAGTCGTCATTGCTAATGCTGCCTCGGGTGGTGGATGGGCCAGAAGGGCTGCGTCAGCCAGGGAACGCATTGCCCTGTCAAAAGCTCCAACCCGCTCCGAAATCTGAGTCGACCGTGTCGCTCCCCCGCCTGGACGGCAGAGCCCCATAAAGCGGCTGAAGGAGGTGGTCAGCGAGGAAACGGTTGGAGAAGTTTACCATGCCCAAGAACTCCTGCAATGCCCTGACCGAGGCTGGATGGGGAAAAACAGTCACTGCTCACACTGTCGCAGACAACGGAACTGCGCCTTACGGTGAAATGCGATGACCAAGGAAATTAATTACCAATATAATGATTCTGGGATTGCAAATCGAAGAGGTCTGTTATGATTCCCGAGAGCAGTAGAAATGTCAGGCCTTATGGTGGTCTTTCTTAAATTGTGACTCAAAATAGAGAGTGACACAAGAAATTCCGACCAGGAGGAGATGTAACAGTTTAACCAGCAATATTAAGCGAGGAGTCCTTGAGGTGAATGCTGGGAGGGTGGCAGTAAAGGACAGATAATCTGATTTTTTAGCTTAGGAGTTGTAGACCATGCTCTGATCCAGCGGCAGTTGATGAGGAGAAAATGGTTCAATTGGTGATAGAGAGCTTGGTGTCATCAACATAGTAGTGGAGCTAGAGCCTTTGAGGAAGTAGGTTTTCAATGCTAATGATCAACAATATGCCCTTTGTGATAAATTGATGATGCAGGATCCAAACTACATATTCAATTGCACATATAAGGGGCTGAGCTTTCCGCCTTAATTAGTACTAAAGCATTGCCATAAATTTCTATACGTCAGCTGAAGCACAAACATCTGAGATTCTAGTCCAACACTTCCCAATGCACTTCACTGTCTGAAATGAGTGGCAGTTATGTATTTCAACATTTCAATAACATTTTTTTGGATATTCTGCAGAGTAAGGAGAGTTATGTCAGGAATTTAGACAATAATTAAAACATTATTTTAACTCTTCCGATTACATTTCATGATAAATAAATGTGTCATAAAAAATAGAAGAAATGTATCCATTATCAATACCGCTTATCCTGCACACATTGTACTATCCCAGCTGAAATTGGGCAAGAGGCAGGGTACAACATAAAGTAAAATTATTTTATGATAGCAAATACAATAATGTAATTAATCTGACTTATGAAGATCAAAAAATAAACACATTAAGGTACATTTATCATTGGATCTGTATTTCCTGATTACTCTTGTTATACAACTATGACCACCCAGGACAATCTTAACCTTCGTTTTTCAATGTGGTGGACACGGAGGGGCATGGCCTCTCACCCCACGGGACCAGGGGCTGGGGGCTTGGTTTAAGCCAGATGTATATAAGCATCCCGGAAGCGCACTGTGGAATTGCTGTAATGTTGGTGCTCATGAATTACAACAAGCTAATCCGTGACTCCGAGACTCCGTCATCAATCATTCCTCGCTGAGCACCACACCCAGGTTTTTGATAACATGTAAATCAATTTGGAAATGTATCAATATCTGAGAAAATTACACAAATGTCATCCATCCATCCATCCATCCATCCATCCATCCATCCATCCATCCATCCATCCATCCATCCATCCATCCATCCATCCATCATCTACAACTGATCCGGGACCAGGTCGCAGACACAACAGCCGAAGCAGAAAGACCAAGATGTCCCTCTCCCCAGCCACTCTGTCCAGCTCCCCAAGGCCAGCCTGGGAATGCCCTGCCAGCCCTTGCTGCACCTAGAAATTCTGTCCATAAAAGTTATGAACAGAATCAGTGACAAAGGACAGCCCTGGCAGAGTCTAGCCCTCACCGTAAACAAGTCCAATTTACAACCGGCAATGCGCTCCATGCACTGGCACCGATCACACAAGGCCCGAACAGACCATATTACAGGTTTCGGTAGCCCACACTCCGTGAGAAACCCCACAGGATTCCCTACAGGACATGGTCAAATGCATTCTCCAGGTCCAAAAAACACATGTAGAATGATTGGACAAACTCCCATGGGCCCTCAAGGACCCGAGGGTGTAGAGCTTGTCCAATGTTCTACAACCAGGATGAAAACCACATTGCTCCTCCTGTATCCGAGGTTCAACGACCCATCCGGACCCTTCTATCCAGCCACCCTGAGTAGACTTTTCCAGGGAGGCTGAGGAGTGTGATCCCCTTATATGTGGAGAACAACCTCCAATCCCCCTATTTAAAGAGGGAGAATACTCCAAGTTTTCCAATCCAGAGACATTGTCCCTGCCGACCACGCAATGTTACAGAGGTGTGTCAGCCAGGGCAGCCCCATGACATCCAGAGCCTTAAGGAACCCAGGGCAGTACTCATTTATCCCCAGGGCCCTGGCACCTAGGAGATTTTTGACTACCTGGGCAACTTCAACCCAAGAAATAGGAGAGCCCACCACAGAGTCCCCTGACTCTGCTTCCTCATTGGAAGGTGTGTTGTGGCGTGAGGTTTTCCTTCCACCGATCAACAACGTCCCGAGTCAAGGTCAGAAGCCCACCATCTCCACTAAACAGAGTGTTGACGGCACTCTGCTTCCCCCTCCTGAGTCGCCAGGTGGCCGTCCAGAATCTCCTTGGCCTCTTCTGAAAAAGTTGTTCCCCATGGCCTCACTACATACCTCCTGGGCAACCATCACAACTTTGTGTCACTTGGCCAGTCAGCTGCCTCCAGGGCCCCACAGGCCAGAAAGGCTTGGTAGGACTCCTTCTTTGCAGCCTTCAAGATGGCGGCACGGACACATGCAACGACTTGAGACTCTCAACTTTCTATGCTTATTTCTGTGTTTTTTGTGTTCCTTCTCCAGACTTCTGCAATGGATGCACTAATCCAGTACAGAAGATCAGAACTGTTGGAGTTAGGAACTATCTCTGGACTCCACTCTTTTCTGAAACTGGATTTTATCCCACATGAGCTGCAGTGCACAAGTGCAGCCCCCACCATTCCCCCGCTGTGGCCTAAGAGATGAAGGAGGCACCGTAAACAAAAACGGGGGATTGTCTCATGGAAATTTGAGTGCTGTATAGCGATCTTCATCGAGACCTGGCAGGATGAGAACACCCCCAACACCACGGTGGAGCTAGCGGGACACTCTGATCCATGCCGACAGGACTGCAACTTCAGGCAAGTCCAAGGAAGGAGGTTTGGTGCCGTACATCCACAACTCGTGGTGCGCAGCTTTTAACGTCATCAGGATATTCTGCGCCCCTGAATTGGAATTCCTCGCAATGTAATGCAAACCTTTTAAAATGGCTAGCGAACCCAGCTTCGTTATTATCTTAGCAGCCTATATACCACCACGAGCTAACTCGCCCCCACCTCAGAATGTCAGATCACATCTCAATTGAACTGATCCTTGCCTATGAACCTCTCATCTGCAGGTCCAAACCCATCATCAGAACAATCCAGATCAATCCTACAGGACTGTTTTGACTACACATACTGGAAGGTATTCAAGGGGGGCGCTGATCTTGAGGAGTACACAGCAGCTCTCTTGTCTTATGTTCATTTCTGCACCAATGTTTTTCTACCCACAAAGACAAGCACTATCTTTCCGAACCAAAAGCCATGGATGGACAGCACAGTGAGGCCCCTGCTTAAAGCCCGGGATGCCACCTATAGAAGAGGTGGCAGGCTGGCCTACAGCAGGGACTAGAGTGATTTGAGAAAGGGCATACAGCTAGCAAAAAATAGGTACAGACAACACATTGAGGAGCACCAACAACAACGACCCACACCACATGTGGAGAGGCATCAGGGCCATCATGGACTACAAAAGGAGTGCCCAGCAGGTCAGCCATGACCCCATCCTTCCTAACACCCTGAACAGCTTCTTTGTTCACTTTGACTCGTCAAGCGGCAGAGAGGCTACACATCTTCGTCCACCAGAGGTGCAGCACCAGCCTCTCATCCTGAAGCTGCACCAAATGAGTTTTACCCTGAGGAAGATAAACACCAAAAGGGCCGCAGGACCAGATAGGGAGTCAGGCCGGACCCGAAAATCATGGTGGAACAACTAGCTGGGGTCTTTCTGAATATTTTCAATGTAGCCCCGCAACTGTCCACGGTCCCTCTCTCTCTCAAGTCCTCAATCATTGTGCCGGTGACGAAGACGAAAAGAACAGCTGTCATTTGCCTCAACGATTACCGCCCTGTCGCCCTAACACTAGTGATCATGAAGTGCTTTGAGAGGATCCTCCTCAAACATATCAAGGATGCTATCATAGCCGGGCTGGACAGTCTACAGTTTGCCAACAGGGAGATCCGCTCCATGGAGGATCCTGTCTCGCTTGCACTTCACACGGCCCTGTCCAATCTATAGTCCCCCAACACCTATATCAGGATGCTGTTTGTGGACTTCAGCTTGGCCTTCAACACTGTCCTCCCACACAAGTTGGACCTGAAGCTCCACAACGTGGGCCTGTCCGCCTTCCTGTGTTCGTGGATATACAACTTCCTCAGCAACTAGCATCAGGTGGTGAGGTTAGGGAACACCACATCTTGCCCTCTGACTCTGAACACTGGCACGACGCAGGGCTGCTTTCTCAGCCTGGTCCTCTTCCCCTTCTTCACACACGACTGTCTTGCCATTCACTCCACAAAGAACACCATCATCAAGTTCGTAGATGACACCACCCTGGTGGGTCTCATATCAGACAATGATGAGACCCACTACAAAGAAGAGGTCCAGCACCTAACTCAGTGGTGCTCAAACAATAATCACATTCTCAACACAAGCAAGACCAGGGAGATTAACAAAGGTCCAGGTGAATGGTACATGCTACCCTCTAAATAAATGGGAATACAGTGGAGCACGTAGACAGCTTCAGGTTCCTGGGCATCCGCATCTAATCCCACTTGTCCTGGGCTGCCAACACCTCCCACCTGGTGAAGAGAGCCCAGCAACGAATCGTCTTCCTCGGGAAGCTGAAGCGAGCTGGGCTTTCCCCCCATCTACTCACTAACTTCTGCAGATTAACTATTGAAAGCATCCTCTGTCTCAGCGCTACAGTGTGGAATGACGGCTGCATGGCATGCAACAGGAAGGAGCTGGTGGTGAGAACAGCACAGGGCATTGTGGGCTTCTTTCTTCCGGATCTGGGCTCTATCTGTGATGCCCGGATGCAAATGAAGGCCAGGAATATCGGGCAACAGTCTGTTTGTGCTGCTACCATCAGGAAAGCAGTACAGGACAATCAAAACCCACAGATTTCCGCTGAAAAACAGTTTCCATCCAAAAACTGTAAAAGCAATCTCCCTCCCTTGCAAGCTACCACACCCCATCCCCAGACAGAGGACTCACACTCACACCTGAAGCCCTACCTGCTCAGGCACACACTAACAAAATGCCTCCTGCTGACAACCACTTCCTCCTCCACACCCACAGAGACAATCTCACACCCAAAACCTCCTTGCACTAAGCTGAACTTTAAACTCATAGTCATATTCATATCACTCTGCATGCTATCCTGCTGCTGTATGTATTTACCATGTCCTTTTGTATATACGTTTAATTCTGTAATGCATATATCTATTTACCATGTAGATAAACTGTCAATTTACAATCCTGTACGTATCCGAAGCTGGGAGCTCTCCCTGCTAAATTTCATTGTGTCTGCACAATGATAATTAAAAATCTTGAATTTTGAATCTTGAATCTTCTTCATCTTGACAGCATCCTTCACCACTGGGGTCCACCAACAGGTTTGGTGGTTACCGCCTCGACAGGCACTGACCACCTTACAGCCACATTGCAGGTCTGTTGCCTCGACAATAGAGGCATGGAACATGGCCCACTCGGACACAATCTTCCCTGCCTCCACTAAGACGTGGTTGAAGCTCTGCTGGAGGTGGGAGTTAAAACTCTCTCTGACAGGGGACTCTGCCAAATGCTCCCAACAGACCCTCACAGTGGGTATGGGTCTGTCAGGTCTGACCAGCGTTCTCCCTGACCATCAGAGCCAGCAAGTCCAATGATACGACCACAAAGAAAATCATTGAACTGTGGCCTAAGGTGTGATGGTGCACATCTGCACACCTTTATGACATGGTGTGTTAAGGACAGTCCATGACAAGAACAAAAATACTCGTAACAAAACACCACTTGGGTTCAGATCAGGGGGACTGTTCCTCCCAATCAATGCTTTCCAGGTATTGCTGTCGCTGCCCACGTTGAAGTCCCTTAGTAAGATGAGGCACACAAATTTAAAATAAAATAAAATAAAATAAAATAAAATAAAATAAAATAAAATAAAATAAAATTAAATTAAATTAAATTAAATTAAATTAAATTAAATTAAATTAAATTAAATTAAATTAAATTAAATTAAATTAAATTAAAGCTAGATTCAGGTTTTACTAACCATAATGATACAATGGAGGTTTCCGTATCTTGTTTTTTTTTGTCTTCTCATGATACCATCCCATTTTGACACAATTTTGTTGTAAAACAAAAAAACATTCAATCTCCGGGCTGAATTCCCTTAAAGTTGAAAAACTAATTTAATCTCAGCATGGTTTCAATTTGATTTTTGCAATTTCTTTTATGTCTTGGTCTGGTGGAAAATTCACGTCCTGTCATCCTTCTCGGCACACCCTGTCTGCCTCCTCTTTTCATTTTTTCACTCGCTTTACGACTCCCTGCCTCTGCGTCCTTAAACATCTCTCCTCTCTGCCCACGC
The DNA here is from genome assembly GCA_901007705.1 of Fistularia tabacaria. Classification (NCBI taxonomy): domain Eukaryota; kingdom Metazoa; phylum Chordata; class Actinopteri; order Syngnathiformes; family Fistulariidae; genus Fistularia; species Fistularia tabacaria. Next base: position 140,170 of record CAAKHD010020934.1, read on the forward strand.
AAATATTTTTCCTCTGCCACGCTTCGCCATAAAGACGTCACAGTCTGAGCAATGATAGACGAGAGGTAACAAAAATGAGTATCTGCCTTGATTTACCATCATCAGAGCTTTACAAACTATGGAATGCACACTTTCTAGGTTTCTTGAAAAATATTGAGCAGGTGTAGAGGACTAGAATGTGGGTGAAAGGTTAATTTGGTTGCAGCTGAACTTTTCACAAACATTGAAGATGGGTAGTAAAGGATATCTGTCATGGCAGTAAGGGTAAACACAGTAATGGAATACAATGATGCCCTTTCCACATTGTATACAATACAATGTTGTATCCTGAGTGAGACAAGAGGGACCACAGACCATTTTCTCAGGTCTCAGTTTCAAATACTATGGCTCTGCTTATACACCATTTGTTATGGAATATACGAAACGGGGGTCATTCAATCTTGGAAGAATATCTTCCCCTGCTGAGGCATTCAAGTGTCTCGTCTTGATTTCTCTTATGAACTTTGGTATTTCATTTTCAATCTCTTTCAGTTAGTTCAGTTCACTTTCAACCGTTCTTTTTTTTTTCACTGTTTTTTAACATTTTTTTTCGGTATCCCAGCCAGCAATTCGATATGAGTCCCATCTGCGACCTGGTTATTTTGTTTTCAGTTTTGTTTCATATGGGTTTGTTTCACTTATTGATCCTACTCATGAAAACTGAATATATAGTCACATAATAAGATGAAAAAAGAGGAATAGAATAGTTGGACAAACATTTTCTTCCTCATCCTCATCTTCATTATTTTTTTATTATTACTCGTGGCAACTTGAAGACGTTTCACCTCTTATCCCCTTGAGAAAAGCCTCTCAGGGTTTACCAGTTCATTAGTTTCTGTAACTCACTGATATAACACCAATTGTGTAATAATAATAATAATAATAATAATAATAATAATAATAATAATAATAATAATAATAATAATAATAATAATAATAATAATAATAATAAAATAGGTTAGAACTTCAACAGTGGTAGAGTGCAGTGGCCAATAACAAACTACTTATGACATAAAATTGACATTTAAGATGTAGTGACCTATTTAATTTTGTTCAGTCGGGAACAGTAGCTTGAGCCTATAGATGTGAATGGGAACCTAAATTAACAAATAGAGTAGAAGCTTGGATTACAAATTTAATGTGTTCTTTGACTCCGTTCGCAAACCGAAACCAACCAAAATCAGTTTTTCCGATTGAAATCAATGTAAATTCGATTGATCTGTTCTCCAGCCCCCCAAAAACATACTGCGCTCTTTTGAAACATTTTAAGGGTTTACTTGTGGCGAAATACAGATAAAAATAAGCTTAACTATTACTGTGTTTCTGGAGTTGTTTCTCTTCTTTCTTCTTCTTGACAGCACGTTTACTTGGCGTTTCCGTCACTGAATCAGCATGCAAAAGTAAAGCCTTCTTGTGAGACCCTCGCTAACGCTGTCTCCAACACACTATCTTTCATTAATCCAAACTAACAATCACTTTTCTACTTCTCCTACGACTTGAAACCTTTGCCTCATTAACATGGTCACCCCATTAGCCAAATCCACTGCTTTTGTTCTTCAGGAATGTAGGAATGTACCGATGGTTCACTTAGCCATGTGAGATGGCTGGACCAGTAACACGCACACAGCTCTGAAGTATAGTTATTATTTCCTTCTTCAACTGTAATTCTTAACTTCTTCCTAGCACCACTAGAACCAGCACTAACATTCATTGGGAGCCATAATGAGGGCTAACTTGCTGAAAAAAAGCATAAAAATGCATCATAAGGGGAGGACACAACAATGAACAATGTAAAAACAACTACCATACATGGCTAAAAATTTTGTTCATATGCCAATTTTTTCATGATTTGGGGAGTTTTTAAGCTGAGGTTCAACTGTAACTTGTCAGTTTCAGATATAGCTCATGCTAACCAGATACTCAAAACTCATTTTTTGCCAAATTTGTCCCTCTACAAATCTTTTATTGCAGACCGTCCAAAGTATTTTGCAAAGCATAAAAGGCCACATGTTCTGGACACCTGGACACATGGGGGAAGAGAGGGACGGAGTTATCAACTTATCATCACCCGACAGTGAGCTGGCTCCAATGGTAGGGGAGAATGGAAGTAGTCAATGCCCTGGCAGACCCACACGCACTGTGAGGATCTGTTGGGTACCTCTGATAGAGTCCCCTGTCAGGAATAGTTTCAACTCCAACTTCCAACAGAGCTTCAACCATGTCCTGGGGGAGACGGGGGACATTGAGTCTGAGTGGGCCATGTTCCATGCCTCTATTATCGAGGCAACAGACTGGATATGTGGCCGTAAGGTGGTCTGTGCCTGTTGAGGTCGGTAACCATCGAACTCATTGGTGGACCCCTCCTATTTCTGGGGCTGAAGTTGCCCAGGTTGTCAGAAGTCTCCTCAGTGGGGTCCCCGGGATGGATGCGATTTCCCCTGGGCTCCTAAAGGCTCTGGATGTTGTGGAGGTTGTCCTGGCTGTCATTCTTCTGTTATGTTGTGTGGTAGGTGGTCGCAGTGCCCCTGGATTGGAAAACTGAGGGTGTGCTCCAACTATCTGGAAATCAAACTCCTCAGCCTCCCTGGAAAAGTCTACTCGGGGATGCTGGAGAGGAGGGTTCATTGGGTCATGAACATGAACCTTGGATCCAGGAGGAGCAATGTGGTTTTCGTCCTGGCCGTGAAACAGTGGGCCAGCTCTTTATCCTCGGCAGGGTCTTTGAATGGCTTATCCGAGTTTGCCCACCCAGTCTGCATGTGTTTTGCGGACCTGGAGAAGGCATTTAACCATGTCCTGCAGGGAGTCCTGTGGGGGGTGCTCCAGGAGTATGGGATACCCTGTAATTTCGGCTTTCCTTGTATGATCATTGTTAGAGCCTGGTCCGCATTGCTGGTTGTAAGTCTGATTTCTTTCCAGTGAGGGTTGGACTGAGAGCTGCCCTTTATCACCGTTTTCGTTCATAACTTTTATTGACAGAATTTCCAGGCACAGACGGGATATTGAGTGGCTCCGGTTTGGTGGATTATCTAGGGATCTATGGACCAAGTGGCTGTGAGAGGGTAATCTGGGACCTCTCTGCTTCAGCTACTGCCCCTGCACCCCTGCCCAAGATAAGCGGCAGAAGATGGATCAATGGATGGATGGTGAAGCAATTGGTCATATGGTCATGTGATCCACCAAAAAAACATTTAAGTTAGACTAAACTTTGATATCAAATTCAAACTAGGCTGTAATTCTAGCTATGCCAATCTGAATCAATCCTTGTAATGGATCTAAAAAAACAAAAGAGAATATGTACTACCTCTGACAATGCAATGTCTAACAATAGAGCTAAAACAAAATAGATAGTATATTGAGGAACCAGTCCATACCGTTATTAATCTATTTATTTAATATCATAACTCCTATCCTATCCATCGATGCCGATTTGTGCTTGGAAATCACAGAGCTTTTTTTACAGAACACATGACATCTGCAAAAAGAGCCTTCTTACATGGTGTAAAACACCATACAACTGTGGCAGAGACTAATCTCTCTGCCAAGCTGTGCGTATTTTAAAGCTTGCTGCAGGCATGCAAAGACAATGAGCTTGGCTGGAGAAAAAAAAAAAGGGAAATTGAAAAAAAATGAGGAAAAAGAGGAAACGATAAGGAAGCAGCCAAAGGCAAAGCAGTCTTCTTGAAAGCGGAAAATAAGGAAACACATGAGCATAATGTTAGATTTAGGCCATTTCTGAGAACAGCCATAACTGTTCCAAAAACTAAAAATACAATTCTGCCCCTCTCTTTTTGGGTTTCACTACCTCCACCCATGCATCCTCTGCCCCCCTTTGTCACTGAATTACATAATTAAGATATACAGACCAAATTAGCTTTTATGTTGACACAGGAGATTAAATAATACTTGAAAGGGAGACTTGGAGCATATGGATGTTGTGAAGCATGGGGAGAAAAGAAATCTAAAACTATCAAAAGTGTTCTCAGTGAAGGTGAGTTGGTAAAAAAGAAACGCACACAGCGACTTTTTGATAATACCTGCAATGTGAAACAGAAGTTACATAACAGAATTGTGACCCTGACATCTATAGTCACACTCCCAAATTCGCCAGAAAGTTGTCTTGCTTTTAGATAGAGCGTAAATCAATATGCTATGAACAGCTATTATTTTTTTTTCAAAGAGAATCGGACAATTCAACAGCTGAAAACCAGTAACAGATTTAAAACTGAAACTTTAATGTTTCTCTTAGGTGAAAACCAGCTCATACCTAAATCCTTCTACAATTTTCCCAACAGTGTACTTAAGATTCAGAAGACAAGGATTTATTTGTTTTGAATGATTTATAATTCTATTTGATAATGATCCTGTGAAATTTAATGCTGACAATACTCAGTGTCCTCATCACCAAACAATATCCGCATTTACCCAAAATCTTTAAATGGATCAGTATTTATTCGTAGAACCTTTAGTGCCATAAGTCTGCATGAAACACTGCTTGGAACTTGTTTTTACTAAAACATAGTTATTATCCCCAATGAGGGCATTTTCCTTTGGTTTCATGATACTGCATCAATAAGTCATGAAAAGACAAATGCATCTCAACATTCATTTGTACACAAATGCAACTCACAATGTAATATCATTTGGCCAAATAAAACAAACAGAAAAAAAACTATACATATAAATATATATATATATATATAAATATATATATATATATATATATATATATATATATATATATATATATATATATATATATATATATATATATACACACACACAAATACACAGTATGTGTACACACACAATTGTGATTTTTTATGTAAAAGTCTCTCTCTCTCTGTGTCTCATATATATAATAATATAATAATATATATATATATATATATATATTATAATATATATATATATATAATATATATATAATATATATATAAACTAATATATATATATATATATATACATATATATATATATTTATATATACATTTATATATAAATATATATATATGTACACAGTACATATAATGTCAAACCAACAAATGGTTAAGAGACAAAGTCAGAAAAGCATACCGGAAGCACAGATCTGTCTAATCGATGTAATTCCTTGCCTATGCACCACTTGGAACAAAGAATTTCTTACTTTAAGACATTTCAATTAACTTTTGCTTATCTTGACCTCTATCTCAAGGTACAATTACATTCCCTTTTTAATAACTTGATAGCATTCTAACAAGAGAGCCCAAACTACTTTCTTTTTAGTGACTTGCTTGAAATCTATTCTCCTTTTTTCCAGAAAAGACAGGAACATAGGGTAACCTGTAAGAGCGGAGGTAGGAGCACGCAGATAGACTACATCTTGTATAAACAAGGTCATCTGAAAGAGATCAGTGACTGCAAAGTAGTGGTAGGTGAGAGTGTAGACAGACAGCATAGGATGGTGGTTTGTAGGATGACTCTGGTGACAAGGAAGATGAAGAGGACAAAGGTAGAGCAGAGAACAAAGTGGTGGAAGCGGAGGAGTGGTGTATGGTTTTCAGGGAGGAGATGAGAAAGGCTCTTGATGGTCAGGGAGAGCTACCAGGTGACTGGACAACTCCAGCTTATGTGATCAGGGAGACAGGTAGGACAGTACTCGGTGTGTCGACTGGAAGGAAAGTAGATAAGGAGACCTGGTGGTGGAATGAGAAAGTACAAGAATGTATCCAGAGAAAACGGTTGGCAAAGAAGAAGTGGGACACTGAGTAGACTGAAGAGAACAGACAGGACTACAAGAAGATGCAGCGTGAGGTAAAGATAGAGGTAGCAAAGGCAAAACAAAGGGCATACAATGACTTGTATGCTTGGTTGGACAGTAAGGAGGGAGAGAATGATTTATACAGGTTGGTAAAACAGAGAGATTGAGATGGAAAGGATGTACAGCAGGTCCGGGTGATTAAGGATAGAGAGGGAAATGTATTGACAGATGCTAGAAGGTGATCGGAAGATGGAAAGAGGATATACCTGTGGAGGTATGGAAATGTCTAGGAGAGGCAGCGGTAGAGTTTCTGGCTAGATTATTCAACAGGATCTTAGAGAAAAAAAAGATGCCTGAAGAGTGGAGAAGGAGTGTGATGGTGCCCATTTTTAAGAAAAAGGGGGATGTGCAGAATTGCAGTAACTATAGAGGGATAAAGTTGATGGGCCATACAATGAAGTTGT
>CAAKHD010021036.1:31561-66958 GCA_901007705.1 Fistularia tabacaria
AAAAAAAATATCAAATTCAAAAAAAAATTGAATGGCGTTTCAGCTTTTTTGGGGATCAAAAGCAGAAATGCCAGCCAAAAAAAAAAAAAAAAAAAAGGTCCCAAAAGCTTCAGTGGCTGCGTGACTTTTCTTCGTAGGCTTTGCATTGCCGAGAAATACGAGCAGCAGCGTCACGGGCGACGACCGTCCTCATGCATCTTGGTTTCCAGCGAACGTCAGCCATCCGTATGACGGCTGAAGCCCTCGCCGTTCTTACTGAACATCACCCGATGCACGTTTCGGGGCTTGAAGCAATCCAGCATATTGACAAACGGTAGAAGTTTAAAAAAAAAAAAAAATCTCTCGCAGCGGTAATTTCCTTAAAGGCTGAATAAGCAGGGGATCTGTAGATGCTAAAAAGCAGCAGCATCTTCTTCACAGTTTGGCTGAGACTGGGGACGTCAGTGATTGAAGAGGGTGCAGATGGGAGTTTGGGCCAAAAAGGAGGTAGAACGCAGGGCGGAGGAGAGCGTGGTCAGGCGAGACCGGCGTGCAGAGGTGCTTATCAGAGGTTCTGCTGCAGGAAGTGCAGCAGCGTGATCTCGTAATGTTCCCCGGACTCTGGACACCTGATGCTGTGTCGCTCATTGGGATAAACCTAAACACAAAAGAACATTTTATTTTGTTTTTCCTCTAAAATCGAAGCGATGACGGAACGTTACGGAGTCCAAAATGGGCAGGGCGACGGGGACATCGTTGGTTTCTTTACTACCGACCACCAGATCCCGTTCACTTCACATTCTCAGTTGGATTGAGTGAATACAAACAAAGTTAATGCTCATACCTGGAGGCTGTATGGTTTCCCTGCCCGGATGAGTTGGGAGACCAGGAAGTTGGTGTGGAAAAAGTGCACATTCTCATCAAGAAATCCATGCAGGATCAACAGCCTGTTGGGCCTGCGGTTCACACAGATATTCAGCGCTCATCATCTTTTCTTCGGTGAAAATAACAGTTCAAGCGAGCTCGTATCAGCAGGGGAGCCCGGGGTCAAGATTAAACACTTCCAATAGTGTGGGAATTTTTCTAAAAACTCACTCGTTGGGAAATTTGTCAACGTGCAGGGCGACGGAACAAGCCTCGTAGCCCTTCTGGTTGTTGCTGGGCGTGTCCAGATATCGCTCTGTGTAACCGGTGTCGTAGGCCATCCACAGCGTCACTGGAGCTCCTGCGATGGCCACCTGGAAAAAAGAACAAAAACATCAACCTCATTTAAGGCTGGAGAAATATATTTTGGTATTTGTGCAGAAATTCAACGGAACAACCTTCGCAACACAATCTGAGATTGATTACAGTGTTTTGTAAATTTAGCTGGTCATGAAGCAAAATGATTCCCGGATGGAGACCCTTCAGATACTTGGCTTTGTCCCTGATTTAAATAACCTTTTTACAGTGGAACCTTGACTTGGGAGCTGAATTCATTCTGTGACCGAGCTCGTAATGCAATTTGCTCATGAATGAAGTGAAATGCAATTTATCCGTTCCAGACACCTTATTTTCATGTGTTTTTTTAAATCAAGACATTTAAAATGCTTTATAAATGACAAATAATTTATAAAATACAAAAATGCAATACATAAAAGAGAATGTAAAGAAATAAACTGGTCTTAAGTGGAATTATGGAGGAGGACACCATTTGGTGTTCTATGGGTTAACTTAACTTACTGGCTGCTACAATGTATTGTGATTCCTTTCTAAAACTTAACTTAACTTACTGGCTGCTACAATGTATTGTGATTCCTTTCTAAAACAATCAAACCTCCCCCACCGGCTTGGAATGACTTGTCCGACGCCTCGTCCGTTGACGTTGCCGCCGTCCGCTGCGCCAAAAATCCCCGTAAACGTCTCCCGCCCTCTCCCAGACAATGCTCTCGGTCACGGCATCTCGCCAACAACGACTTAACCCTAAGATCTCAGCCCGTATCATAAAGCCTAAATAAATAAATAAATAAAAATCGATCGCTCGACAGCTCGAATCTCGCAAAATTCGTGAGTTGATGCACCCATAAGTCAAGGTTCCACTGAATTTCTCTAACAAGTTATATCTTTAAATACAGCATTTTATTCAGAGCATTATCAATTATTTCCAAGCATAATAATTTGGAAATATTGCAAGACATGGAGACAGTAACCAAGGGGAGCTGGAGGGCTGGCCCTTCGGTAAATTCCGGAACACGTGTTGCGCCGCTGACCTTGAAGACGTCGGGTTTGTGGACGAGGCCCATGAGCGAGAGGAAGCCTCCGTACGACCAGCCGTGGATGGCGACGCGACTCAGGTCCACAAACTTGTACTTGTCGGCCACGTAATGCAAACCCTCCACCTGGTCCTCAATCTCCACCTGCCCCTGACGAAGGGGCGAGGGGACAAATGTGATCGACGTTTGCATACGATTGCAATTAGAATCGATCTGTATCATAAATACCATTTTGTCCTTCACGGCGCCTTCAAACTTGAGTCCGCGTTGGCAGGAGCCCCGCCCATCAACCACCAGCACGGCGTAGCCGAGGGACGCCAGCGTGGTCAGCCGCAGGTACTTCACCCCTTTGTAGGAGTTATTCACTAACTGGACCTGCAATTCAGAAAAGAACCCAGTTCACTCAGACACTGCTCCCCCACAGATGATTCTTCAGGAATTCTTTTTGCACGGGTCATCCCAACATTTTATTGAATATCAATATGATATATATTCTCGGCCATTATGGAGTCGTCGCTTCTATGGGAATTTAGGGTTATTATCAAAATAAAATTTAAGAGGGTTAAAATAGCACGCTAATAAGCAACAATAAACACACTTTAGCCTCAGATGCAACTTTTTGCTAATGCTATTGTTTACAATTCATGCGTTTGAGCCGGTGATGCAACGCATACTTCCTGCAAGTCAGCTTCATAACTAAGGGGTTGTTACTCCTCTGCAGCTCAAGATCTATTATATTTGTGCGGTCTTGAACTCGTCCAGAAACTAAAATAGTTTGCTCGAAGCCAGAACATGCACCTCGGGGCGCTAATAAAACTCAATGACTGTTACTCAGACATTTCCGAGCTTTTAATTTCAGGCTTAAGGTGCCGTGACGAACCTGGGGGCCGCCGTAGACAAAGACGACGGTGGGGTGCTTCCTGCCGGGGACCAGCTGGTGTGGTTTGTATAGCATGCCGTACAGCTGGAAGCCCGACTTCCCGGTGAAGCTGAAAATCTCAGGAGGGATGTAGTCGTGCGGGCAACCTGTGGGAGAACAGCATGAAAACGAGAAAGCGTGTCTCGGTCAATTCGGTCGTCACAATTATCGGTCATTTTCGAGTCCTCTCCTGCTTGAGGCTGAGCCAAACGGCCCGGGGTTGGTGTTCTACTGCATGAAGATTGACTTATTGTGGAAAATACCACTGTCAGGATTCCCACACTTCTTCCAGGAACTTTCTTGGACTTTTCCCAGCTATAATCTAGTAGGCAATGCAGCTCCTGATGAATTAATTCGAGTCCTTATTCCGCTCAGCCGAGACGTCTTGCAGTTTCCCCTCGTTTTCCGAGTGCTTTCGCCAGTTTTGATCAGCGAAGGGCGCTCGGCATCGTAAACAGAAACTCGTGTTCCGAGTGACAGAAAGTAGCCGTCGGACCCTGATATAAAACGTACGCTGAACGATGCAAAGTCCAGAAAGAAGTCGGAGTCGTGACAAATTTGATTGGTTGAAAAAAGAGAGGATCGAGAATCGGTTTCAATACCGGCAGACTCCATCATGCTCGCCCAGAACTGAGGCTCTTTGTGCAAGGGGTTGCTGTCGGACGCGTTCAGCTTGTAGATGTGCACGCAGGGCGTGCTGGTCAGGCTGCTGTAATGGCTGATGAACATGTCAAATGTCTGCGAAGAAGGTGAGGGAACACAGGAAGTGGATTAAACTAAGCTTTTAAAAAAAGTGGGAGATACGGTGTCTGAGTGGAATACCTGGCTCACAGAGCAGCTGTGGGAAAAACCGGGTTTGGTGAGTCTGACGATTTCCCCCGGAGACTCGTAGCTCACCACGTAGAGGTGATGCTCCAGGGGGGAGTCCTTCGTCCCCTGAAAGTAGACCAGTTTTTCTCTCTCGTCCACCCAGATCTGTGGAGTGGATGAACGCTGTGATGGACACAGAGACCAGAGGCGTGTGAAAAGTAGATCTGGAAGTAGGCATTTCCAAGTTTAACAGCTAATGCACCCCTGCTTTAAACTGATTTCTTTCAGGGGAGCTGTTCTTTTTAAATATAATATTCCTCCTTTGAAACAGCTGCAACTTATGTTGCTTATATGTTGCAACTTATGTTGTAGAGTAATACCTTGACTTACGAATTTAGTTTGTTCCACGACCGAGCTCGGAACTAAATTCACTCGTTTATCCCTATTAAAATGAATTGAAACGCTATTAATCCGGTCCTGCCCCCCTGGTGTGGTACGTGGTTTTGAAAAAGAAAAATGTACTTTTTGAACACCAAATAATGTGTAGAAAATAATAATATGTAATAAAAAAGGATGTAAAGAAATACACTGGTATTTATTTAAGTGTATTTACAATGAAAATTGGACCAAGCTGGGGGAGTTTTCCCCCATGGTGCGGCGTCACTTAACCTACTGGCTACATGCTTAATGCTACAATGTATTGCTCAATGTAACTTGTACTCTACGCAACACTTTATCACTAAGTTTAATTTAGCGAGGGAATGAATGCTAGTCCTCTTTTTAAAATTATCTAACCTTCCCAACCCGCGTTCCAGCCGTCTGCTGCACCAAATCCCCATAAACGTCTCCTGCCTTCTCACAGACGACGCTCTCGGTCACCATATCTCACCAACAACAACTTCTCAAACGCTTCTCCTGCTCGCTCCGGACTCCGATCTCTTCACGGACACGTTGACAACACGCACACCTCACTTGGGATTTTCCACGATTTTCGCCGGGCATCCGACTGTTTTTAGACGTCATTTCATAGACAGCGGCGGCTTCCTCTGTGTCAAACGGCAATCTTGTTTGCTCGGAACTTCTTGGCTCGTGTCATAAAAAACTACAAAATCCACTGAGCGATGGCTCGTATCGCGAAAAAACTCGTAAGTTGACGCCCTCATACGTGAAGGTTCCCCTGTATTTTGCTTCCGGGGTGTCTAAAACTAAGACTCTGGTGGGCAGGCCACAGAAAGGATGTTGACCGGTTTTGCTGGTCGGTTGAAAAGCAGGAGGGAAAAGAGAGCGGAAAGACTGACTGGCTTTTGGCTTCTAGATAATTCAATATCAATATCAAAAAACTAAGACGCGAATTGTGTTTTCATCACGCAGCATATCTCGGATGTGACAGGTATCTCAACATACTGGTTTGTCACTGTATTAACGCTGTAAAAAAATGGATAAACGCAACCCTTTTTCCACACATATAAGCAGGGCTTACCTTTGCCCCGTGATTCGCCAACACCTCCCACTCCCCGCTGGTTATCGTCACCTCGTCCTTGACCGGACACGTGAAATCATCTGTCAAGAGAGGACAGAAAAGATACGGATGCAAGGAACCGGGCAGCACTCAAGTACGTCATAAAATAGGGACATGAAAATAAAAATTTGTTTTTCCGCCACAACGACGACACCTTCTGCGTGTGTGTAGCCTCCGGCCCAGTCGTAGCTGCCTCGCTGCAACACTGAGGTGATCTTATACAGGTGGCAGAAGCCTGTCTTGGACTCGTTTACGGTTATGAATGTGATCTCGCCATCACCGGTTTGGACGACTGGATGGAAGATATCATGGACCTGTAAAAAAAAAAAAATAATAAAAAAAATTTTTTTTTTATTAAAATACTTAATTTGTGATCGGATGGCTTGATTTGTTTCTTCGCGTCAAATGCTAATAAACTGCAACGGCAGGAATTATTTACGTTGATCCAGATGTTGCTTGTCTCTTGGTAAATGATGAAGGGATGGACTGAACCGCTCAGGGCCTCCAGACTCTTCTGCCTGCTGGCTCCGTCTTGATGCGACGGGATGAAGAAATCTGGGGGTAACAAGACCAACTGGAGGTGCTGCTGCCGTCGGTCCATCATCGCCGCCCAGGCACTGACACGGGACAAGAGAGGAGCGTTTGTGATTCAGGCTGAACCCTTTGGTGTTCCGTGTCGAAGCGACAGGATCATTCCTCCGAATCCATGCACAGTCTCTCTCCACCTCGACGCGACAGACGTACTATCGGCCGTCCTTCGTCCACCCGGCCCTGGTGATGTATTCGGCGTTGGGGAAAAGGCTGCTAAAAGGTACAGGCAGCTCTTTCTCCTGTGTGCTGACAATCTGCGGGAGGAAGAACATCAGACTGACGACTTCCTGTATCCAGAATGATGCCGAAGATGCTTTCTGACTTGGTGCATGAAGTGAGTACTTACTCTACCCAGGCTGTCAATCCTAATTTCGACTATTTTCAGACTGATGGAAGGATTCTTGCTGCCTGAAAATGCATACAAACAAAGACATCGGTAAAAATGCATGAAAAGAATACGCATTATATATACTGTATATAATAGCACGATCAGTGCGTGACCCCTATTTTAAAAAATAAGGCCTGCTCAAGGTTTTACACATAAAACTAGCCGGATTCATTACATCAGCGCGTCACCAACAGGATGACTGGGATCAACAGGGCCATCGCCGAGTGAATTCTAGCAGATCTTCCACACTAAGTCTGACCTTTGGTATTCTTATATAAGTTTTAACACTTGTAGAAAATCACAAATGCCAAATTGAAAATAAATATATTCTCCAATCTGGTCCACTGCAGTTCTGTGTTTTTCTATTGCAGCTTTTTTTATTATGTATTTTTTTTTATTTCAAGTTTTCTTATGGTACTTTTGTATTTAATTTTTTTCTTACTTTATTGTTTTTTAATGTACCCTGGCTGCTATGACAATTCAATTTCCCCCTGGGGATTAATAAAGTAATCTATCTATCTATCTATCTAGGTCGACCATGTCAGTAATTAAGCTGAAAGCTTTTTGTCAGGTGAAATACCTGCGCGTGGGTATCGGTAGATGTCGGTCTTGCGCTCCTCCAGAGCCGGAGACGGAACATGAATGATCTCGACCTCAGACTCGTCGACCTCCTCGTACAGAATCTGCAGTGTTTTCGTACGGTCTGTTTGCGAGCTGGAAAAACCATCTGGAACAAAGCAGAGCAGCAAAAATGATAGTTTTCTCAGAAGCAAAGACACCAGCGCTCAGTCCGTTGTAACCCATGTCAAATTGAGAAGTAGTAATTTCATCGATTTATCTCACCTTCTCGAACTGCAGGAGACCACCAGTAACCTGTGAAGCGGTCAAACTCTTCCTGTGTGACAAATGTGGCTACGCCGGCAGTTTTCGTGTCCTCTTTCGGGTTATTGATACCTGAAAAGAAACCACAGTAAAATAGGAACAATGCATAGGTACATTTGTGTAATACAAGAACATGGAGCCGTTCCTTTCCGGACCTTTGTGGCAGAAGGTGAGTCTCTTCTCTCCCCCTGTCTCAATGCTGGTCACCCAAATATCATTGTTGCTGATGAAGCTGATAAAGTTGGGGTCCGCTGGGCAGATCTTGGGGTCCATACGCGTGCCTGAGCAGTGGCTCTCAATCTCCACGGGGGTCACTGGAGATGCCTGATCAAAAACAGACAGAGGTGAAGACAGGTGAGGTTGGAGGCAGAAGACATTGACGTACGTGACCCATGACAAATTGTGAATGAACCTTTTCCAAAGGTCAGGAACTCCTCCATGACGTTTAAGTTTTAAACTCAGTATTTTGGGGAAATGGGCCACTTCTTTGATTGAAGTGCTGCACAGTAGAACCGCGGTGTACGCATTTAATTTGTTCTTTGAGTCAGTTTGCAAACAGAATCAATTTTTCCCATTGAAATCAATGAGAATCCCATTGATTTTGTTCTCCAGCCCCCTAGAAACATACTGCACTCTTTTGAAACGTCTTTATGGGTTTATTCGTGGCAAATATAAAGAAAGGAATGAAAGATAAACTTAATTATTACTATGTTTCTGGTGTTCTTTCTCTTCTTGCCAGCACTTGTACTCGGTGTTTCCTTCACCAAATCAGCAAAAGTAAAGCCTTCTCCAATACGACACCCTCGCTAACGCTATTTCAAGCAAACTGTCTTTCACTCATCCAAACCAACAATAACTTTTCTACTTCTTCTAAGACTTGAGACCTTTGCTTCGTTAGCGTACTCGCCCCTTTAGCCACACCAGCGCATTTAGCGCATCATTGTTCTTCAGGATTGTACAGATGGTTGACCGAGTCACTCCACAGAATTTGGCGAGATCTGTAACACGAACACCGCTCTCACGTTTAGCTATTATTTCCTTCTTCCTTCATAGACTGTAATTCCTATCTTCTTCTTAACATCACTATCACTAGCACTTTTAATGTTTTTGGGAGCCATGATGAGGGCAAACTTACAGAAAAAACTGTAATATAATAGAACAGAATAAAACTGACAGCCCTGAAACTCACAATGAAGCCGTTGTTAGCACCGTCGCGGGCGTAGTACAGACTGCTATTGGCCTGGAACAGAAAAAGGCCACTGGGTCTGTGGTAGTCATAGGAGGTGATTCCGGACACCCCGAGGCGCTTTCTCTCCCGGAGCAGCTCCTCCTCCCGGGAGAAGCCCCCTTGCTGAGGGCTGGCCTGAGGTCAGGGGGGGTGACAGTGACACACACAGTGATAAAGCTGTCTGACCGAGGTCGAGGTCAAACAGGGCATGGAAAAGAAACGGTAAGAGCACATTACTTTACAATCGAAAGGAAAATCGGACATGTAGCTCAAAACAAAACCTCATATCATCACTCAAGGAAGTTACACACTAAATGACATTTCTTTCTTTCTTCTCAGATGGGGTTAAATCAGGGCTAAAGCTCTGCATACCTGAAAGTGATCCAGCATCTGTTTCCATGACAGCACCAAGAGGGCATCTTTGCGAACCTTCTTGGGAATGTCCGAGTAGAGTAAAGAGTTTTCCCGGCTGTGGTAAGGCATTCCTGGGGGGAAAGAACAAACAAGAATTAGCAACTGAGCAGAAACTAGACATACTGTCAACTGTTTACAACTATATTTGCTCTCAAAAGTCCCCTAGCTCACCAAGGTAGTAGATGCGGTGTGACTGTGGGCTGGTCTCATCCTTCTGGACAAAGTGGAAGTCATGTGGAGCCTTTTTCACGGCAACGCCGCTGTTCTTGCGACTGTTGTAGATGATTTTTCGCAGGCCGTCCCACGTGTGCTCCTCTACCTGAAAGTACGTGGGATTCACGTCCTCCATCTCCACCACCTCCGTGCTGTCCGAGAGCTCGTCCACCCCCATCGCGCCGGCCAGTGTCTCTCTGGGGCTGTGGGCAGACATGCAGACAGATCTGCTCAGATAAACCTGCATTCAGAGACCCTGCAGTGGGGATGTAAAGGTGTCAGGGAGGAAACCGTTACAGTGAGTGATAGGATGGCTTTACAAACTAATTTCGCTGTCATTTCTTTCTTTCAGCTTTGGGAGAAGGGACAAAAAACAACTTTGGCAACAATTCAAAGTCTGAGTTGGGTTTGGAGAACGAAGTCATCTCTGAGGGCATTTTGGCTATCGGTGATCAGGCATTTAAATTGATTTTTTCAGCAACGGCATCAATCAATCTCGATGATGCTGCTGATCTTTTTTTTTCTTAACATTGCGCATTTGAAAAGGCGCCGGGTCAGTTTCAATTTTTACATTTTGCCTGTTATCTCTGGAAATGCAGCTGGACTTCATTTGGGGCAAACACACAAGTACACCTCAAGTTAAAGTGAGTTTTTTTTTTGCCGAGACTTAAAACCCCAACATCACTGAAACTGGTTGAAGGTTGACAACACCTAAATAAACACACACTCTGTGCAACCCTTTTTCAAATTATGGAGTCAGTTGTCTATCACAGAATCCAGTTATGTGGACTGAAAATGTTTGAAAGTACTTACGGACTGAAATCTTTGTAAGTTTGAGCTCTCAGCGATGATCACATACCTGTCCTGGCCGTCTTCTGTTTTTCCTTCAAATTTCAGTCTCTTTACTCTGTGCATTAACCACTGAATGACCCTGAACCAGACGTGGCACCCTGAAGAACAGAGAGTTGAAAGACAGGAGAACTGAAGACATAGGACTCAGAAATTCCTAACCACTGACTTGGTAGGCAAACGGTCTAGCTAAGAAGTCCATGAAAGGAACTAAATCCATAACAAAAAATAACATGACACCCAAACTATACTCTCATGAAATCAGCAGTTAAAATGATGAAGCCTCTCGGATGAGAGGCCAAACGTCCTCAAAAATACCAAACAAGTCCGGTTGCTACGACGAGATTTTTTTTACGATGAATGTTGCTTTTTTTTACAGCGATGGTGGTTCTGCTCGTGGCAGACATCCATGCGTTGCTTGATCAAGGAGCTGGAGCTTTTCAGCCGAGAAGAGGACCGCCACACTCCCAGCAGTGCGGTCCTGCTGAGAAGTGTCTCGGTGAGCGTGACTCAGCTGCATGGCTCTGACACTTCAACGCCTCTCTCAGCACTGTGACAAATGTTGCACCAGTGCTCCACATTTTACTGGACTTTTATTTTTTTTCCCGCCCGCTGATCTGTTTTCTTGCAGCTTTCTTGAAGTGCAAGTTCTACTCAAGCTTGTTTCACGAGAAAACAACATATAATATGTCTATTATACTTATAATGTGATGAGCAAAATATGAAGGAGACAATGATCCAAGCCATGACAAGAGATCTTTGTCAAAAACTGCTTGCATAGCTGTAGGTGGATTACCTGCCAACCTTGACTCAGACTAACTGAACACGATGTGAAAAAATTTGAATTGACAATTGTACATACATTATTATTTGGTCTAAATAAATAGTGTAAATAAATTGACTTAGTTGAAGAGAAGACTGACAGTCTTGATGTTGATTTTACTTGAACTGTGCTGATGAGGGTTTTTTTTTTTTTTTTTGTATTTATTTTGCAATACTGCCCATGCATTTTGCATAAAACACTGCATTGTTGTCCTAAAACTGCCACTGTTTACTTGACCATTATCCCATCCAGTATTTTTTGTCGTTTATCTGTTAAACAGACTTGCTCCTTGACGTGCAGGTTCGCGGTATAACGTTATGGTTATGCTAGGAATGTAAACACCAACAACCTCGAATCACAGCTTCACTGACAGTTCCCTTTTCATTTGCACATAGTTGCTCTATTTACTTTGCACCAGCGTTACCGTTTCCCTTTTGACCAACCATAACATGAAACTAAAATGCCACAAACCTTCTCTGCAGACGGCAGACAGCTGGCCAGATGTTTCCGGCCCATCAGTTCTCACTAACCCAATAACTTGCAAGTGAAGCCCTCAGTATTTACGCTCGACACACTAGCAGGTTAGCGCTCGTTAGCAAACGAAACATGAAGAGTACTTGTAGAAACTAAACATATTAGTGACACTTTCGTTCATTTTGTCCTAAACGCTCAGCTCAAAAATCTCGAAAGCTGCTCTCCCTTTATCGGCCGTTGAAGGAATAAAGAAATTCAAGGAGGGAGGGTGTAAATGAACGGCGGATACTCGTTTCTATGTGAAGGTTAGCATGCTAGGCTAACAACGCTTTTTTTAAAAATGACCTTTACTCCGGATATAATCAGGTACCTGACATCCGGCCATCATTACTTGTGCATCCATTTAGCCTTCTCTCTCTCTGGCCTCCTTCACTAAAAAAATTTAAGGGAAAAGCATTGGACGCTGCTCGACTCTTTTCTTTTACTACCTGGAACACCAAAAAGGAAAATCCTCAATTTTACACCTGTTAAGAAACGGCTGGCACGGTGTGATTAGCAGGCCTGACCGATGGGAGAATAAGTGCAAGGATGACTTGCGTTCAGTTTTTACTCCAATACCTTTCCCTTGTTTTTGCATGAGGCTGTCTTATTAAAATCCCAGCTATTCAATGTTTTGATGGTTTGTGCGGACAGCTCACAATAGGGCCAATTCAGTTTTCTGTCAAACCATGAAGTGACCACATTGACATCCATCACAAGAATTATATCCTTAAAACATTTATTTTTTTTTAATAACTTCTTTTTTCTTTTTGCATAAGTGCAAAATGCACCCAAAACAGCCACCTGAGGGAAGTCTACATCTTTAAATAAAAAAAACAAGCAGTGTACATTTATAGTACAAAATTCTCTTTTTAAAAAATTGCACAGTTTGTGTATAATATATATATATATTCATAATCTCAATTTTAAACAAACTCGAAAGGCTCAGAAAGTAAACAAAATTCACCAAATGAAAAATAAAAACATTTTTTCCCTAGAATTTAAAGCTGAGGAAACTTGAAACCCTGTTTTCATTTGTGTCCATAAATATACATATTTATATGCAAGTCTCTTTCCATATAATCTCTGTGCTAGTGTTTGACCAGACAATCAAAATTATTGCAAAGTAGTTTAGTTCTACTATAAAAGATGGTTTGGGTGGGGGGGATAAAAGCTTCTTTCTGATGAATGTTCCTTAAGTTATGCTAACCAAAAACAAACCGGTTTTGTTTTTTGTTTTTTTGTTTTTTTTTTGAACCCCTCCTGACTAGACTGGAATCCCTGCCTTCAGAACGGTTTCGTTTCACAAACTGTGTGCATTAAACATTCCCCACAGAAAAAATCCAGGACTCCAGTTTTGCTTTTAGCGAGAACACACATTTCCCTGACTTTTTTTTTCTCCTTGATTGTTTATGGTTTTAAACTTTACACAGCAGCTCTGCTCAGAAGTCGCAGTCAGCGTCGATATGGGTGGAAGCCCTGTACGTTGTGGTTCTGCCCTCTGCCGAATGCGTTGGCAGCGGTCTGTGGGGCGGCGGTGGGCTGTGCTGTCGGTGCCCCGTATGAGGCTGTCGGCTGGTTGGGGTCTGTGAAGCTATGGCCAAAAGCAGTCAGGTCTTGACTGTACCCTAGGGTGTAAGACAGAGAATGCAGAGGAAACAAGAGGATTTTTTTTTTCTCTCTCTGATTAACAAGTCTGTTCAGTAATAAGGCCTTACCTTTTCAAAAAAACAAACCCCTAAAAAAAAAATAAAAAAAAAGACACTAAATTTCCATGTTAAAGAAAAATCCAACCATCTTCTGTCTATTCAGTAAACGTCTGAGTCAACAGCCTCTTGGTCGAGAGAATATTCAAATCTGTGTGTAAAGGAAAT
Organism: Fistularia tabacaria; assembly: GCA_901007705.1. Classification (NCBI taxonomy): domain Eukaryota; kingdom Metazoa; phylum Chordata; class Actinopteri; order Syngnathiformes; family Fistulariidae; genus Fistularia; species Fistularia tabacaria. Next base: position 44,816 of record CAAKHD010021036.1, read on the forward strand.
TAAAACAAATTACAATTGTAAATTGAATAATTCCAATTTTATAATTTTGCACTGTATGTATCTCTAATTTCTTTGAAACTAAACTTTTTTGTCTAATTACACATTATTTTGAAAAATTCAACAGATTTACTATTTGATCATTACTGAGTTCAAAAATGACTTACACAGATTTCTTTTTGAAGTTCAAGATTTTCAAGTAAAAAGTTTGAGAGGTTAGTGCTAATAAATTGGTTAAACAGAAAAATTAAGTTAACCGAAGAGTAAGAATCTTCTTTACCTGTTGCCTATTTTAATCAGAATTCAAGGAATTAATGGTGGATTTTTCTCCTGGATTCAAATATCATACTCTTACATGCTGGAAATGATTTATGCAATCACGTTTAATAAAAACAGACAATGTTTGAAATTGAGACTTCTGTTGATCTCAAAAGCACAGTTTGCAAGAGTGAATTGAGGAGAGCAATGTCTTCATTCTCTGTTTAGACAAAGGATGGCTCCATCGCCCTAAAAACAGATAAGGGAACAACAGTGACATCCAGGGATGGAAACTGGCAGTTGCAACCCAAAATCAAGCAACTTCGACCCAGCCAGAGGGGCCTGTATGGTTGCAAAAGATTGGTTTGCCACAAAATGACTCGACAGTTCTACCCAACAGCTTGCTGATGACTGATAACGTATTGTCCTGCTGACTTACAATAGAACAAAGGAGAGGGAAAGAAAGACACAAAGAAGGTAAGACAGAAACAAAGAAGGACGTAAAAGGGGACAGAGATCCTCTGTGAGGTAGTTGAATTGCATAAAGATCGAAACAAAAATAAAAATATGACTTCTGAAGAGGAGAGAGAGAGAGAGAGGTCCAGAAGGGCCGTCAGAGAAAACAATGCCAGAGGATTGTAAATCTGCTGGTTTGGGGTCCATTAAAATCCTCTTTCATTTGCCAAACTCCGGCTATAGTGTGGCGATAGTACATGGGAAAAACAATGGGTGAATGGGCTGCAAATGCATTGACAACTGAACAATGAAAACATTTTCTGACAATTAGATCATCCTTTAATAACCAGCAAAGCAATGCGGACAAAGACAAAAAAAAAAAAGAAAAAAAAAGAAAGACGAGGAGGCATGATTGATCTTGGTATAGTAAAGCTACAGACACTGAAGGAGATTACAAGCCAGAGGTCAGATTTCTACATCAAGGTCTTTCAGGTCCACTCAGCCAAGAGGCAGACAGTAGCTGTGTTTTACTATACAAGAATACACACGGTCATTTGTATGTACATGCAAAATGTACATGCCAAATACTAAATATAAAAGTAAAAGAAATGGGGCAAAGAACCAGGTTGGAACTCTAAACTCAAAAACTACTGCTACTTTGTGGTTGGAGAAGACGATACTGCACCTACCTGCACTATATCCTCCCTGCTCATCCTGACCATAACTGTGAGAAGGACGCGTTGGTCCGTAGGCAGAGGGGTCCTGAGGGTAGTTACCCAAGCCTATCAGGGAGATGAGGAGACCAGGTTGACTGAACCCAGATACTGCTGGCCAACTACTTTGCATTCTATAGTCCCCCAGCCCGCTTACTAAGCTAATAGCGTTCTACAGCACTACTTATTTACTGCATCTGCTCTGTGCTTGGCGAGCCATCACTGCTCTGCTTCATCTAGAAGTCAAAACAAAATAAATTGTGAGCGTTTCTGCTGTCTGCTAGCCCACCTGGCTTTTTTTGTCATGCCAGCCTGGTCTCATAGAATTTTGTGAAATGTGCATGATATACAAAAGAAGCAGATAATGTATGCGCGATGGTCTTAGCCATATATCACCATGGGAAAGCAGCTACACAGTGATTGGCCTGGTATTCTAGTAGCGTGATGTGGGGTCGCCTCAAGTCCTTGAAAGTATAGCTTATAAAATTGTAAAGTTACTGACAACACAAGAGATTTTTGTGGTTCATTGTCCAAAATCTTTGAACTGTCGAGTTCACGTCGATGGCCATTTTCAACAAAAAAGTGGAAAAAGTAAAACCCAAATTACCGTAAGCTCCCACAGCAATATTTCATCCTACAGAGGACAACTGATTTGGGTGATTTGGACAAGGAAGGTTCAAGGCAACAACTTTAAACTAGAACCTTCACAGACAACTTTCGAACAAGTTTTAAAATGGCATCTTTTTTATGTCGATATTATTTTAGCTTTGCCTGTACTTAAATCAAATCTGTTTCAACCTGCATGTTCTGTGTAACCGCTGTATCTTACAGCAACGTCAGTCTAAATGGTGAGGGCTTCAGGGATGTTTCAACATTTAAATGTTTCTGTGAAGCACTGGTGACCTACATAGACGGAAGTAACTCAAAAGAAGTCAAAGTTAAGGGACAGTCTGAAGTTTTGAGCATTAGAATGCTTCTGCCGGGAAATCACTTATCACATTTCAGGTATCACCGTTTTTCTCCTATAAGTGGGTTTCTTCAAGTAGACCAGTAAGAAGTGCGCCTTATTGAGGAGAACCCTAGAAAGACAGGAGCTAAAATGGCTTGTTTCAAACAAAAGATAAACTGAGAGGCTACGTCAAGTGAATGAATGATTTCTTTTAAAACCACCAGCCCTTCTAAAATACTAGAGTTCAGGAATAAAACACTGAAATGGAAATACAGAGCACAACAAGCCCAACTAAAGTAAATATTATCTGACTAAAAAAAGAGGGCACTGCACAACTGATTTGACTCTCACTGTAATCCTAACCATATTATGTTTAAATAACCAACTCACTGGAGGCCAAACTTAACCAAAACCACAATTTCCTTACTTGCAAATATTTGCTGATGTTCTTACAGATAAAAATAGCAGATCCACCACTTAACTAGTCAGAGACACTTTCATGAAGGAGATAGAATTCTTACTGTGTCCATAAACACACCAATATTACCAGGTTCTGTGATTTATCTGCCAATTCTACAAAAAACTGGCTTTCATTTCTTTCTGACAGCTTACAGAGTCATTGGGCGCCACAGGCAAAAAGCTGGATGATAGAAAAGCAGAAGCGGGAAACACTTAACACAATGTGAACCTGTCTGACTGACAGCAATCGCATGCACGACACAGCTGTGTGCCAGTGTCCAAAATTAAGGTAACAGTTGGTCAGAAGTTAGACATTAGCGTCTCAAAACGTAACCGACAAACTGACAGTGCGTTGAATGTACAAGGGTAAGTTAAAAAAAAGAGAAAAAAAAAAAAAATCTGCTTTGAGGAGACAAAGCTTGTTCATTTATATTTAGTTTTCACAAGTGTTATTTGACAACAACAGCCTCCGTTTGTGTTTTCTTTATTCAATCTAGACATTCAGTTGGTCATTCGGAAGCTATTAGGACATTAAAGCACAAAGTTGTCCGGGGCATTTATTCATCATCTTACATGCAGACAGGAAATTTAGTGAGCCTACTTCATCTACAGAAACTTGAGAAAATTCAGGCCACACGCAGTTCAAAGGTGACTAGGCTTGGGTCCAACTCAAAACCCACAACGATACCCACAAGAGAGTAAAAGCCACAACAACATTAGACCAAAATTAGTCTACCTGGTTTCTCAGCCTAAATGTTTGTTTATTTACAAGGAATGGAGGCGAAGTTCATAGTCTGCTTAAAAGGATCGAAAGCCCAGGAGTGAAAAGATGATGGACATGTAGCAGAAACTTTGTAAAGTAGCTCTCAATACTATTGCTGTATTTGTGGTCTTTTAATGGGGATTGCAACTAGATTGGGAACAGAAGCCGGCAGACTGATCAACCATGAGGAGAGACAAGAGGTGTAGGAGAGAGTGATAAAAAGAAGTATGTGGTATGTGGACCGAACCGAATGTCTGGTACACTTTATCAGGGAACGGTCAGACTCCCTTCAGGAAAGGAAAAAAAAAACGAAAAAAAAAGGCAAAACAAAAACATTGCAAGGCAGGATGATCTAATTAAAACCTATAAACACCAAGAAATCTCTTCACCAATCAGCAGCCGAGCTGAAAAAAAAAAACTTGACGGAAATGATTGCAGAAGGCTCCTGACATGATGCAACTTCAGCAGCAATCTTCACAGCAGAGCCAGGAGGTTCATGTATGCAAAAAGCATGTATGCATGTGTAGATGTTCAAGCTAAAAATGGTACCAAGAGCAAGCTCCTTGCACTTATATTTTGAATGGGCTGAAGGTGTGCACAGTCGAACATCCGGGGTTATGGACAGTGCTGATATGTGAAGAGAAATCAAAGGAGAGATAAGGGCAGCAAAGGGATTTGTGCACAAAGCATTTCTTACCATACTGGCTATAAGGGAAGTCAGGCTGTCCAGTGGGAGCTTTGCTCAAGTCCTGAGTTGGTGTAGTGGCGGGTGCAAAGCCGAGAGGTGCAGTTCCTGGAGTGGTGGGAGGGGGAGGAACCTGTGGAACATATTGGTCTGCCTGTGGTGTGGCAAAACTGTAGCCTGTTGGAGAGTAAAAAGACAAGAAGTCGACTTTCACATGGAGGTTTTCAATTAGCAATTAGTGTGGAAACCCGCTCTCTACAATTGAGGCGGCTTACAAGCACACTTAACAAAAAGCATGACACTGAGTTAGAGTGTATTGCCACCTGATAATTTGTGAAATGTAAAATTAAGAATATGTTTTCAAAAACCAATGGGATCGAGAGAATCCGCCCCTTGTAAATAAGACTTTAAAAACGGTTCTTTTGCAGACATTCCATTATTGACTGCGACACTTTAAGATGTATCATTAATCATTTTTCATTAACCTTTTAAATTAATATTTAAATACCTGCATTTGGAAGAACAGGTTTGCCCACATGGAGAGATCAGTTCAGAAACAAATGACCCTCTATCCACACATCGAAAGTAAATAATCACTAAGCATCCCGTGCACTTTCTAACCCCTCTTTCAGAACATAGTTATATCTTCTTTCAAGCAATTTTCAGTTAAATAAGGTCAACCCACTAATCACGATTGATTCTTTGTAAAACGGGCATTTTAATCAGAGGCACCCAACACACCCATTTCCTTAACAGAGTTAGTTGATAGCTGCACAGTTTCTCAGCCCCAAATCTGATTAACAATAGATGTTATCTCTGTTTCTTTCTAATGTCTCCCTGAATCCAGAATCCGCAATATCTCTGAAAGAATCACGAGAACAGGACTTGGTGTTGATATTTCTGACAAACCATGATACTGTCAGGCTGGACACCTACTTCTCAACATACACAAGGTGCCCTCCAGAGCACACTTAAACTGGCAAATTTACCAATACCCACAAAAGGTGTGACAAAAAAAGATCTCCAACTGGCCAGTTACATGTAATTTGGACATGACAAAGACTGTCTCTCCCAATGTCACTGCGATCGGGCATACGTGTTTAAATTGAGTTTTTTATGACATGGTTATCTGCAAGGTACACTGACCATCCCTGATAAGGTGGCGGATCCTCCCTGACCACAAAAACAGACAAGCGGTCTGGAAAACAAGATACAGCTTAGATTTGCCAAAGCTGATTGCTTCCAAAGCAAAATTTGTACCCATGCCCATTGTTGTTTCTCAAACAGTCTGAACAAGATGTTTTTGTATTTGTTTTTAAGATAGCTCGTGACCATTTACTTATGATGTATTGACGTAGCTCACCGAACTGAGGTGCTGTGCTGTAGCCCTGTTGAGGGTAGCCCTGAGGTGCAGCGAAGCTGCCCGCTGGGGTCGTGACCAGGAATGCACTGAAAGGTGATGGAGGCTGTGTCGGGGTACCCCGGCCTGCTGATAATGGAGGCCCATAACCACCTGATCAAACAAGAGTGGGACATTTTATGTATAGTTTGGACCAACTGCCCCTTTTACATACAACTTATGAGATGTATACATTCAAAGCAAATACGATAACTCAGGAGACGTGGCAATTGCAGGCACATATGCTTGTGCATTATACCCTTTAAAATGTAAAAGATCTTAACGAATGGCCATGTAACAGAGGCAAATGCGATGGATGATTGGAGAAAGAAGAAACTGGACAGTGGATATTTGATACAAAGAAATAGGCGGACCACCAGCAGAGGGAGGCCAGAATACATTCAAGGAGCCATCTGTCTCAAGCAAAATATCCATAGCCGTAGTGAGTATGAATCATTAATACCAAGTGTTGTTAAGTGTCATCAACCCATTGGCTAAAGAGATGTACCGGCCCATTTCTGCGACACAACCGGAACAGAGGATGCAGTGTGTTGTACAGTGGAGGTTGAAACCTACCTATGGGTTGGCCAGTGGTCGACACCCACACCCCTTCAGGAAAAGGAAGAGAAAAAAAAATGCATGAGGTTAAATTTATTCTGAACAGTGAGCCTCTATTCAGTCTGCTCTGGGACTTCTTCCCACTCACCCTGGGGCCCGTAAGGCTGTTGCCAGCCCTGAGCAGGCTGTGCCGTCCAACCGTTAGCTGCACTCAAGATGCCCCTGGGTGCCCACTGGCCAGGGCCAAGCTGGCCAGGAGCTTTGTTGTCACGAGGTTCAGCCTTCTTTACTTCCACCTGGACAAAGTACAGGAAGACGCATTTGGCAAAACCAGTGCATGGTCCATGAAGTCCCTCGCCTAGGCAGACTTGTCCTTTGACGGTTTGTTTATCTCAACATTTGGCCCGGTTTGAAATCTTTCACATTTTTATTAGAATAATGTGGGGCGGCTATTTAAATTTATGCTACTTTGTAACCAGGGGAACTGTACAGTTATGCATCTCAGGTACTGATAATCAAACGGAAATCTGGAATTTTACAAGGCGGTCGTGAATTCAAATTTTTATCTTTAACACAGGAAGGGCTAAAAAGCCTCTTAATTTGTACCTGAGAGACATATTTCTTTATTTTTCACCCTTCTTTATTAAGTTTCCCTATATATATATATATATATATATATATATATATGAAATAGCAACATCTAATGGAAAGTCATGACTTACCTTTCTCCAGCTAATGCTTACAAGGAATTTCAATTCTATTTTATTTGGAATAAGTTTTAGTGGGGAAATGAATGTAGAGAGAAATTTGTATCTCAGTTCTAACAGAATATAAGGTAAACATGCAGACAGTAAAAATAAACACTTTCCAGTAATTTTGTAATTGAACCTTCATACTGTGCCAAAAATAAAACATCCCTCAAAATAGTTCCAGTGGCCAATGACAGGGAACCAAATGGAAATCCTCAGATTGGTGGCTGCAGGACAACACTGTAGGCGCGACTAAAACCTAAATATTCTGAAAGATCTTGAAGTTTATTTTTTTTGTTTTTAAGTGGATTTTTGAAACCACTCCAAGATCAACAAGACCACTACACTACCATCTGACTGACCTGAAGCCCTAATTACAAAACTTTATCTGCGCAACAAGGCATCGCAGTAAACAGTTAACCAGACCAAAGGAACAGTCGGAGACTGTGGGGAAGCTGTCCAGAAATAGACTGAGGGGTTGAGTTATTGGGGTCACCTTGCAGGAGGAAAATGAATCACAAATTCACCCAGCTTTAAGGTGTTGCTACCTCCCCCAGCCTTCCCTCGTCCTTCTCTGTCGACCTAATTACATGCACATGTTTCCGGCATGGCCTCGCCGCCGGCGGCAGCTACCTGAGCACTTTCTCCCACGGGCATCACAGCTACGTGTGATGGATACCGTGACTTCTTTACAGTCCCTAACAGCAGAACTGGGATTTGTTCTAGTTTGATGTGCTCCAATTTCTAATTTTGTAACTCGTAGCTCCCAGGCTCCCCCAAGTCCTAGTGTAAGGTAATGTCAAGTCAAGAACAATGGATTAAATTGAACCTTGATTCCTCTTACAAAGCAGGGTAAAGTCAAGGGGGGGTACATACCAATGGACAATATGCAGGTGGAAGTGGTTTCATTTTCTAATGAGATGGATTCAGCTCAAGTGTTTAAAGCAGCAGTGACATTTTAAAGAAACTGGTGGGGATAACAACATTAAGGTCAAAATTGAAGTTTAGACAGATATTGTTATAAATCCCCTGATCTGATAAGACTAGATCAGAGATTGGACATAACTATGCAGTGTACTGTCAGTTTAATACAAACAAAAAATATTTTGGTCAGCCAGAACAGCAGAAACCTTCAAAGGCTGCTAAGAGGGAAATGCATCCATAGCAGACTGGGGAAATGGAAATAAAGAACCTGTTTGCCTAATACATTAAAACTATCCAAGCCAGGATGACAGAAGGTTAGAAGGCTGACGCTGAACTAACTTTGTGCAGTAAATCCCATCCATCTGTTGCGCCCAGTGATTTCAACCCTGGAAAGTGCCTTTGTGTCTCACCCTCAGCAGCATTTTTAAACCCCCCCTCATTTAGACTTCTTAGAACTGAAGGCCACAGTATGGAGATTCTTGAACTGAGGTCACTGAGTTAATTTTTTTTTTTTTAATTTTCAAAAGAAAAACAAAACAAAAACAAAGACGACATGTTGACATGTAAGTGACCTGCCAACAAAATATCAAAAACAAAAGAAACAGAACTGATAGGACCAATCCTTTAGGTGATTTATCCTTGGTGAATGTAAATAAATACACACCAATTTCATAAGGTACAAGTGTACACCATAATGCTATCCAATAAAACAGCTCTGCCATGAATTCTATCTTAAATTATTCTTAATTTTCAGTTTATTCAGACACTGACATCATAATTCAACTTAACTATTCATCCTTGAGGTTAGAGTGAGTGTTGGTGTTGTAGATACTTTGAAATGCTTTTCTTAGTATCTGTCCCCCTCATGTACGTTACTAAAGTGTCTCAAATACCAAAATACAAACATCTCAAAATAAGAGCCTAGATCTGTAAAACAACACCTCACTCTTTAACCGCAGCAATAATCGGGGGGAGGGGGGGTGATTAAACCAAACATCGATCTAATTTATGGCAGAGCTGACCTATTGATTACATAGGTTTGTTTGTGTACCAACTGAAGAGGCTGTTAAATATATGCAGCTTCTGGGTTTTTGTTTTATTAATTATGACATTTGTCAGCTAGAGGACAATTGAAAAGTACAATCAATTACATTTAATGCATCCTAAAGGAGTGGTCAAATTTAACAAAGCCTTGGGCGAAAATATAAAGTGCACTTCAACAGCACCTGAGAGGATGTTTGAATGTAATGAGGATATAAACATTAGGTAGGCAAGGCTGATGCCTGTTTATTTTAAGATCTCCGAAAGACAAATTGTTTTGCAGGATCGAGAACGGTACTGGAATAATGTGAGTCATAACTGTGAAGCCATCATCATGGCATATATTCTAATTTCATCGCCCAAGCCTCTGTTTGATCTAAAGGGTAAAATAAAACTACAACTACACACTTTTTTGCCCATGATGTCGTGAAAATGCATGTTGACAGCCTGGTCCACTGATTGTTCGGCCTCGAAAGTAATAAATCCAAAACCTAGCCAACGACCAAGAGTGAATCAAGGTAGCAGGGGGGTTGTGACAACACAAGATGAAGAACAGTATCGGGCTTCAGCAGAGTGAGGATCCATCAAGACTGAGCAAGAGGCTCCTGAGGTTTGGATGATGTCGCAAAACAACAAAAATCCAAGGCTAAATCTTGGTGGGACTGAGGGAAACGTTTGCTTGATTGCAAGCTCTAAGGTTTTGAGGTGGCAACGACACAAGATGGCTCACTACTGAATGTGTAGAATTACATGTGTACCATCTAATTTAATGTAACTTATGCCTATAGGAAGTCATAAAAGTCAATCCTTGACATTCTAAGAAGGCATTGCGTTACTTCATGCTGTTTCATCCAAACCCCACCTTGATCTGTCCCTTGGTATATCGCTGTGGAGCACACACTCGCAGCAGCCATTGTTAATGCATCACAAAAATATGAAGAAACACAAACTTTAGAATGTCTAAAAGGTTTCTCCAAGCTTTCCCAAATCAAGTGTTTTACTTTTGAGTCAGCCAGGATAAGCCTAAAATGGACAATAAAATATTGCGATGGTAACACAAAGATATAGGCCAGAAGTGGTTTTCAAAAGAAAAGTGTTCCTTACTGCTGAGGAGTTTTCATGGGGAACATACAAAGTTCATCAACAAGTACATGAAGTTCAAGGCAATGGGACAAATTTGAGAATATGTATCATTTAAGCACTGTGATGAATTATTATTGATTCTAAGTTCACTTCATCTGAGTGTCAGTGGCTGTTTTCTTTTTAAAAAGGGCCGCAGTGATCTACTTTCAATTGATTACATTTTCACTATGGCAGAATTGGGTTGTATGCACAGCTCTCGTTGGGGACATAACCTGAATCCAATTTAACATCCTAAGAGACAACCCAGATTTTCGAGACCTCTCGTACCATGCCAAGATTTCCCAAGAGGTCTGATCTATTGCTATTAATAACATCTATCACTGACCCATCTCTAAAGCTTAATGGAATCTGACATGTATAGAGGTTTCGTGTGGTATGGTGGTAAGACACGCCTAGGTTACCCTTATGTTGAAAAATTATGCCTTTGACTTATTTCGAATATCAGCGTTTCATGATGCTGATGCATGAAGAGGTTTGCTGAAATAAAAAATTTTAAAAATGATTACCAGGTAGGCTGAAGCCATACAAAGAAATGTATTCATCGACAATAATATAACTAAAGGAATATCAAAGTGTATTCAGATAAACATTATCGAATGATAATGTATTTGTAATCAGTGTAATATTGTTGGCGGACATATGCTAGAAAAAAAACTGTGTGATTGTTGAACAAACAAACATCTGAGTCGAACAGGAAAAATAAAAAAAAAATAAAAAAATTTAAAGTCTAATCCAAGTCTGAGAAACTCGCTCACGGCATGATGCAACTTTGTCTACACCCCATTAGACCAAGTGAAAATTTGGATATTTTCAGAATTTGGCCTGTACCTCTGTAGTACCAGTCAATGCACAGTAACCTAAAGGAGAAAAGACAAATCTTAAGAGACACAGTTAATCACATTCAAACCATTCACAAGGAGAAGGGGGACAGAAGAAAGAAAAAATAGAAAGGGCTTACTTACAAAAATACTTAATTTTCTACATATGGGAAAACACTATGCCATTTAAGATACATGTATCAGTTACATTTAAAATCAAGGAAAAGTAAACTTATTCCAATGTTTAACATCTACGGGTTAATTAAACTGTCCATACTATTAAATATTATAATGACTGCAAGTGCATTACATCATGTTAAATTCCTATGACAACCTATTCTGGGTTTTTCCCAACAGAGGATGAATGAGGTTTTAAGGGAGTCACAGTAACATAGTAGATGCTGTAGGTCACTGGCCACTGCATCATAGCTATGTAGGACAAATGTAGATGAAACAGCTGTGACTGTAGCTCAGTGGGCAAAGTCTGACACCAGCCCTGCCAGCGGCGCGGCTCTGATTCCCAATGAGGTGGTTCACGTTAAGTGTCAGCGTGCAAAAGAAAGATTTATGACAAACTCAAACGGTTTCCATATCTGTGACTTCTATCGATAGGATTACGTTGGAGAGGTTTCACATGGAAAGGAAAAAGCAAAACCTATAAAATCGTTGGCATATTCCTGTGACAATGTCAGAGTTTCACCTTCAGCGCCTGAGCTGCACACCAGCCTCTTTGAGGGACAAATCCACTCGTTGATATTGTTCTCAATATGCCAGTTGCACATTTTGATAAAGTACTGTGTTTTTTTTGGGAGCACCTACTTTCCCCAAACCTGGCCCCTTTTAGTCAAGCATCTTCTTTTCTCTGCAGTGCGCTGTAAAAACTTTTAAAACTAACGGCATGAACTTTTCACATTTGTGAATATTTAAAAAAAAAAAAAAAAAAAAAAGAGAGAGAGAGATCTGTAAACTTCAGATGCTCCACTTAAAAAAATCATGTCGTCCTTTTATATTTCTTGTATTTCACTTAACTGACGCGATCCTGAATATATATTTTTTGTAACAGATTAGTCAATTGTCCAACTACCAATGTACATAAAAAACTATTTTCCAGAATATTCTACTTATGAATACAGTGTATTATATTTGCTGATGCCAGAGAGATTTGGCTGCCAACATGAAAAAAAAAGAAAAAGAATTTGGCTCATCTTTTCAATTAAAAAAAAAAGATACATCCAACAGTTTTACGAGAAAAGACATAGTTGATAACCTTCTGATTTAAAATCTTGTGAAAATTTAAATTGGATTTCAATTTAATCGCAGAACTGAATGTAAAAAAGTAATACGTAACCTAAGTCACAATTCATTTTAGGATGATTCTTTTTCTCCTTTTAGAACTAAAACTATTGTTTTTTTTCTAACAGCTGCAAAAAAACGGAATTAATGAATGAATTAATGTTTAAATCAAACAGATTTAATTTTGCTAGTGAATAGTGGCTTGGAGTTTGAAAGGCAATGAGCAGACCTTCCTGCAATGATGCCAGCAGATTTCACAGATCATAGTATTTTCACATATGAATAAATGACAGAGGCAATGCCGTAGTTTAAAGATGCCCTCTGAGGAAATTACATAAACTTTTGACAATCACAGTGTGAAGGCATCGTCAATCTAGGCCTTTCAAAATTTTCAGATTCAGTCTATATTTTCCCAGGGGTTTGAACTTAAAATGTTTACTTGTGCATTGATACATCTTCACTTGAATGCCCAGTAAAAAAATGACTCAATACAAATTCAAACTGATCTGAATATTCTGAGGCTAAATGAGCTTCTTTTTTTTTTTTCCTCTCTCTTTGGGCCAGAATAGTTTGTCATGAGATTTAAGATGGTAAGGTATGGAGGGGGGAGGGAAAAAACGGGATCAGCTTTTACCTCGGGGCCTCTGCTTCTCCGCATCATAGATCATTACCACCTCTGTGACCTTGAAAGGGACAAAGGGAAACAGTGGCTCCATTTAGAAAACCAGACAGGATCCATTCTTATTACACTTAAATATTAGGGGACTATATTTGGACATAGAATTATGTCTTTTCCATTCAATGAAATTCCATTAAATCTCCAGCCACAGTGACAGTATTAACTTTTTATATACTAGGCAATACTCACCACTCCAAACCTATTGAAATAGTCCCTGAGTTCGGGCTCGCCGCAGTTATGGGGGATTCCACCTACAAATATCTTCTTTGATTTATTGCTATCGGCTTTGCTGCCCTTCTGAAAGAAAACAGGGAGTGTATGGATTTCAATGTCTATTAAAGGATCGCTCTTGGAAGGGGCCAGCTAGCCATCATCTATTCAGACAGTGCAGAAGAAATTAGGTTCTCCTCTTGCCCTGGGGTATAATTCTTAACATGTCATGTCAATGCAAACACTAGTCTCCACAGATCAGAGAACTCGGCTTCCACCACTTACTCTCTTCACAATCGTGTGCACTGCACTCAAACTGTAAAGGCTAGAGGCTGCTTACTACAACAAGCATTTTAGGCAAATACATCTTCAGCTCTGTTAGTAAAACACATTCAGGAGCAGCTACAAAACCGGGGAGTCAGAACAACAGATTCAAATTGCAGGCAAATGGTCACATTAAAAAAAAAAAATTAAAAAAAAATCCTTTAATTCATACAGACTTAACACTGGCTGCCAAATATGTGAAATTAACTAAAACAGCTGCCACTAAATGGGACAAAAAAAAACCAAAACAATGAGAGATCTGCAGGGGAGTGATAAGACTGTTGATGGACACACTCATTATCCGACTTGCTAGGCAAAACCTTCCATGTTTTTGGGGAGGGAAGTTATAAGACAATTTAGCAGTCAAGCTGGTCTGCAATTTCTCTATGAGACAATTTTATTACTTCCTGGAAACAACAACCTCATGTGTAAAATCCAGGGCAGCGTACGCTTTATCAGAGAGCCGGTACTGTTGCAGTGGTACAGTTACCTGACAAACCAAGTCAGATTCTTTAATATGACAATCGTTTCTAAAATGCTGTTCAATGCAAGTCAGTTTTTTTAACGGCCCATACTAAGAAACTAACTTAGGTAGAAAGGTAGACTGATCGTCTCAGTCTTATTCAAGAAAAAAAACGCCCTGTCTAGCCTCCCCAAAAGAAATGACGTTCCTCTTACCCAGCCCTCCTTGGTTCGAGACTTTTCAGGTTGCATTCCTCTGGGAGTGCATGGCTTTGGGTCAATCTGGAAGCACAGAGAGAAAATGTGTAGCAATAATCTTCATTGACAAGACAGTTAAACATATGTTTAAAATGATTATACATGATTTTATACAGCAAATTATCTTTGGTGAACAGCAACCTGTATTGCAGTAATATTGAAAATAAAATGTGTCTGCTTTTATCGTAAATCCATCATAAACTACAGATTTAGTCACTCTTTGCAAAATGTAAGAGCTATATTTTTTTGAAATACAGTGTCAAGATATTTGACTGTTTCTTTTTAATTTTATTTTAACAGAAGTAAAGCACAGAGATAGATGTTTTGGACGAGGTGATTTAAAATACTCACATTTCTTCCATCAAGATTATGAGGCTTTGTCTCCAGCACTGTCCGCACACAATTGGGGTCTTTGAATTTGACAAAACCAAAGCCTCGCGACTGGTTTGTAGTTTTGTCCTTCATGATGACACAATCTACAACCTCCCCGTACTGTGAAAAGTAGTTTCTCAGGGTCTCTGAGAGAATGAAAAGAAATGCCCATAAAACTTCACAAAATTAACACAGAAACACTGCAAATGTGAAATGATAATCAAATATGACTCAGCCTTGCTTGCTTCAGAAAAATAGTGCAACCATCATTTACAGAGCTCCTGCATTAGAACGATTGAGGTGATAACATTATATCCAGCACTTCAGCTTCTACTGAAAGTGTGACTAGAATCAAAGAGCAAGTCCTTGAAAAGGACAATAACAATTATTTGGGGACCTTGATTGTGTGTTATGACAAAAAACACCAATGACAACACAGGGCAGTCGCACTCAAGCCACGTCAACAAACCTTAAGCAAACAAAGCACAGTCCCACTGTCATCTTATATACGGCCAAATGTACACCGAAGAACTGAAGCAACCGCACACGCCCATTCAGGCAAAGCGTGCAAGTTTGAACAAATGAAGAGTCACTTTGGAGAGTAACCGTAATTGCTTTTCTCATAGCTGGGAAGCCCAGGGGCATTGCCGGGGAAACAAGCTCATAGTTTCACAGAACTGTGGTTCTGATCTTTATGTTAACTGTGCTGTTAACACAGGCAAGTCCGAGTACAATGTTACACAGTGGTCAACCAAGCAAGAACCAGTATCGGAGTGGAGACAAGCTATACCAGTCCTGGCAGCTCAGAATTAGAGAACGTTGCATGAGCATACAAGATGTACTTTGTCTAACAAGTTTTTGCAATTTTGTAACTGGACATCAGAAATTTAAAACCTTCAAACTGAGATGACGTAATTGCCTGCTGTGCACCGACAGGCAAGAAAAAAATTCCTTCCAAATGAAAACCGACTTGGAAATAAAACTGTTTCTGATTCTGAAGAACAGCAGCCTGAAGTAATGTGAACCCTTTCCTAGCCGGACACACTTCCTTGGACTTATTTCTTGAATACACAACCGGCTACTGAGTGTGGGTTCTGGTGGTTGGTTATAGTTTCATTCTACTGTCAAGAATAAAAAAGATCTATAGAATGCATTGACAAGATCTTGAAACACCGATGAATGTCTGATTACACCTACATCAGAGAGATCTTCTCCAAAATGATCCATCCATTTAATTAATGATGGGCAGTGTAAACCTGTGGCCACATATTCAAGCCTTACTTAGTGACAATCAAACTTTAAATCAACTGTGCTGTGTATATTGACATGCAAGTCATCAAACTGTCTAAATTTCCACATTTCAAAGATAAAAGCTTCACACTGATTTGCCGGGAATGTTAGTCATACTGCATAAGACTAACAAATTAAACAATTGTAAAATAAAACGTTCACATTTTAAACACACACGCTATTTTGTGGACTAACTTGTATGCAGTCAATGTGTTATCATTTCCTGACCATAGTATGAAGTATTTGAGGTCTCAAAGGAACTTGTAAAGGATCAAATCATGATGTAATTTATGCTCTCCACCCTTGTTTATTACAAGACTTTAATTGTGCAATATGATGTGTTGTTAACCTATTGTCATAATAACACATCAATATTATTATATAGAGCATTTACAGAAATCTGAATTCAGATTTGCTGAATCTTGCTCACTGCATGTAAGTTGCAATGAGAGACAATGATTGTTAAGGGTTATAGGATATACACTTTGATGCAATACTTAAACAACATGTCAGAGGCTGAAAAACATGACAGCGCTAATCGAAGATGTTTTTATTCAATTTAACTCATTGATAAGATTTTGGGTGTGTTTCTGTGCTCTCAAATAAATTGGCTTTGAGAGATTAATTACACTGACCTAATCTTCAAAAAAAAAAACATTCCCAATAACATTACATTTGCTTGTTTCCACAAGAATAATACACACCACTTGACAGCATCATCTAGATTTAACACTCGCTCAAACAGAGAAAGTGCACAAATATGCCACGCTTACACAACGGATAAGACAATCAGGATTTTATAGTATTTTTTGCTTTGTGAAACCCATATGTACCCCAGTAAGAGTCCTAACAAGCTAAAAAGCCACAAGACAGGTCCTCCAGTTGGACAACAAATACATGCAGCTACATCACGGTCCCAGCACGAAAACCCAGTTTGACCACTACAACCGATGCACTAAATGACTAAAGGTTTGTTTCTTTTGTTGTTGTTTTTTTTACTCACCTTGTGTAGTACTCCAGTCCAAACCACCAACAAAAAGTTTTCTGAGGGAGATAGAGAAAAAATTGCATCACCGTGAGAGCAATCGGAAGCCTGCAGCTGAGTGAACAGCTTAGTGCACACATATCTTCCCCACAGGACGCACCAAAGCTGGTGCAGCGTGGGGGGAAACTCGCTGCTGGAGCTCGAAACCGACGACTCCGGCGTCTCTCTTGTCCTTAAACCGCACGTAGCAGCCCCGAGAATGAAGGTTTTATTGCGAACCTTTTGCCACGTATTATACGCCGCAAGGGACCGTGGCGTTTTAACGATCTGGTACGTAATATCCGATAATTTTACCAAGGCTGTAGCGGTTCTGTAGCGGCGTAGCTCAGATCTCAACCGCAGCCGGAGAGCCCCCCCCCCCCTTCCCCCGCCCCCGCTTGCCTGCCGCTGAACTAGGGAAATGGGTAAATGTTACGGTGCTAGAAGTTTAAGAGCAGTTTACGTATAACCACGATCGAAACCAAGTTGCCCGATGTGCGTAGTTTAATAACGTAGGTGCTAAGAGCTGCGGCTGAGACGGGAGTGGACGGTCAGAGCTGACGAGGATGCTCCATCCTCCGGCAGTGCCCGCTAAATGTCCTCGCGTTGGCGAAGTCAGGAGAGGAGACTTGCGCTTCGCTGGTAAACGTCGGCTAAGCTAGCGCAGTTGCTCCCGGCTAACAGAAAACAACAGTGAAATAAGTGGAACATTCCCTTGACAAGCCAAAGCGCAAGACTCCAAACGTGTGCAGCCAGTGTTGCCCCGCGTAACACGAGTCGCAAAGGCTGGACTTTTTCGACAACTTTTACTTTTTGGCTGTCTCTCCTCGGGGGCTAACGAGCTCGCTAACTTACTGAAGCTAACCTAGCTTGCAAGCTAACGTTAGCCGTCAGATGACAGCTTGTCAAGAGAACTCGCCGGCTGTGAGTTGCCGTGCGGTCTGCAGTTAAAACACTCTTCACGGCTGTTCTCCGCGGTCCTTACCCAACTTCATCTCCGACTAAGTTATTGTTCATTTCTGAGGCTGGCGCGGGGACTGCGGGAGCTGTGACCGGCGTCTTGCTTCAGTGCTGCCCCTCTCAGACTGAAAGCGGAGGAAGGTCACTCCGCTTTTTGGTTCAAACTGTTCTGCGCAATGACGACGCTGCAGGGGGCAGCGGCCTTTAAAGGGACATTACACCCGATCCGCGGCCAACTCCGCACACACAAAACTGCCTTTTAGTCCAGAAAATACAATTAAAATACATGGGTTGTTTTTTTTTGTTTTTTTTTTTGCAGTTTTCGGGTAATGGCTTATGTGTTGCGACTGTTGCCTTAAAAAACAACTGTCATTTTATTTTTTGCTATTTTGTCAAAAAACATAGTTTTGCGATTTTTTTTCCACATCAGCATCAAAAAGAATTCCGACAGCAAATTGGCAAATCATCCAAGTATTAGCGAATGAGAACCATGACATGCAAGGTGTGATAAATAAGGAGCAATTATAAGACTTTACTTTGGACAGAAAAAGCTTTTGAAATGAAAAGTACTGATGTAGTCAATGTATTATAATCAAAATCACATTTTTTAAATGTTCAGGCAGATCAGAGATGCAGTGTCAGAAGTGATTTATCTAACTGGGCAGCTGTGGTTAAGTTGGTGGAAGGGAAGTCCCTCCAGTCAGACAGTTGATAGTTCAATTCCCTCCTGTCTGCACACCAGTGTCCAGGGTTAAGGAATTTCCCCTATGGGAATCAATAAAGCATTATCCTAAGATACTGAACCCCGAGTTGCTCCTGATGGCGCGGCTAGCACGTTGCGTGGCAGCTCTGCCACAATGAGTGTGTGTGAATGGATGAATGCAATCTCGTGTCAAGTGCCTTGTAACGTGAAACAAGGTGTGAAATAAGTAATATGAGTTGAGACCATTTACTGTGCGTCAAAGGCCTCTGTTTGGTCCTCTAATTTAACATTGACACTTTATAATAATAATAATCCTAAAAGTGACAATACCTTGAATCAATCAGCACACAACCCCCACCCTGCACATACACAGGGAGAACTTTAACTCAAATGGGATAAACAAGGTTTGATTTTCTTTTTGTCCCCTACCTTTTTAATAAATGAATGTTTTTTCTTTGACAGGTTGTAATTTAATAATCGATCGATATCATGAATATTATTTATGCTCATTACCACATAATGATGTGCCCATATCTTGCAATGGGACTCCAACAAATCTTTGGTCTCTCAGGCCTCTATGTTTAGTCCTTGCTACATCTCCCGCAGACTGATTGATGGTGGAATTAACCAAAAATGGTCACTCATTTAAATGATCTCGTCCCCTTCGAGGAAGCCTGAGTCTGCGTGTAAATTTTCGACTTCCTATTATGGAAGTAAATTAATTATTCTTTTAATATAAGATTTAAAATTGTTTCTATTTGGGTGCATTTCAGTTAATTTGTGAAGGTAATTTGGGTGAGAATTAGCAAAAAGGCCACCGTGTGCCATTTCTGCATCTGAAGTTATTTCCTGGAGCAGTATTATCAATGGATAACAAGATCTGATTATATGTGATTTCAGATTTATTTAAGGGATGCATGTCTAAAAACAACTTTGGAGATAAGGTCAGAGAAGCCAGACTGAGATGGTTCGGTCACCAACAGGGGGGAGATGTTTTATATATTGGTAGAAGGATGCTGAGGTTGGAACTGCCAGGGAGGGGTCAAGAGGAAGACCAAAGAGAAGCTTTATGGATGGAGTGAAAGAGGACATGAAGTTAGTAGGTGTGGGAGAAAAGGATGCAGAGCAGAGGGTTAGATGGACCCCTGAAGGGAGCAGCCCAAAGGAAAAGAAGAAGATGGCTCTAATAAAACATTCACAACTAATAATTTGATATAGTCTCCTTCATAAGCTCAATATGATACCAGCCAACATTTTTTCTCTGTATTTCTGTAATTTAATTTTTGGGACACAATCATATTCCACAAAAGTACATCACGAATAACTGCACTGTGATTTAAGTGTCAAAAAGGTTTGCAAATGATCCTGTTTCAATTTAAAAAGAGAAAGTACACAGGTCAATGCTAAGACAGATTATTGGTATGGAATATCCAGGTTGCACTCGCTTTTTGCACATTTTTACTGCAATGTTAAAATGATCCTTTATCAAAACTATCACTATCTGTTCAAACCGAATGAAAGGTCAGATAAAAGTAACTTGTTTTTTAAATTCAATGATTAAAAATGTAGGGCAGCCAAAAAGCAAAGCTTTGGTACTCTGCTAAACCCCATGAACTATTTACATTTAATCTGATGCATATATACATGTATTTTTGCATCAAGTTAAATGTAAAAACAAATAACGTATGAATGTTTGTTTTTACCACTTGTGATATTTAGTGTCTGTTCATTTAATTTCAATAACAATAAAGATAATGAAAATTAAAAATGAAATTAAATGGATTGACACGGTTTCTATCAGCTGCGATTTCCAACCGGCTCACAGTACAGTGGTGACAGATTTTAGACCTGACAAGAAATAGGTTTATTACAGTCACAATATGGTAACTTTTTCACTAAATTTGTCCTTCAGTAAAAAAAATGAGAACTAGATAATTTAAACTTGTCATCTACTGAGTGACAACATGTTTTTCATCCCTATACTTACCCAGAACTGGGTCACAGTGGCAGCTCACTGATAGATGTCCCATTCCGGCAACCTATTCCAGATCCTCCTGGGAGACCCAAGCTTGACAATTCTGTGATCCTACGACAGGGCCTCCCAGTAGGTGGATGTGTCCAGAACTCCAAAAGTTGAGCAGGAGGCGTCTACACATGCCCAAACCACCGCGGTCGACTGCCTGTCACAAGTAACAGTTGTGACCCAAGCTCTCTCAGGATGTTACCCATTTTACATTTGTGGGCTACATCCAAAAACTAGTAACTATATATCAGTGCTGGAATGCGCATCTACTGGAGAAATGTACTCGCAGGTTTATGGTGCAGCACCCGAATTACTGCTGAGATGCCTGTCCTATCCTCACTCATGAACTAGACACTAAAAGCTTTTTGAGTATGCCGGTCCGCTACCCCTGACCTTCATGTGAAATTGAAGAGGTGTGTTTCCTAAGACGGGCCGACAATATCCAGAGCTCGTGGTATCTCTGCCTGAATCTCAGGCACCAGATTTTTCCATTGAAGAGCTTCCTAATTAAAATCCTGACCTCCACCAAGGATGTAGCAGACCACCCATCAGTAACTCAAATCGAGGTTAGTAATTCTCACTGTCAGCAAAGCCACGATTCCACCCGGCAAAGCTTTTTGCTCATTTCCAAAAACCTGTCTGGGGGAGTCTGCAATGCCTCCAAAACAGGCCACTGAAGTCGCAGGTCTTTTTAGCCCTCTGGCATTCATGTACAATAGCAGGGAAGCTGGAAGGCCTTGTTCAACTTTACACACCCCTTCACTGCTGGCTCACAAGCATGTTGAACGTTTTCATGCAAGCATGCTTGTATTCTTCTTGTCCAAGAAGATTTTGACAAGAATTCACCATGACCTGGACGACTGAGAACCTACACAGACATATGCTTGTATTCCCAGTTTGCTACAGCAGCTCAATTAAATTATAAGGGGATTGAAATTTGGCTCCAAAGTCCACTCAGAATCAATAAGATGAACTTCTTAGATTTTGGTGGTCAAATGTCAGGGTCCAGAGCCCCATATTCAAAATCCCAAACCTCTTCAACGTGAAAAAATTTCAACATTCTGCAGAACTACTTTGTAGCCTTTATTTGAAACCGTCTCTGTAAGTCCTTGAGGGAATGATGATTATGAGTTCCATTTTGCAACTATAAAAGGAAAAAAAACTTTTACACAGTGTTTTATTACATTTCTTGAAAGTCTACAGTAAAGACAGTATATGAGTCAGGACAAACATGGTTAGAAACTGTAATTGGACTGGTTGGCGACCCAGGCAACTGTGATAGGATAATTCTAGTTCATTACTTTTGCAAAGTTTTAAACCTGTTTCTACTAGGGGCCTAATCTGTTGGTTGTTATTGGTTTTTTTTTAATATAAAATCAATTCATAATATAATGAAGCCACATGATAAAAATTCATAAACACCACAAATATTATAAAGCTCCTCATCTCTGATGTAATTATGCTTTGGGTGTATTTATTCATGGTCTTCATGGCTTACCCTGCACACACAGCACCATGGGGTGATACTTTGGATAATATGTTTTACTTTTTTTTCTTATGCACAGTGTGTCATGAAGTCATTTATTGACGTGTTAACTGAAAATCACAGCGGGGGGGGGGGGGGTTCGACATA
>CAAKHD010021036.1:66978-89197 GCA_901007705.1 Fistularia tabacaria
TTATTTTGTTTTGTTTTATTTTTTTGTTTTTTTTGTATAAAATCAGGGGCGGGGGGGGGGGGGTCTGCACTGACTGATAATAAATCACTGTTATCTAACTGTCCTCTTCCGCTAATCACTGGACATTATCAATCGCTTGAGACTGACAACAGAATGCTGAGGATAGCAGCATGAAATATAGGATGGGGAAACAACAGACCTTTGCCCAAAACAGTCATGAGATAAAAAAGTCACTCACATTATGTTGAATGAAATAAATGAGGACCAAAGTACCCAGATAATTCTGCTGAAATAAACAAGCGAAAGCTGAAGAACTGGCAGAGACTGATTTGTGAAGTAATGAGGTTGGGGTCAACTTTGAGTCATATTGCAACAGAAGGGTAATTCCGGCACATTTGGAATAAAAAAGGGGAACTTGATGTGGTAGATCTGGCAATATTTTCCATTTTTATTTTTTTCTAATGGTCAAATCAAAAGTTTAGTGAGATAGTGAAAAAATGTTTTTTTTCTAGTTTTCATATGACCACGCCACATGTTGTAACTGTTTCATAAAAAGGACCTGGGAGCATTTCCGCTTTCCTATGCATCTGAAAGGATACTCAAACAAACCTAAATGCACTCGAAGAAAACCATTTCTGTGACAAGGTAGACTGCTGCTATGTAAGAGATGGAAAGCAACTACGCCCTCTTACTCTGGCTGTGTTCCATCCAAAGTACAGAGAATTAAAAACACCAATCATATCATCCTGATGGCGTTACAGTTTAGCCATCCAAACTGCTCTTTATTGTTCACACCTTGCTCCGGTCACAAGGGCATCTTCATCATCAGGTGAGAAGTCATCATGAAGAGTACAAAAAAAAAAAACATAATAAGATAATACTTTATTGATCCCCACAGGGGAAATTCGGGTGTTGCAGCAGCAACATTAGAGGGAACAAAAACAACAAAAAAACAAACAGTAATGATAATTCTATATGAAATGTTAATAGTTTTTCACTGATGCAGACTATGAATTTGCTTCTTATTTGTCATTTGGATAATCTTTTTTCGTCAAAATCATGGAAATTTGCCTATTTCCTCAGCCTGTGCCATCCTTCACAAGCTGCAGTGACGCAAGCAGTCGCCACCCGTATATGTCACCTGTACCCTGCTCACAGTCACTTTTATTTTACTCCCTGAGTTCCATAATCTGACCAATGTGTTAAATGTTTTGTGTAACACAGTAATCTTGCTAATTGCTAAAATCTTGCTAATTGGACATGAAAAACGCAGTGATGTACAGCGCTCTGTCGATAGGGGGAGTATATGAGCCTAAAGATTCTGCGCAGAGACTGAAAGCACTGAGAAACTAGTTAAAACCACTCAGTTGACCGCAGTGCTATTTATTATAAATTTGCTGCAACTGCCAAAAACGGAAGACTGTACAGTATCTACGCTCAAAAAAATCTAAAAACTGGACTTTCACTCAAAACAGGGAGTGATAAACAACTGAAGGTTTGCTCCAAACAGTCAGGCATAGACACAAAGCCTCACCTGCCCTCTGCTTTGGACATGTGACAACGTCTAAAATAAAACAGGATATTGAGACCAAGAAGCCTTGACAAATATGAAAAATCAACCACAAACATTCAAGGTCAGACTAGCAGACTTGACTGTACTACACTTTCAAAAACTAAAGAAGGAAATACTTAAGTGACTTAACCTGCATGTGTGTGTGTGTGTGTGTGTGTGTGTGTGTGTGTGTGTGTGTGTGTGTGTGTGTGTGTGTGTGTGTGTGTAAATTGCTGATGTGGGATATGGAACATAAACTAGTCAATTTTCAGGATGCCAACTGACGGGTAAATGCAAATCTGTATGAACATACACACACACATCTGTAAATCTGACTGAGAGTCAAAGCCTGCCCAACCAAGAACCTCTCTGCACCTGGTAAGCCAATATGTAATAATAATTAGTGACTACGTTTAACCCACTGCAACTGAAATAATTTGTTTTGGGTAATACTCATGCTTGCCATGGTAGCTTTGTGATTCAGAAACTGACATTTACCAAAGTGGAACATTTCCTGGAATAAATTTTCATCAAATGGGCTTCATGGCATCTGTCAGGGCAAGAGTGGAGAACTAAAGAACGGGAGTAACGGTTTATTGTCTCCTATGTTGGCGCTGCAGGATGGAATGTGGAAGCGAGTAGTTCTCAAAGGCAGCACAAATGAAGAGCCCGCTATAAAAGAGGTGGGTGGATGAATGTTGATGAATATCTGCGATTTGATGAGGACCCTCACTGAGGAGCTTGGCCACTCAGCTTCACCTAATGGGAGTGAAGAGGATGATGGGTAACTGTGGCAGAGGTGATGTGAAGATGGTCAGAGGATCCATTTTTGACTATCTCTTAAATCCTGGAATGGCATTGAACAAAGAAGAAGGCTTGGTGTGAGGGATGAATAGAGGCCTCATATTTTATTGTGCATGGTGGGGCCCTGATTATTTCAATTAATATTTCACACCAGAAACAGTCTCCAGGAAATTCATGGCAACCTATGATTAAATGCTTTTTATGTCCTGACATTTATCAAAACTGCACAATTCTCAGTGTTTTAACATTCACTCAACTCAAAGGACATTTCCAGTGAATGTAATAATCATGTGAATTTTCAGTGACCATATCATTCACAGTATTATATCACTTGATGGGGATTTTGTTGTTATAGGAACACATGGAGCATTTGTGTTTCAACAGAAAGCAGAGGTGAAAATATTTTACGGAGTAGGTAGTAAACACACCTGCAGCTCAATTGAAACGGGTACATTTTCAAGAGAACCATAAGCCTGCAATTACTTATGCTGGACCCATAGAGTAAATGCAAGGTCTACTGCAACAATAGAGCATTTCATTATTAAACCTATATCTTACAAGTCGAATGAAAGCCCTCTTCATTCTGTTCATCCTATGGAATTGGATTTGTTTCAGTATTATCAGAAAACACTTCACAAAGAAAGCAGCACTTTTTGAGAGGCAAACAACATCGAATTGAGCAAAAATAAAATGAATGAATAAAAAAAAAAGAAAAAGAAAACAAACATATATATATATATAGATCGATATTAACAATTGTATTAATTAATTTACTTTGATTTATAATTAATGTATTTATTTATTCTTAAGAACTAAGTAGTCTGGAACTCGATCTTCCAAGTTTTTCCATAAGACAACGTATTTCGTATGAATAAGTATCTGAACGTAGGTTGCCTTAGAGATATTAATTCCAACAATTGTATAATAATTAACGACGGAGCTGTGTTGCAATTTAAATCACATTTTGGAGCGCAAACACATGATTTATTTAATTTCAGAGCAAATCGAAATCGCTCACTCTGAAATTAAATAAATTAGAACAAAAAAAAAAGTCTACTTTCACTGGTTCGTTTTCGACCGTTGAAAACATGCAGTAGGTTATTTGGAGAACCTAAATTGCCCAGATGTGTGAATGAGGAAGTGACTTGTTGTATGTATCTTATATGTGACTCTGGGATTGTCTGACGACCGGTCCAGGGTGAACCCCGCCTCTCCCCCAGCGACCGCTGGTATAGGCTCCAGAGACCCTGTATGCAGGATAAGAGGGTTTTTTTAAGCATCAAACAATGTTTTGTTTGCCATTTGTGTTTTCTCTTCTTTTAATTATTTTTTGTCAATTCAGCAGGTGTGTTTACTTCATGAAAGGTGTTGGTCGATAATATTGAAACAATTCTAATTCCGTATTTCTTCTGACTGGTCAAATGACACTGTGCAACTGGCACATATGTACTTTATGAATAAGATCTCATGCTCAACTTCAGCTGTCCCATGCCGACACTCAAAGAGCAGTTAAAACACAGAGCTCTTACTCTGCTCCTCATCCGGCGCTCCGTTAAGTCTGCAGCAATAGACAACGCTGTAATAGCGGTAAGAAAAGAAGAAGCCTCTGAGATGAGATATGAAAAGTTTGCAAGAAACAAAAAGTCCAGTTGCTACGACGACGTGTGAAGATGAGTGTAATAATCCAACTGTGTGAGAATCAGCGCGCAATCATGCCACACAAACAAATGCAGGTTCCTGAAACTTACAATGGTTTTCGGACCTTCAAGAACTCAAAAGGGAACAAGCGAGACTTTCTCATTTACATTTACTCCTACTGGGATATTCATTTATTCTGTCTAATAAGTTTAAGCTCCTTAAGCAACAAAGTTAAGGAGAACCCTTCTCAAACAAGCCAGTAATATCCTTTACTGTTGTGCTTTGATTCTGTTTTTCATACGCCTTGGTTTGTTAGCGTTACTCTTCACCTGGTACAAATTCTAATCATGTCTGTAATTATTAGTTTTTAGCTTATTGCAGTTTCATAACAGATTATGTTATGAACCCTAAAATGTTTTTTCCCTGACAAATATGAGGTTTCCACCAATAAGAAAAAAGACGATTACTTTAGCTTAAGTTCATGGGCGTCTGTATTAACTATCAGCTAGCAAAGAAAAGTTCCAGTTGGCTAAATTATCGTTGAATACCAAGCAGTCTTGTCTTTTACTTTTATAAACTTAAAATATTATGCTTTGAACAAATTCATTCTTTCTACAGGTGGTTGGGGAAAACCTGTGTCACTAATAACAGGAGGAATTAGTTTGTTTATTGTGAATAATTCAGGGCAATTCAGGGACTGCAGTTGAAAATTAGCCAATTAGCTAATAATGACACATATAAGATAATGCTTTATTGATCCCCATTGGGATTTCTTTTGTCGCAGCAGCGGACCTAACAATATTAATTAACATGCGTATAAATATAAATAAGAGAAACAATTAATACAGTCC
Organism: Fistularia tabacaria; assembly: GCA_901007705.1. Taxonomy (NCBI): domain Eukaryota; kingdom Metazoa; phylum Chordata; class Actinopteri; order Syngnathiformes; family Fistulariidae; genus Fistularia; species Fistularia tabacaria. Next base: position 71,824 of record CAAKHD010021036.1, read on the forward strand.
AAAAATATATAAATACAGAGAATAACCATAAATGTTGCACTGTCCCTGAGGGGGGGGCTGAATGACATTAACCTGTTGTAAGAGTGCTAGCTTGGAAAACGGCCTTCCCTTTAGGACAATAATGTCTCTGTTGCGAACATCAGAAAACGTGTTTTTGAATACGGGGATCTTCGGACGCAGAGATGACACTCTCGGTGGAAGCAAAGGTGAAAAGATTGACTTTTGGAGGGTATTTCTCGAGAGTGACGCCTCTTGTCCCGGCGGAATCTCGGGCCGTGCGTTCCTCCTCTTACCCCGCGCCTGGGCCTTTGACCCGCAGTTAAACTCCCGCCTCGTCAGCACTCCCCGGGGCCCGATATAAACCGCCGCCTCCGGCGTTTCGCCCTCTTCTGTGCGGAGACAGCCGCCAGCCGGACCGCAACTAAACCCACTGTAGTCCCCGGCGAGGGAGAGAGAGAGAGAGAGAGAGAGAGGAGGCCAGAAAGTAAAAGCGACATGTCCGCCACGACTCAGCCCATTTTCGGCAAGGGAGAAGACTGCAAGGCCACCTGGCACGACGCGAACGCCGGCTACAATGAGGCCGACACGCACCTGGAGATCATGGGCAAGCCCGTGATGGAGCGCTGGGAAACCCCGTACATGCACTCCCTGGCCACAGTCGCAGCCTCCAAAGGTAAATTAGAATGTGTCCACTATCGGACACGGTGTTGTTTCGCTATGCTGCGTCCGATGATTAAAGTGTCAGGGTGCAGCCAATTGGATAGCCGTTGAATAAATCTAGAATAGACAAGGATAATTTTCTCTCATTATCTCTTCTCGTGTACAGCACTTTCATGGGAAGCACTCTACATATACATTTGTTTTGTTTTTTTTTTCTTTGCAAACTTAAGTATCCTGCAATAAGGCCAGGGTTTTTGTGCAAATTGAACCGGTGACACGTGTGAGCTTGGGTCACGCCTGCTGTGAATACCTCTGCAGCTGTCACTGCGCCTGGGAACAGGCCAAGATTCTGCAGAGGCAGACAGCTCATCTTCACCGTGAGTGAAAATAGACTGACAGGCAGAGTGTCCAGGGGTGGGGGCAAAAAAACTATATTCTTTGCTGCTGCACTGATCGCACATGAATGTTTGTTGTTTGTAGGTGTGTTTCATTCAAGTATTTTTACAGATACAAATCATATGAAGCCGGGTTGACTAAAAAGCAATGGAAGGTACATGTTTTTAGTGAAAGGCCTCTTTCTACGGCAAACATGCATTACACTGCGCATTTGTTGTGCAAACTTCAGTTCAAACATATTTATACATTGCTTCTTTTCCCTTTTACTGTCCCCCTTATAATGGAAATGTTTACGCAACACGTCTGGGAACGCTCACCCGGTTGGCTTTATCTCCCGGCCCTATCGCCACTCATTTCGGCTCAAAACAAATATCATGAAATGGATGCTGGTGAAACTGATTGAGGTCCAGTCAATCATTATGAGGGGTCAAAAAAACATCTAGCCTTTGGTCCCACCAGTTTGTGTTCCTGCCTGAAAGGCTCTCCATCCATTATGAACCAGTGTGCTCTAGAAACAGTGTAGCACGACGCTGTAATGCAAGATCTATAATTATGAATAATCTAATACAAGCAAAACCGCAAATCAAGGACTTTGATTTGCAGCTTTTGGTGTTTTGGATGTTAATGAGCAATGTTGCAAGCTACGCTAATTGTTATAATTGCGGTTGTATTATATTATGGTTGTATTGTGCATTCAAAGATTTAAATGTCACGACAAAAAAGTGGGTAAATACAGACCAACAACAACAAAATGACTGGTAAAAGGATTGTGCTCTTAAAGTTGGCTACTGTGTTCTTTACCAGGTGGTCGCGTTCTGGAGATCGGTTTCGGTATGGCCATCGCTGCGACCAAAGTGGAGTCTTTCCCCATCGAGGAGCACTGGATCATTGAATGCAACGATGGCGTCTTCGCTAGACTGGAGAACTGGGCCAAGTCTCAGCCCCACAAAGTCAGTAGAACTTGATTGATTTTCCATTCCAAACAGACAGATGCTGTCTGTCTGGCTTTTGCTGGAAGGCATATATGGTACCATATATGACAAATACGTATGTTTATCCTTTTTAAACCAGAGGCGCAGTTTAAAAATTAAAACTTTGTGAAGTTTGACCCAGAGCGGTTCTCCGGCCAGGTTATAAGTTTTGAACAATGGCCAGAGGTTTAGCGACAGATTATGGTTTACAGAAGCAAGAATCTTCGAAAGCAAATCTGTAACATGATTGGGCCCTCAATTTAAATCAGTACAAGTTAAATATGTGATGACATAATCTTGTCGAACATTAACAAATGTATCATCACTTTTAGGAACATCACAAATGAAAGCAGAATCCTGCAATGAGATGAACTGTCTTGGAATTCTTTATTCAATGGCATAAATTTAAAATAAGTAAGACCGATGTTTTGCGGGAGCCTACTTGAAAAAGTCCTCAGGATGGTGTTCAGATTTAAACAATAACAAAAAAGGGGCATTGTGAAGGGTTTCAGAAGTTAGTTAAATCTGCAAAATAAATAAATAAGTATTCATCCAATGGTTGCAGGTTGTGTACCTCAATGCTTGTTCTTTTTTGTGTCAAGTCTTTGGGGGGGAAAAGGGTTTGTGTTCACATTTTAAACAAATGGTGGGTTTTCTAGTATCTAAAAAATCACATCTCTGTGGTCTACAATACTTTTTAAAAAATGGATAAATCGAAAATGTGTTTGCGGCACACAATGGGGAAACCCCGGAGTGAGTTTGTTCTTGTGTCGCTGTAGGTCGTCCCTCTGAAGGGCCTCTGGGAGCAGGTTGTTCCCACCCTGCCAGAAAACCACTTTGATGGTAAGAAATCCAACCCGCTGCCAAGGAGACGGTGCCAAACATGCAGCGATTCGGTTTGCTTTCCCGCCCGATGCCAAGAAGACAAATAGTCCCTGAACTAAACTAAAATAAATATGCATGACATCACACAGCAGTGCTAATCTGGAGCATCTATCCAGGTTAAGCAGTAAATATGTGCATTTCAAGATTAGACCGCAGGTGTTGTAAATCACAGGGGAGAAGATTTAAAGGTTTAAAATGTTGTTGTTTTTTTTTAAATAGTAACTGTAAATGGCTGCTTTCAGGTATCCTGTATGACACATACCCTCTGTCCGAGGAGACGTGGCACACCCATCAGTTCGACTTCATCAAGGTAGGCTGCGAATATCAACCAAACTCAAAACAAAGTGACGAGTGAGTCTCTTCTGGATTAAATGGCCAGATAGTTGGAATGAATAAATCTGCAATTATTATAACAATTTTTCTGTTTGAGTTGGCCATAAGAAAGAGTGGCAGTAGCGTCTAGCTGATGTTCTTGGCTCAGGAGTTGGCCTGTCCGGCTTTCTCTGCAGGGTTACGCTCACCGTCTGCTCAAACCTGGCGGCGTCCTCACCTACTGCAACCTGACCTCATGGGGCGAGCTGCTCAAGACCAAATACGACAACATCGAGAAGATGTTCGAGGTAAAGGAAATAATTTTTCGTGAAACCCCATTTGGAACATCGCCACAAATCTATCTAAACTACCTCAAGATGTGTTCAAAGTATAACAGAAATAACACAAAAATACAGCAAGACATCACCTAGCAACAAGTGAAAGCTCTGTGACGTAGAAACGACATTACAATTTAGAACAATATGACCTATTGTTGACCTGGAGGTCCACTGTCTGTGTGAAAAAGGTAGGTTAAACCATCTCATTTTGTTCTTCGCATTCGAGTTTGAATGAAAATAAACCCCATTTTAAATATACGTTGATCGTATCTACCCTCGAGCGCTTTGATTTTATCACACTGAACTGTATTTACAAGTTTGTGTTCAAATGATTTCTAAAAAGCAGCCGTGCAGTATCTTCCTAAAAAACAAACCAAAGAAATCTCAAAGCTTCCTGACGGAGTCGGTGTTTGCGCCAGCTCCTCCGTTACCCACGTACGACACCTTAACAACTCAGTGGAAAGTTAAATGTATTTAACCGCATCGCGTCTCCGCAGTGAGTGAACCTTAGACTCCGAACCACTTGAAATGCGTTTAATCTGGAATCCATTAAGCACCTGGTAGGCGTTGAAGAATAAAACCAATTCATGATGTCATTCAACGGCAGGCGGTTAGAGAAGATCTAAAGGTGTCAGTGGACATCATATACAAACTGAAGTCAGTTTTAAAATCTGTTTCTAATTATTCCTTCTTGCGCCCTAACAGCTTGGAACTCGATTTTCCTTTCCCAAAGATTGCTTTCCTTTTTCTTCTCAAAAAATCTTTCAATGTGAATGACCAGTGATCAACAGCAGGACTATTATACAAGAAACCTACCCCTGTGATATGATCTTTTATGGGATATATTATTTCTGGATTCAAGTATACTCGACTAAAAAGTCTTCTTAGAATCAGGGTTTTCATAACTTTTTTTCCCCCAATTTTTAAAGGCCTAAATTCCAAAAGGTTTTTGGGAAATTTTAATTGACACTTGTGCAATCCCTAACATTGTTAAATGTCCCATTATTATCAATCTATGAGCCTTGTAGAGCTTAGAGATCTTTCTCGAGTGCGTTCCTGTGTTCAGAATACTTATTCAGGCGCTCCAGTTTGTTTAGGACCTGTTCTCCATGCAGTCCTAAGTGCACATCTCTTTCAGGGTTGGGTTACGTATGAGATAACTTCAAGGTTATTGATGGGGGGGGGGGGGTGTAGGCCGTTGAGGGCGGCCACGTAGCCACCTGCCTCACATGAACCGGCTGCCTATTAATGATTTTCAGGAGACCCAAATGCCTCATCTGCTCCAGGCCGGCTTCAAGAAGGAAAAGATTAGCACCGCCACCATGGACATCGCTCCACCCAGCGAGTGCAAATACTACTCTTTCCATAAGATGATCACTCCTACCGTCCTCAAAGAGTAAAATCTGTCATTGCTGCAGCCATTTTTTTTTAAACTTTGAAATAGCTTCTGTCCTGTTTCTCATTGTCTTTCCATCTTTCAATAAACCCAAATCCACAAACTTATGATGGGGTTACTCTATATATCATACATCCCACTGACGTCAGTGTAATTTCCACCGGGGGCTCACCTTCAACTCAAAGTTAAAAAGCTGAAGAAGCCAAATGACACGTTTCCACCGCAACGGCAATCAACTAAGACAACAGCAAGGCGAACCAGGGGAAAAAAGAGAGACTCTCACTCCATATCTCTTCTCACACTGCAGCCTTCTTCAGATGCATAACCCAAAATGTTCCCCTGAATGTTCATGGAGTCAAACCTTTGCAGAGATAGACCACAGCGGCCCGAACAGGGGGCTTTTAGGGCCGGTCAAGAACTAGACGTGCCACTCACCAGCGGGCCCCTGATGACAAGATTTTAATGAATAAAGATTTTAAAACGTATTTTTAATGACATTGCCATATATTGTGATTTCTTAACTGTTCCAGTAGCAATTTAAATTCACAATAATAAGCTTTAAAATCGTGAGTTAACATGCAATACTGCGTGATAGCCGTATCATTACATCGCTGATAAGCTTGTAATGTTCAACCCCACAAATGTGTTTTCGCCCTCAAAGTGCAGGACGCAAAGTCCATTATGAGGTACATTTTAATTTCTGGTGGTAGATAGCGACTCAGGTTATCTCAACACGTGGGTATAGCTAGCACCTGGCAAGGACACAAATCATTTGATGGAGCGATGACAAAACAGCGACAGCAATCAGGTGGGAAACTGCAGCTGTTGGTTTTAGGTCTGAATCCAGAAAACAGGATTTTACGCTTTGAGGGGGTGATCTGGCGTCCCGATGGCAGTGGGCACAAAGGAGCGTCTGAAGCGTTCTGTACTGCGTCAGGGTGAGATGACTCACCGGCTGAGTGATCTGCCCAGCAGACACAGCTCGTCGTGCGGAGGGCGAGAAGAATCGTCCAGGATTGCACCAAGTTTGTCCTTCATTCTCCTCTCCAAACTGTCCAAGATTTTCCTCATTAGCTTGCTGGGCCTGTTGACCTCACCAGTCTTGTCACTGCCCCACCGGCACACGAGAAGAACACGGTGGCAACCAGACTGGTAGAAGGTAGAAGTTACTTGTATGCGTCCACAAACTCCACCTCCTCAACCAGGATGGTGACTGGGACAGGTCTCCTCCGGTTCCTTCTGTGGTCCACCATAACCTCCTTGGTCTTGCTGAAGATGAGTTGTAGGTGGTTCTGGTTATTCTGTGCAAAACAAAGCTTTTTGATCAGTCCTTCATGCGCCCCCTCGTCATCATTGTCGAACTTTTCGAGGCGGCAGGAACCAGAGCTGTAGCGGAAACTGGAAGTGAAGAGGAATGGTGGCAGGACAGTGCCTTGGGGCACTTTGCTCATATCCAGCAGGTTGTCTCTCAGGAGCCCGGGTTGGATGCTGATGAAGGCGCTGGAGAAGTCAAAGACAGTGACTCTCAAGGTGCTTCCTGCTCTCTGGGGTCCTGCGTGTGAGGAAGATGGCCGTGTCATCGGCCCCAAAACTGCAGGAGGTCCAGGACAGCGAACAGCAGTTTCCTCAGGCGCTGGAGCTTCTTAAGTGACTTCATGACATGTGATGTTCATGCCACCGGCATGGAGTCACTGAGAGCGCGAAAAACGTCCTTTCTTCAGTTCTGGAACAATTCAGGAAGTCTTCCAGAGGCCAGGTACCTTCAGCAACCTGGGAGGTCGAAGAAGTAGTGAAAGACTCCAGCAGGCTGCCCTGGGGCTGATGATGTCTCGGTCTAGAAAAGTCTTCTGTACCTGGCTGGAGGTCAGGGTGAGTCCATGGGTGGGGTTTGCGGTTTTGTCGATGTCCAAGTGGATCGTCAGCTCCTTTGGAACAGCCCTGAAAGCCTCATGACCTTTGGCCATGAAAGCTCTCTTCTTGCTGTTGTCTTTGTTGATCCGCGGCTTGTTGTTGGAGAGGCAACGGACCTTTTATTTTGGGACTACAAAATTTTATGTAATGTGTTATGCTGCGAGAGAAACCCTCAATTCTACAAAAAGTAAATGAAAAAAAATATCTGGCTCAGGAGCCCTTCGACAGGCGGGCCTTCCAAAACAGATTCTGCCGATCCAAACTGAAGATAAATAAAGGTCACATTTTATTATGATTATAGAAATTGTATTCTTCCCCAATATACAAAATCAGAAGAGCTGCATTTCAAACAGAATACATGTAGCTGACTTTTCACAGAATACCAATTTGGAAATGTAAAAAAGTCTCGATGGTTATGTGCTACTGTATTTTCAGGAGATGGTGCCTGGTTTTGCTTGTAGTCACTGCTTCCTGTCTCAAGGTCAGAGATGGAAATGACAGGAGCCATCTGGTGGCCCAACCTGGTAGCCATGGTTGACCAGTACAACGAATCCATGGGAGAAATGTTTATTTAAAATAACATCCAGGTGAATGTAGGGTGACACAAACACGTTGCGGTGAATTATGCTGGATACTGAATGTCTATGGATGCCACTGTTCAATGCACGAAAACCAAGTTCACACATAAAGTTCAAACTCCCTCAGCCAGGATTTTCCTTTTTAAAGTGCTGACTTGCAAACGCTACTTCTGATCTGAACCTATCGGCAATGAGCAGCTCGCAGCTTGAATAAATGACAACACTGACTTTATTGAAGCCTTTTCCTGGAGCTCTAGGTAGAAGAGGAGCAACGCTCCAAATGAAACCAGTAATACAAGATTCACATACCGGATACACACATATATCACACATTCACTTCCGATACCAGATGGTCATCTTCTTCTCACGTTTGATTTTCTTCTGCAGCTGTAAAGTCCCATAGAGGAGAGCCTCTGCAGTCGGGGGACACCCTGAGGTCAGTTAAGAAATAGAAATAAATCAATAAACAGAGGGTATGAGACAGGGGCACGTGACAGGACATGCAATGGGTGACTTCTTTTTATTTATTCACTCTCATTATCTGATCCCACAGCTCTGGACGGCGAGACAGAGTGACGGCCTCTGACGCCGAAAGGCAGCGGTCGGGGGATTTGATACGGAACACGGAGTCCTCTGGATGTAAGAATTTCGTTGTCAGTTGCTTTTCTATAAGAAGACACTCACTCACACTCACACACTGGTTATCTAGGCCAGAATTTAAAGATGAGAGTGAATAGCTGCATGGCTGCATTTATACGTGGCCCTGTGATGGACTGGGAACCAGTTTAGGGTGAACCCCAGCGTTAGCCGGATCCTTGCAAAATGGCCTTAAAACCTGAAATACACGTTTGGGGTGCATATCGCTACTACTATATTAATATGAATATAATTCATATATTTAAGAATAAACAGAGCGTCGGTGTTTGGCCGGTGCAGTCAACATACCTGGAACGTAAATATCCACAGGTACGATTCGGTCGCAGCCTCGGACAACAGAGTAGGAGTAGTGGTAGTAGCCTCCTCCATTAGCGCAGCTGCAGCGGCAAAACAACGGCAGGTTAGTAAGAAGCCGGAAATGCGGGTCTGGACTTCACTGGCTTGTTTTCATCATGAAGAAGTAGGCAATAAACCATCTGTATGATCAAGTTATTTAACGCTGGATGAATATCAACAACCAATCTTGGGGATTTTTGCTTAAATTAGGAAAAAAAACAAAAAAAAATGTGCATTATATGTAATGAAAACCACCAATGATTGCCAATGACTTTATGAAAGTAGCAAAATTACTGTGAAAGTTCCAAAGAATTATGAAAACCACTGGACTGACTCTCAGTTCACTTCTTCTGACGTTTTACTCTACCTGAGAGAATCTAGCTATCTATAAATGCACGCACACGCACACGCACACACACACACACAAATTTGTATTTAAGATATTGGATAAGGTTTCTGTGGATCCCGAAACCCTGGTGGTGAAACGACTCCGAAACTGCTTCAGGCGTTCAACTCTATCTTTTCTGTGTCGAGCAGCTGCACAGTTCTTTACTGCTTTGGCTGCAGTGTCACAGGGAGACGAGCAGGGAGGAACATAAAGACACTGTCCAAATGTTACGGCCTGTGATTCAGCAAGACGGCAGGTGCTGCGGCTTTACGGGATTACCGAGGGAAGAAGGGGGCCGCGATGGTTATGAAATGCTCTGCTGTTAGCTCACCTTCCCATGGAGATGACGTATCTGGGCTCTGGCATCTGGTCGTACACCTGTTTGGAAGAAGCAGTTGCGTCCGTTACATGCTCTCTAACAACGAACGCTGGCGACAGGCGCTAATCCTGCCAGCATTTACACAGCTCTCCCGTCCTGGCCACAGGCGGCCCTGAGCGAGGGGCATTAACCAGGCAATGTTTTATATTTCAGTCACACCTGACACAGCTCTTATGGTCTCATATCGTGCAACAATGAGGTTTTTATAGTAATCATCAAAGACATCTAAGATGGCGCGGAGTCCTGCTCAGCCCTCCGTTACCTTCCGCAGAGCGGGAGCCATTTTGTTGGTCAGGGTTCCTGCCACGATCATGACGTCGGCCTGCCGGGGACTGGCTCTGAACACCACGCCGAAACGGTCCATGTCGTAACGGGGCGCCGCCATGTGCATCATCTCCACCGCGCAGCACGCCAGGCCGAAGGTCATCGGCCACAGAGAGCTCTGAGGGGGGAACGGCAACAGTTGGAGGTCAATGGAAAACAGAAAAAAAAAACAAAAAAAAACACAACACTTGATGGCGACGTTTTCAAAAAAGATATGCTTTGTGCTTCAAACCATCCCTTAACTAAACACACTTTTTCGAAGGGGCTAAGCAGAACAGGAACACTCTAATACTGGGCGGTAGTATGCAATACTCAATGCTGGAAGTCGAGGCCCAGCATGGTACAGTTTACGTGCCACTTCTGCTAGAATTACATGAAGTGTCGGAGAGGGGGGGGCCACATCAGGTAAAATGAGACAAAGTCAAAAAGCCTCCTCAACAAATGATGGTGCCAGTAGTTTAAGACAGAGTTTTGGGTTATTTATGCAAAGTATACATTTATTTAGCTGTGAAAAAACAATGTCGTTCAATGCCTATGAGTGAAATGTATTAGGGACTTCATGGAAAAAGACTTCCTTTGCGAAGGAGCACCAAAAAGTACTTTAACAGACGAAAAACCACCATGTTCACCAAACAAAGGCATGATGTGCCAAATCTATAGCAATATATCAGGGTTTGAGGCTATTCAACACATATTGATTATTGATCGGTCCTCGTCCGCGCACAGAGCAGCTAAAACTGGAAGAGACACTGGAGTGAGTACCTTGTTAAAGATAAGGTAGAATATAATTCAAAATGAAAATATAAGCTACAGTTTTTATAATCTTCTCAAATAAGAGACTCTACCATGTTATTTCACTCTTCCACTTGTGGCCCGTGTGTTCCGGCCCTGCCCTTGTTTCTTAATGTCTAATATCCATCTGAGTTGCAAAGTGAGCAGGAGCAATGGATGCACAATATTCACTTCTCTGGAAACAAGAGGGACCTGATGTACACGGGAATAATCCCATCTGCTCACCCTGCGCGCCCAGTTAATCAGGTCGTCCAGCTTGGTGATGACATATTCCCCCTTGCTGCTGGCTACTGCCGCTGGTTTGGCCGCTGCCACCGCCGTGCTCTTCTCTCTGGCTGGAACCACACTGCAGCAGACGGTAGGAGGGGAACGGCACATTTACCCGATGCTTATTGTCCATTTTGAAAAATTCAGACGGAGTCTCACCTCGTGTTGGCGCTCTCACTTTTAGCGCCGCTGTGTAGACTCTTCTGTTGAATAGCAAAAGCTGAAATGGGCCTGTCAGCGAGAGAAAAAAGATGACAGAAACATAAAAACCCTTCCCAGAAAATGTCATTTGAAGGTAAATGTTAAGTTTTACCGCGACATCGCCAAACCAAGTAGCCAAGGAAAGTTGGCCTAGTTTCACTTATTGCAGTTTGTAGTTTTACAGAGCTTAAACAGCTGCAGACCACACAACACTGTGGACACAAATGGCAAAACCTACAACTAATCAAAGTCGAGGAATAGCCACCATAGCACACAGCACTGCCCACCCATGAGGATATGTGTGATTTAGTCAACATACTGATAACAAAGGACATCACATGTCCAGTAAAAGATTTGAATGTGTTTTTGCTCATCTCTTATACAGTAGTAAATTCACTTGGCCAGCTCGTTAATGTGAATAGTACTGGTCATTCGAGCCACAATCATCTTGTGTGGACAGTGTTGAGTGATGCAGCTTCAGGCTTTTGTTGGGAGGCTGTTCCTTGGTAGCTACTGGCGAGTCCTCATACTAAACCCGCCCGTTCGAGCTGAGCAGGGGTGTCGCCACTGAATGAAGAGGGACTGGAGAATTGTTTTCTTGCATTCACAGTCTGTGAGTGCACAAAGGGTCCATCACTAAGCAGCATATGGACACTTGTGAACAGTCACTTTCCCATTTACACCTACCGACAGTTAATCTACTGCATGTTTCGACCAGTGGGAGAAAACTATTGGGCAAAGTCCACACAGAAAGGGTCTAATTGGATTCTAACCAGGACTGTTCTTGTTGTGAGCCAGGAATGCACACCGGCCGCACTGTGCAGTATGAAATTAAACTGTGCTGGGGGTTATAGACTGGTCTTAAGTAAAGTAGGTACAGGGTGAAAGATCGAAACTAAGTCTGAGGTACATTTTATGTTTACAGTCAGAATCCTCTCGGCTGTGTCTTTGACAGAGGGAAATCTAAGTGTTCAAAAATGTACAGGGTTTAAAGACAATGGCCAGGCTGACCTCACATTACATGTAATTATATTCAACAATAAGTAAACGCTTTTAGCAATGAAACAAATGTGAGGGGGTAAATTAACATTTTTAACATGCAGAAAATATCACACTCTGCCTTTCGCTAAAAGTCATTTCACTCAATCTTTGAAATAGCCCAGTGAAAAACATCATTTCAAGGCCAGCAGCATGCTGTGACAGCAGGATGGAGACGCTGACTCATGTTTCAACACCGGGAGCAGGATTAAACGCTTCTTACCTTGTTGAAAAGCTGCCAAATATGGCCAGGCGAGGCACTGCAAAACAGAGGGCAGGAGACAAAGTGAAGAAAGGTTTTGGTAGTAAACTTTTTTCAAAAGCTTTTCAATCTGGCATGTCAGAAATCCCACCCTATATATATATATATATTTAAACAGTAATAGGATTCAAAATCTGGTCAAATATAGAAGGCTCATTGTTACATTATCTAATTTTAATTTGGTGATTTCACATAATTCGACTATTTGCTTCCACACTTTTATGCAACATGTTAGGAAAAATGAGATTTAAATCACACAGCTTTCTGCTTTTTCAATACTTCAGTTATTATCATTACTTGGCCAAAAAACAATGACTATATTCATATTCTAACCAACTGCAAAACACATCAAATTTTGTGATATATTTTTTTGCCTTGTTTAATGCACATATAAACTAAACAACATGGGAAAGGTTACATCAGCTACACTTAAAACAAACCATAGATCTGTCGACAGGGCTTTTCAAGCCAATCTAGCATTGAAATGTGAATACGTTCATATCTCTGCACTCCTGCCATCATACAATTGGTTTAATAGCAAGAAGCAGCACACACAATTCTACAGGACGGAAAGAATAAGCATACGTTTAAAAGAAATGAAGGATGAGTGCGGCTTCGCTAATCCTTTGATACCAGGTATGAATCACTAATCTCTTGATAAGTTGCACACTTTCATGATGCGCTAGTTTGTTCGTTGAGATCAGACCAATGAAGCTCAGAGGATGGGAAAGAAAACTCAAAAAAACAGACCAAGAAGGTAAACCAGACAGGAAAGTAACTCACTTTATCAGAAAGTACGACATTTCAGTGCAGAGATGTATTTACAAAGCTCAGGTCGCTCTGTGAGGTACAATACTGCCTTTAGGAAAATTGAACACTATAGCTTATAAAACAAATTTAGTTCAATAATATCTTCACGGTCGATGAAACAAATCTAACAACTATCTAAAAGTAGAGACCGAAGCCAAGTGAGGACGGATTTTAGTCCGATGAAACCTTTATTTGTGTGTCCTCATCATTACCAATATCTCAGCAATAGTTTGTGTAAGGGCTAAGTTAGTTAGCCACCATGCTAACACGGTGGAGGCAAGGTCAGCGTGCGTCTACACTATAAACCGACAACTATAAATACGAACGGCATCATATCATCAGATTTCACAGCTCTGCGTCTTACTGTGTGAGTTTAATATACGGAACAGTGTCGAGACGTCAGCAACGAGTGACAAAAGCGTATCATTTTTGTATCAAAACATCACTCACCGACCAACGCCGCCATCTTTGGAGATCTGACACTTACGTCAGAGTACTTCCAGTTTATACCGGAGATCGACCAGTAGGGGGCGCTGTTGCACCGAACACCGTGTGACTGACTCAACATTCAAAACAAATATCTTGCCATTACCTTCATATCACAACAATCACTTTATTTTAATGGATTTATCAAGTTTCATTGATTGGGTTACATTTATTACATTATTTTTAATAAAGATGCATTTTATAGTATTAAAGGTACAGAATTCCTCGAAAAAGGATTAACGTGTACAATTTACATTGTGAATTGACATGTAAATTGTGATAAATCATTCCCCCTCAGTCGAACGCCGGGTCTCTTTCATCAATTATTGTATAGTAAAACGTAAACGCACATGAAAGAAACAAAAAAAAACATTTTTATTAAAAGCAGTTTAGTGCGGAAAAATAATGGAAAATGATGCATGACTCAGATAAAGGGTTACAACTGCATATTTGCCAAAAAATAACTTGTAATGATATTAGTAGGCACTTAACTTCATTTTTATAGCTCTGGAAAATCTGCTCGAAACATCTGCGTTTTGATTTTTGTGCAATGGCCTCCATACACTTGGTAAACAACTTACCTTGAGGAGTCTTTGCGTTTTACCGCACTCTCGTGGCCGCCCTGTGTGTAGCAAGCACCAAATTCTTCCCATACAGGGTTTTTTGTAAATAAGTTTCCATGTCAGGCACTCCAAACAAGTTTTAAACGTTATCATTTATGAAAAATGTTCCTTTTCTATCTCAATAAATTTTTCAAAAATAAATTGCATTATGCATGATATAAACAAAATAATACTTTAACTCGTATATATTTCATGACAAATGCCAAGCCCGGTGAAATTAAAAATGAAAAATTTCTATTTTAACTTGCATATTGTTATGACTAAATTACTTAAATGTATTCATCTACTGTATAAGAGATGTGTAACACATTACCAGAGTATTGATAATGATAATTATATACCGTCTTGTAGTTTTGTCTGACACCAAAAGGGCCTGTTCTGGTTCTACTGGTCGGGCAGCGTTAACTGGATGCGGTGAACCACAAATGGCTTTTTCAAACTGCACCTCTTCCAGAAAACGCCCCCGGCACGATAAAATCATCCTCGATATGCAGTCTGTGAATGTACATACAAAGTAGAAACCTTTTAGCCCCGTCGAGGAACTGAAACGACGGCGATTCATCCATCACTTTTCATCCGGGGCTGGTTCATGATGGCAGCAGATTCACTGGATCTCCGCTGAGGTCCCTGAGGGGCTCCAGGGCCTGACATGATATGCATCTTACTAGCGGATCACTGTCGGACCACCGAACCTTCTGCCGGCTAAACATCCCCCGAATGTCTCCGAGGGGAGGCGTGCAGGATCCATCCTCAACAGAGGCACTTAACAGTCTCTTCTCCAAGCTCCCCACACATGTCCACACTCCTTACCCTGAATCTGGACCCAGCATAGCCACCCTGTGGAGGACATGCAATTCAACCTGTAAGGGGCCTCGGCCTTTTGGGGCCCGACCTGGGACACAGTGAGAGTTGGGATGTGAATAGATCTTCGCCACAACAGCCTCTTCACCACCTCCGTCCCTTTAAAAGCCACACCAGCCCACCTGTCAGTGATGAACCTGAAAATATATGGAGGGAGCAGCTCTCCTCCTACTCGGAGACGGAATTCCGCAAGAGAACTTTGCCCTCTGACGCGGCGGCGCTGGCGTTCATCCCGGGCGCTCTTTGCCCCCCACCCCCTTCCCCCAGCTTCTGGAGATCCCGTCAGTGAAGACCACGGTTAGAATCGGGGACGAAGGAGCTCCGTAACCCGCTGATTCAGTGTTTGACAAATACAGACGCAGCTCCCGCAGTAGTGAAACAAAGACCAGACGCATCGTAAAAAATGATCCCTATGCAACCACAGGACCCTCCGCAGAACACCACCCGCGGGCAGGGACATTCATCTCCTCCGCTACCATGAAGAAAAATTAAAAAAAAACATCTGGATAACTGAACTCCGAGGAGGGTGAAGAGAAGGTTCACCATTGCGATGACGTGTGATGGCCCCCTGGACAACATCCTCTGCTCTCCTTTTTTCAAAAAATAGAACCGGGACTTCCTCCTCTCCCAACATAATGTTATTAACCTGGTTTCCACAGTCGATGCCAGACGGCAATTCAAGCTATTAGAAGCTGGTGGACTTCTGTGCGAGTGATTTTTGTGCAGTTATTTACTTTAAGCGGTCGATTGCACGTCCTCAGTTGAGCTCAGTTATGATTTTTTCAAGGCGGCCTTGAACATGAGGACTTGTAACTCCATGACGGGCTTGAATCTAAAAACAGTTTAGGATCTTTCATACATCCGTGATTAGTCCCTGCTGGAAGCTCCCCCAGCTGGGACTGGGCGACAGGCGGGGTTCACCCTGGACCCGCCACAGGCTCACATATGGAGACATGCAACCAGTCAAATGTCACATAGAGACATACAAGTTTATCTCCAGATGCTGGCGTCCAAGAATCTCCACACGCTTTCACTTTATTTTGATCTTATTTTATTTTTTTCTGATCCTTATTTTTTATCTCACCCTTATCTTACCCTCATTTTATGTACTTATTTTAATATTTAAATATTTATAGATGTTGGATTTGCGAGCCCTTGTGCCCCCCAATTACCCCTCAGGTGACAAATTAAGGTTTTTAATTCTTTTACAACCATTCACTCCCTTATTCACGTCATATAAAAATACAGTTCACTATCCCATTCACGTGCAATATAGACTTACAACATGAAACTATTCGCTCATTTACGTGTCAAATAGAAACAAACAATTCACTCCGTCATCCACGTTATATAGACAAACAACCATTCATTCTCTAATTCACGTCATCGAAACAAATCATACGTCGTATGTAGACAAACAAGCATTCACTCCATTCACATGTTTTTTGACATACAACCATTCAATCTCTCATTCATACGCCATGTAGACGAGCATTCACTCTGTGGTCCACCTCATACAAACGACCATTCACTACATCATTCACGTTATATAGACAAACCAGCATTCACTCACGTTATACAGACAAACCAGCATTCACTGTCTGATTTATGTTAATTAGAGAAAAACCATTCACTTTGTCATTCACGTCATTTGTAGACAAACAACTATTCAATCTCTTATTAATATGTTTGGGCATTTTAGGGTGTCCAGTTGACCAGTTGTCCAGTTTTGGACTTTAAGATCTTAAAATGTTAATTTGGCAGGGGTTAAAGGAGGGTTTAATTCCTGGCCATCGCTGTGGAGTGGATTCAGAGTTGAAGTTAAAGTTAGCGCCTGTTTACTTTTATTACCGGCCAACGGATCGGCTCCGACTTCAGACGGCGGGACAGATCATCAATCTCCGGCCTCCGCTTTTGTTGTGGCCTGAACTCGGTGCCACAAACCAAGAGGGCAGGACAGGGAGAGACGAGGACGCCAGCAGGGTGGAGATGGGAGAGCGGCGTGTTACGGTGTAATAACAGTGCAAACACACACACACACACACACACACACACACACACACACACGCACACACACACACACACACACACACACTGCAGTTTCTCCAGGAATAGCAGCCCCGCGCAAAAAAGCACCAGCGGAAAAGATCTTGAGGACGTTTTGTTTTTTTTGTTGTTTTTTTAAAAGACGGATTTATTCTGTCTTCGTCACGTACAAACTTTCAGACAATTACAGCCATAATTCGTTCTCAGAAATCACGGTTGCTTTCGTGCGCGTTTCGCTGAAGGTGAAACCCAATTCAGCCGTTTGTGTACCAGAGCTTTGGCGTACGTAGGAGTTCCCAAACGTTAAATGCAGGCAAGGGTTGTTTTTTTTTTTTTTTTTTTTAAATTGGTAGTTCAAAGGTCCCCCCCCCCCCCCCCCCCCCCCCCCCCCCCCCCCCCCGGGGGGGGGGAAAAAAAAAAAAACCCAATCTTTGAAAAATTTTCCCAAGCGGGGGGG
>CAAKHD010021036.1:102767-115164 GCA_901007705.1 Fistularia tabacaria
GGGGGGGGGGGGGGGGGGGGTGGGGGGGGGGGGGGGGGGGGGGGGGGGGGGGGTGGGGCATCGGCGTAAAACCAGAGTATCTTTCTGTCGCGCGGTACGATTCGCCTGAGTGTTTTTCACCCCCCTGACCACGTCACTCGACAAGAGCACGTCTGTGTGCAGTCGGGATAAGTCGGCAAGGCAAATCATGGTAAATCATGTCCGTTGTTCCCGCCTATTGTTTATTTAACATTTAATGCACATATCCGTCTGTATAATATGTACATGGTACCCAATCTGGGAATCACCTGTATAGAACTTACAGAATACACCATGTTAGAACGTTTATTATATCTGCAAATTACTGTCCTACTGCCCATATTTATTTATTCATTCATGAAGTATTTAACATCTATCTCAGCAATAATTTTGTATAGCACAGCTTATAACCTGAGCATTTCTACTTGTAAATGATGTCCAGTTTCTGTTCATAATCTACGACATTTAATGTACATGTTCATATCCATGTGTGTTTGTTCAAAGTACTTTATCCGTAAATCTGTAAAACTGAAATACATTACATATATAATATATAATAAAAATGTGTATACATACCATGCACAAATTGTTAATTTATTTGTTATATCTGCACCTGCTGCTTTTTGCATTTCTAGTTAAATGCTAAACTGCCTTTCTTTGGCCTTCACTTGTACATGTGCAATGACAATAAAGTTGAATTTGATCAACCGCAAACCGCTGGTAAGTCCGGCGGCACGCCAACGCCAGCTGGCCAGCGGAGCCTGCCTGAGTGTACGTTCCCAGGAGCTAGAGTTTACGAAACTCAAGTGGAAACAGACTCTCGTACCGAAAGAGTTTCCTTTGCGGGTCCAGGACGTCCAGAATCCTCTCGGCGTAATCCCTTTTTGCACAGGTGTAAACAAACAGCTGGAAGGGAGGACAAACAGCAACTGGGAGTGGATTCTAATACACAACGGGGCTCTCACACGTAATGCTTGCGAGCAGATTGATACACGTTTCAGCCATTTGGCGTGAAAATTTTTTTTTTTTTTTAAGAAAATGAAGAGCTGGCATTCAAGTGCCATGAAAGACACTTTACAAATGAAGCTGATGTTACATAACTACATACAGTATTCTCACTAGAAGTCTCACTGACCCCGGGACAGAATTTACCTCGTAGACTTTGGCCATCGACTGCAGAAACTCCTTCACGTGAGGCCGAAGGATCATGTAAACCTATTGACGATACAGAACCAGCAAGAATTGTGTTAAGATGCGGTTATTGCCATTTGTGTTCACCTGCACATTGCCGCCCTGGACATCAGAGGAAGCTCAGTGAGTCCAAGAACTGTTGGTGTTTGAGGCTCTACAGTGAAGAGAAGCGGCTCTCGGGAAAAAAACATGCCGGTGAATGAATGCAGGTTTGTGAGAACAGAAAAGCTCGGACCAACTGGGACACCGAATAAGACCAAAAAAATGTTAATGCAAGAAACTCCCACCTCGCTACTTAAATGAAGATCGGTTGTGCAACTTATAAAATGAATTGCTGACTGGATCTACTGTGTTTGCCTTTGCAAACTTGAAATGGTGAAAGTGTCTTGTGTATCTGAACAGCAAAGAGCCTCACATAAGAATTCAAGCTGGAGTGGGAACTGACCTTGTACTGATGATCTTGAAAGGCTGCCTTGAAGGTGTACTCCGGGTTGGCCATTACATTCAGAGAGCTGAACATTAAGGTCTCCTCCTGAAAGCGATGTCCAGCATTTGATCGTTAATAAACAGCGGGATTCTATCCCACCGGGGTCCTCTGACGGATCCGCACCGCTATCTTCAAATCTCACTGCTCTCCCTGGTGGTGAACCGACAGCGACGTCGGCTCCTGACCTCACACCTTCGATACCCCCAGGGGGTCTCTTGCTAAATTAAAAAAAAATATCTCCACTAATGGTTTGCCTCATGTAACCACAACTATTACCATACATCGTACCATTTTGATTGGACTGTTCTGGGCCTTAAATAAAAACACCACTGTAGCACAGAAATACAAAGTGATATCAAGACAGGGAATTGTGGCCGCGGGTGGAGACAACAACTGCCGCTGTGAATCTTGTTCGGGGTTGACATGGAGCCACTTTAGCTTTTTTCCCTCGGAATAGAGCTGCTCTGGTTTCAGTTACCGTTTTTATATTTGTTTACATCGAGCGCCTGGGAGGGTGGGTATGTAACTGACGCTCTAGCTCACTTACTGCACCGTCAGCATTGTACATTTCATTTATATGAGCACGCCAAGTCCCGTGCCACGGTTACCCGTGATGAGATGAAAGCTGATATCAGTGTCTGCGTACAGAGTTGAGTGCAATGATATTCAAAATTCCATAAGCCACGTCTCGAGTTGACATGCTGAAAAGGGTCCGTGAAATCAGAAAAAAAAAAACATTCTCCGATGATATGATTTTAAATCGAAGTTCAACATTATGTCCTTCCGTGTGACAAACAAGAAGGATTAGACAGTTGAACTCACAAGGTCCACCACAAGCGTGGGCTCTGGGGTGCTCCTGGTCTTGGGGGGGATGTCTCTGAGTCGGGGCTGGGAATACTGGGACTTTGATGGCAGGTTCTTGATGAAGGTGAAGCTGGGCAAAGGAAGTTATTCAGTTAGAGGATCCCTGCGTTTGTGAGGCAGTGAATGCGAACCCTGACTAAAGAGAACGATGCTGATGCTGCGTCTCAGGAAATCGTACAAAATGTGAAAACCTGCTCAGTTACCAAGGTACAGTGGGAAAATATGGCACATCAACACAGAAACCCCCCATATTACATATTCACAAAGAAAATAGGTTGAATGGATGGTTGTCTGTGTTACTGATAGAGGAAACACAGATGAGAATGGATGTAACACTTACGGGTTGAAGATGTCGTCCTCATCGCCAACCAGCAGATCAATGGAGCTGTAACCAAATACACCCTGCTCTGGGCTCATTAGCATGTTGTCACTTGTGCAATTGAAATCTGGATTTGCAAAAAAAAAAGGGGAAAAAAAAGTCAACCAATAGGAACGGTCAGCAACACAAATGTCTCTGAGCGTTTAAGTAGTGATGCTATATTTCGAACTGATTTTCCACTGATATAACGGTCACGGTTTTTCCCCTGGGTTGAAGGAAACTCTCAGTGAAACCTCTAATAGGTTGAGGTCGATGGGCTGAGACAGCAGCAAATGCCTTTGGTAAACACAGGACATTTAATCCAGCATAAGCTATTAATAAATAATTATAAAACCAGGAGAGCCCCAAAAGACCACTTAGAGACAGTCAGGGATACCATACAGACTGACGAAACATGTTTTATTCAAGACAAAACGGGTGTCGGAGCTTTTTGGTTTCTTTTTGAAATGGCTTCTCTGTATCTCAACCAACAGCTATTCTGCTCATGCAAAGACAATGGTAATTTCAGAGAACTTTATTGTGCTAAAACTGAAATAATAAAAAATGACGGGGAGGAGAGCAGAACCGCAGCACAGCTCAAAGTTATCATAGCTGCATGGAACCGCAACATGCCCTCACCGAGGCCCCTCCCCTAATGGAGGAACCAAAACAAAGGGGGTCACTGACATCTTTAGATCTTTTGCAGCGATTACCAGTTTATTATCACTTACAACAACATTAACCTGCAGATGATGAATGAAATTTTAACTTTAGAGACCCATCGGAGTTTATAATGCGCACAGCAAATACACAATAGGAGTGTCCAGTTGGGACACTTACTCTCTTTGCTCGGCGTGAGGAAACACATGATGGGAGAGTACATGTTTCGGGCTGTTGAGTTGCGAGGCGAGAGCGGGTCCATCTCTGACAGTACTTGCTCACGCTGCACTGGGGGCCTGATCGGAGTCTTGAAGGCTGAATATGGACAAAAACAGAAGCAGGGGGCACGCGATTCTGGATAAGTACTGAATGGAAAGGAAGCATTCACGAGAGAAAGCTACAGCGCAGCTAACGAGTGCATCGACGTACAATATTTCTGAGCTGTCACCCAGCGGATTTTTTTTTTACTGTGTGATATGAGCCAGGATCTGAGTTACAAGCAAGATAAGCGTTTGACAGTCGCTGAAGCGATGTTTAAAAAGAGTCTGACAAAGCCACTCGGCAGCCCAGTGGAAATCACCAAAAATCATGAGGGAGGTTTGCCCGCTGTAGACTTTTTCCATGAAGAAATGGACAAGTTGTTGGTGTGGTTGGCAGCGCCACTGGCATCTTTGCCTGATCTTCGTGGTAAATACACGAAATAAAACCAGTTTATTTCTTTACATTTTCTTTTACTATGAATTATATATATATATATATAAATAAAATTTGTTGTACATATCAGTACATTTTTTATTGAAAAACAAAAACTGGGGACTGGAATGGATAACTAGTTTCAATTAATCTTAATGGTAACATTGAATTTGATAGGAGGAAATTAAGCTACAAGCTCGGTTACAGAATGACTTCAACTCGTAAGCTAAGGTATGTCCGTAACCCGCACGTGGAAGGTGCCAATGATGCTCTTTATTTTTACCCGTTTCTCCATCATCCACAGCAACAGCCCTCTTCCTCGCCCGGCAACGCGCCATCGGTCGCCTGGTCATCATGGGAACGTCTTCGTCCGAGTGGTTGGAATCGTCGTCACACGCATCATCAAACTGAAGCGGCAAGGATGCACATTTGGTCAACGGTGTCCCTTAGCAGAGCCAATGAAGGCATATGTCTGTAAAGTAAGATGGCTACATGGGAGCTGGAGGTGAATCCTGGTAATATGTTTTTTGACCAAATGTAATTTATAGAGTGAAAACGAGGCTACAGGCCAGCTCTCTGTGAATGCATCAGTCAGTCCCATGCAGACCGTCGATCTAAATCTAACTAAGCTGTGAATTTATGTAAGGGTCAAAAGCCAGCAGGGTTCCTGGTGGCCTATTTCCAGAGACCCTTCCCCACAGCGTGCAAACTGGGCTGTTTAATCCCAGGGCCAGACAACAAGCCGCAAAGCCCAGCAACACTTTATTGGATTCAAGTCAACTGCCTCTGTGTTTTTACATCTCTCTGGTGTTGTTGCAAGTGAGTGAAACCTGAGCTGTGGATTTTTTCATTCATTTATGAGGAGGCCCTTACAAGGAGGCTCCCAGAGGGCAAAGACGGTTGCACCAGATTTCTAAATTGAGAGCTAATTTCCATTTGTGGTCCCATGAAGGCAGAATGGAAAGGAGTAAAAGGACATTTCATCACACACACACACACACACACACACACACACACACACACACACACACAGACAGACAGACAGACAGTACCCAAAACGAAACATGGTATCTCCATGCGTTTACCCGGAGAGGCTAGATATTTCCGGGGTTGTTACCATGGTAGCCCAGACTGAGTGTAACGTCGACATGTAAAAAAAGGCGTTTGTCAGTATCTTAAACCGTGATATTTTGGTAGTTTAGTATTTAGCAGTAGGCTTTAGACGAGAGTAGCGGCGGAGAGGAAGCGAAGCAACAAGGGGCCGCTGGCTAGGTTAGCATTACCACGCTGCCCACAGATACGTGAGCAAAGAAAAAAAAGGCCCTTCACCCTCTCGTTACTCGTTTTGCCCGGGCGACATGTGTTTTACGAGGCCGTTCATTCATCCAGGGTAGAATTAAA
Organism: Fistularia tabacaria; assembly: GCA_901007705.1. Classification (NCBI taxonomy): domain Eukaryota; kingdom Metazoa; phylum Chordata; class Actinopteri; order Syngnathiformes; family Fistulariidae; genus Fistularia; species Fistularia tabacaria. The sequence continues at coordinate 108,440 of CAAKHD010021036.1, forward strand.
CAAGAAGAAATTAGGGGGGGAAAGGTATCTACCTTGTTGTGAGGTGGACTTTCGGTATACGACAGGCGCGTTTGTTTCGGAGTCGCTTTGTTGGACGACCGCCTCCTCCTCCTTAGCGTCTCCGCTCTCGCTGTTACGGTTTTTCGACGTCGAAGTCTCATCTTTGCTCTTCATTTACGACCAGCGGAGGCCAGTAAATGAATACAAGTCAGCGTGTCTTCCGCTTTTTCGCCGTGTTTTTTGTTTTTTCTTACAATCTGGCCTCGATTCCGCCGTTGTCAGGAGCGGTTGTACACGGCGTAGCTCCGCCCCTCTGGTCCCGCCTGTTCTCGAATCAGTCAATGGTTTTAAATCTGCCGGGGTGCGATAGGTTCACAACCACGGACGCTGCGATTGGGCGGTGCTTCGGAAAACTCCAGCGTCAACGTGATACACGGATCACGTTGCAGGTTGGCTGAGCGGAATCGGCCGCGGCCTGCAGCTAAACACGGAGAGGTAGAATTATCTCAAATATTCATAATAAACGGCGTGAATATTTTAAATTTAAAAGATAAATATGATGTAATCAAATATATATGTTTTTATTTATGCTGTTGCTGCCAAATAATTTGCCAATCCTGGGATCAATAAAGTACATCTCGTCTCCTATTTTAAGCCTGATATAAATGTTCACCATTCAAGGGGGAAATGTTAAAAAGGAGAACAAAATCTGTGAAGCACTTTTTTGATTTCCAAATGAAGTATGTTAAAATATAATGATGGGTTACTCATTGTTGTGAGTCAGAGCGGATGTAAATTCTTAAACTGCATCCCTTCCATACAACGATTACTATGCTACTTCAGTAACCCTTGCCAACTACTGTCCGTATTTATTTATTTATTCATTTATGTACTATTTAACTTCTACTTCTACTACAATTTTGTATAGCATAGCACCTCACCACAATTCTACTTGTAAATGATGTCCATAGTTTCTGTTCATAGTCTACCACATTAATGTACATGTTCATATCACCCTATCGAAATTACTGATGTAATATAGTGTGCACAAATTATTTTATTTATTGGATCACTGCGACTCGTCTGCACTTCTGGTTAGATGTTAAACTGCATGTCCTTGCCTTGTACTTGTGTTATGACAATTAAGTTGAATCTGCAATCTAGAGAAAAAAAAATCTAAATACTGTAATCATAAATGTAATAATAAATATTGTTTTTCCACCGATATTGACTAGGTTCAAGGATTCCAAAGCTCCCTTTAAGCCTCTCTCGTGGTATTGGATCTCCAGTGAGAGGGAACTCACTTTCAGATGTGGAAAAAGCCTTTTAGCGTTTAACTCTGCGCAGACTTCAGTTTACACAGTGAAGCTAATCCTTTCAGCTGCAGGAATGAGAAGTTTTTGTTTGTTTTTTTTTCCATTAAAACACTGAATGTCTGCTGTAAATGGTCACCCGGGGGAGACTTTGGTCAGTCCAAATTAAACAAGGTCCCATCCCAATCTCCAGATTTGCAGCATTGCGCCCCATATTTGTAAGCTCAAAGGTTTGCAACAACAGAGGTCTCTGTCCTCCACCTCACGTATTCTCCTATATTTGAAAGGATGAGTTTGCAGACACGGCGACTGTCTGAGGGGTCATTCATACAACTTGCTCTTTCAGATAATAAAATCTCATTCCTCAAGTGGAAATAGCGCATTTCAGTTTGAAAACTGACCCTCTGTAATCTCGTCCATATAAATAAATCTTCCACATCCCTTTGAGGAGGATCCGAGAGGCTTCGTGCAAATCTGAAAAAACACCTAAACATTTAACAGACCAAGTCATGATTTCGACAAAACCTCACAACGGAAAAAGCTGTGACAGTAAACACATTTTTCATGACTTAATTTTTCCACCATCTGTCAACGGTTTAAGGCCACATAAAAAGCTCCGATGCCATCGTGACATTTAAGAAAGGTGATATTTTATTAATTTCAGATCAAAATTAAAGTATTCACACAAACACATACTGAGTAAATAGGCAAGAATAGCTCTTCACCCTTTCAAAAAAAAAATAAAACAAGAAAATAAGAAAACAAAAAGAAATAAAGAGTTGCATTGCCTGCCCACTTCACTGTTACCATAGTTACCGGTGAAACGTCCCATTCATCCAAATGTAAGCATGTATAGATAAAAGAGGAATAAGCACATATTAATAGAACAGACTAAAAACTACTCGCAGTGCTAGCAGTAGCACTAGAGCCAGTACTTCTTGTAGAACTATTAGTAGTTAGCTGCTGAGCTGCAGGTTCCCTGTTGTTGGTGCTCGATTAACTTAACAGCAGAAGTGTTACGAACCTGTAACACAGACAGAGAGAGGCATCGCCAGTGTCCGAAATGAACCTTGAGGTCCACCAACCAGGGTGGAGAAACGACCTGCTTGTTTGTTTTTAGCCCACCAAAGCAATAACACAAATAGACCACGATACATGGTTTTAATACAATCCCACGCTTCATCATAAAACTGTGTTGTTGTTTTGTTTTTTTTGTTGTTTTTTTTCTATACTAAAGTCAGAAACGGCGCCGACACTTGCTAGAAGCGGATATCAGACCTTAGTGCCCATTCTCCCGCCCTCTTTGTGTACCCATTCAACTGTAACTTGAGCCGGCGTAGGGTTAAATGCATCAAACTGGAGGTAGAGGTAGATTTTCCTGAGAAGTTGTAAGAGACGAGAAATCTGAAGTTACTTGAAGACATGTGAAGCCCACAATTGCTTCCCTAAAATAGATCACATTTTCATCATCATCATCATCAATATCGCTATATTAATAAATCTGCTCTAAATGTAATCTCTGTGTGCTGAAGTTGCTACAGCATAACAAAAAAAAAGCAAATAAAGAGCAAAACAAACAATATAAACATGATATAATCCATAGCCCTAAAAAGCCATATTTCAGAAATATTCTATTCAATGAATCTTAGTTATACAGGTTAATTCATACAATTGTCACAGCAGAAGGCATCTTGTTATTTTCTCATCGTCATTGTCTGCAGTCCAAATGTCAAGAGGTAAAGTCTGTGGTGAAGTCCAGTTAAAGAGCCCCTTTGCCACGTGCACCAAAACCCGTGCACGCTCCGGCAACATTTCCATGAAGGGAGTATAAAAGCAGCAATATTTCAAGGTTAAACACTTGAACGTTAGGACTGTCTTACATGTGACACGTTGACACAGAGGGGAACGAAGGAATCACGTGGGACTCCGGAGGATTTGTGCTGATTGGAAGCTGCTACAGAAGGAGGTCTGACAGGAAAATATATTGTGATTTATGAATGATGTTAAAAAAAAAAAAAAAATCACTTCTGAGTAGGGAAGCCATGTTTCTGATGTACACAAAAAGCACATAAATACATCATTAACTGCATTATCAAATCGACAATAACGTGACAGGGAACTGCAGAGTCCGAGTGTTTGAGCATTGTCTAAAATCTAACAAGGAAAGCTATATTCTTATGAACACGCCAATAGCTTTTTTTTTTTCTGCTTTTTTGTTTTTAAAAAAAAGAACAATCTCTGGTTTAATGCGCGGTGCTGCGGAGTTAAGACTGATTGTTTTCACATTGTTCCAATATTAAGAGCGAGATCAACCGTGAGCCCGACGCCGAAGATCACGCCCGATCGCAGTTCAGGAAAAGCAGACAAGACAGGATTGTCGGATTGATGGGTTGCAGTTTGAACGTGAGCTCGTATTTACTGTTAATGCCTTGGTGAACAGCTGACTTGTAAATGTATCTGAACCGGGTTGTTGTAGTGTTGTAAATGTTGTTTCTGAGGCCTTTGGTTCCCAACGAGAACAAAATTCTGAATGTGTGAGGGAAGCGGTGACAGCAGCTGGAAGTCATCAGTTGTGATGTTGAAGCAAAGTGGTCATTCTGACGCACCGCAGAAAGACACAATCTTCCACCGAGGGGAGCTCTTACATCAAGAGTCGGAGCGTTGGCCGACTCCTTTGCATAACTCAAAACGGATAAAAACGGAAACACAGCCGTCACTCTTTAGCTAATAGCTGATTGTCTGAGGCCTTTTCAATCTCTTTTTAAGTCGACTCTTAACGAACCGGAAGGATTTCCTGCGAAAAAAAAACAACACAGGAAGCGATGATGTGGACAGTGTTCTGAAACAAGCCGAGGCTTTGTCACTGAGGTAGACCGGTGGCTCAACTGTGGTTGAAGGGATGTCAAGAGTGCTTGGAGGTATACAGTGTTATGATAAAGTCTCCTGATTGTCACCACCACGCAATTAAAACCATAAAAACCCTCCCTGAAAACGCCTACCATCGACACACTGAAAGAGTGACAGCAGCTGCTGTTCTAATGCAAATATCTCAAAGAGCCTGTCAATAGAGATACGATAAACACGGATCCATATAAGGGGGGCAGGTGCTTGCATGTTGCCTCGAGGGCAAAAGGTCACAGGGTCATTCTAAAAAAGCAACATCGATCCTTTGGATCAGGATTGATTGAATTTGCGTCCCTCCCCCACACCAACATGTCTCTATTTGATTGTCAGCAACACTGACGTCGGCCATTCACACGGAGCGAAGCTGCATAACGCAAGTAAGAATTTCCCTTTTCCGTTCAAACGAAGACTGAAATATATCGTCTCACGCGAGCAAAATATTTAGAAGAACCATAAAATATATCAGGAGTTGGAAGAAGCCTCTGCCTTTTTCTCGCACGGTAAGATTCGATGCAATCGCTACTGCTGATGTAGACAACACGTACACTAAGAGGACTAAAGTTAAACATCGACGAGCCTATTCATGCTACGATTACATATTACTTCAACCCCCCCCCCAAAAAAAAACCAAAACAATGAGTTTTGTGCCCAAATACTTGAGTACAGCTATTCTTTGCGGACGACGGTCAAGTCCCTATTATGTGCAGCTGTTATTTTCTGTCCGATATGGTGCAAATGTGAAACGATGTCATGTGTTGTCCTATAAATGCGATGGGCAGATAGGGGAGAATTGTTTGGTATTGCTTTGCATAACGAAGTCAGTTTAGCGATCGGGCGTATCTACACTATTGTCCGCTGCCAGGAAGTAGCCAGAAGGCACATTCTGTTTTACATGAAACCAGTATTGGCCCCCGCGATTGAGACAGTCAAGCTGGGACCTCCACCGAATGACGCTGCTTGTAAATGAGGTTACATTTCAAAACGTGACAGTCAGCTGACGGGGCCGCCGGACGATTCGACCGGCAGCGGGTTTGGAGGGTCGGCCGCCAATCAACCGGAAAGAAGCACTTGGGAAATAGAGACCTGTAAAAATGTTATGTCCGGAATAACGGGCGGATTCTTATAAAGAATAAAAAGAGAACATGATTTTGTATCAGTGTGCACCTGCTGATTACCCTCACTTCCGCAAATGTTTCTCAGATGCATTTTGTTTTTTGGAGTCTGAGGAACCAAAACCAAAAAACGAACCACTGAAAGTGACTGAAAGCGAGTTAGGAAAATGCAGAGGTAGGAGAGTTTAGTTCTGCAATGATCTTGATGCACGGCTTAGCCAGGATTAAATTAACGAAAAGAGATTAAGAGCACAAAAGCTAACTTTCCGTCTATGAACCCAATGCCCGGAGGAACCCCCACTGAAATAACACCGAGACCTTTCCTTTACATAGTGCCAGCTATTTTGATTTGTCCTTTTCAGATCCGGAGCATGCCCAGTAGAATCTAAGCAAGGATTTAGAGGAGAGAAAAAAAAAACCTACAGTAACCTGCACCACCAGAAGGCAAGAAAGGAAAGAAACGGAAGTTCTGTAGTTTTGCACCAGAAAAACAAGGATGAATGGAGTTCTCATGATTGAGGTAGTTTCAGGCAGCAAGAACTACCTTTTGTTCAGCTGTCTTTTCAGGTCGCAGGCTGATGAAGATTGTGCCTCGAGTTCTTTTATCTCTTTTGTCATCCAAACAAAGGCATAAATGGCCTCCTGATATTCATTTTAAATTGGCCGAACAGCATCTGCTGATGCGTTTCTTGTCCGTTGCTGGTGCAGGTTATCTGGAACGCAGCGGTCTGGTGTTACTGAAAAGCACCCCCTTGTGGAAAATATGCCACCCCCTTTGCGCGTCAGGCGGGTTTGTGACCGACTAGTTAAACTTGAATTGCGCGCTTCCGATCGAAACACGCGGCACAAGCTATGTTTCGCATTGAGACTTTGCTTTTCAAAAAGAGGCAGGAAAGCGAAACCCGTCTGGACGATTGGCAGCACCACTCCGAGTTCCACCAGAGCCGGGTTTGATAAGGCGTGTGGAGTTTTCTTTCAAATTATCATGTTTGTCGAGCAGCTGGTGGTGATTTCCCACCGAGAAGCAAGTCCTGGAATCAAAGCGGTGGCCATCTGGTCATATTTGACCGGACCATTCAAACTGATTAGACAGAGTTACTGCTCACTCGCGAGTCACCTCATGCTGTGTCAAGGCCTCAGAACAGAACCTGTGTACAAAGCTTGATTTACTTCCTAACATCTGAAGGAATGAGGCTGCTTCGGGCAGACGTGGGGGTCAGGGTTGAGTAACAATCTTTACCAGCCAACAGAGAGGTATCAAAGGTTAAAGTTCACAAAGCTGAATGGTTGATCTTCAACCCCCCCCCCCCCCCCCACAAAAAAAAAAAAACCAATCTGGAAGGGTTGTGGGTGTTCATGTTGGGTTTATGTGGCATATAGGTGATGTGACGGGGGG
>CAAKHD010021036.1:149393-237854 GCA_901007705.1 Fistularia tabacaria
TTACTCTCTTGCCGGTTTTATAGGAAGCGAATGCTAACCATTTCTGGTTAAAGCAAATACTGACACACACACACACACATACGCACACACACACACACACACACACACACACACACACACACACACACACACACACACACAGCTGGTAGAAATGAACCAGTCAAATGCACTCATCGACATGTCATTGATCTCCAAGCGCTGGAAATGTGAAGGAATTTTTCAGCAGACAGCCGATGTGTACCTGCTGGTACAATTCACACGCACATACTTTGTGCGTTCGTCCACTCTGATGCACCGTTGCGCAATCACACACACACACACACACACACACACACCCACACACACACTTTACGAAGCTCTATACATTAAAGGATATTTTGTTAAAACAACATGAAGAATGGAACTTGGTCATTGGTGCTGGTCTTGATTATACATCATTCTTTCACATTCCTTCCAGTATTACCTCGTAAGGCAATAACACAGGCTCCATTGAGCTCCACTGCACCAACAACAGGATCATTGAGGAAGTGTCACACAGGCTGGTCACGCACTTTCCACAGATCTCTTCCAGTGAGCCAGAGCAACACTGCAAACCAAATCTGATTAGCCCGAGCTATTCCGTAAATTAAGTGGGCATATAGCAAAAAATAATCCAATTATCCACTTCTCAGCAGGAGAAATCTATGGCTACGCCGAACAGCTTTCAGCTGTAAGAGTCAAGCGAGAGAGACTCTCGGTGATGTGTCGCGATCACATGGAGACAAACAATATACGTGGATTGAAGAGCGTGTGACATTTTTCAGTTAAGGTAAGTACGTGCTATTTAGAAAAACACACACAAAAAACTTTTTTTTTGCCTCTCCATTTGTCGTTGAAAGAATTGGCACAGACACTCAACGGTGTTGGTGTTTACACCAGCTGATTGGTGAAGGTGGGTGGATCAACTGTCATGTTTACTGTAGCAACAGACACCCCCTGCAGAATCCGCGAGGACACGCCGAGGAAGAGGAGGACAAAAACGGAGAGGTGAGAGCTGAAAAAGACACTAAATCAAACTGCCGATCTAAATTTTGCCACTGCAGAGAAACCCGTTCAGAGGAAAAACAAGCAACGGTTTCCAATTGGACCTTTTCAAGACATCGAATCCCCCTGCAGTGGCCCATTAAATAAGTGAATGAAAGTAGGAATTGTTCCAGGGGCTTTTCCCACTCCGAAAATATAACAACGCTCGGCAAACAATCTATGGCATCAAAGGAAATCTAATATTGGATACTGGCTACATGCATCAGATGAGGCTGTGAAATTCATTGAAATAGGAAAAAAAAAAAAAAAAAATTAAAAATTGTTTTTTTGGATTACAGAGATGCAGTCAGTGGTTTGGATGATAAAAAAAACAACAACAACACAACTATCTTTTCGCAAAACTTAAATTCAAGCTCCGAAAAAAAAAAAAAAAAAAGGCATTCCTTACACAACGAAAAACCTTAATAATTACAACGGGATCCTTTCGCTCGTCATTCGGCCCTGAATCTTGACAGCAGTGAGTCAAGGCAAAACCTTGAAAAAACCTGGGAAAATTCACACAGTGTCAAAGACACAAACACAATATTAACGTCGCGGCGACAAACAACATTTACGTACGCTAAACATTTCGTCCCATCCGTACATATAATGATCCATACATTACATCCACAGACACCTATCTCTCATTTTTCAGAAGGGCAAACAGAGACGTCAGAGGTGAGTCAGCGGGAACGTCCACTGCCACGCTGGCCGATATTGACTTTGCCATGTTACAAATCTGCCTGCAGCTTCGCACGGAGGCTGCCGCGTTTGAAAGAAAAACATAAATCAAACGTGACGCCGGCTCCACTGGAGAAACACGGGACGTAACCAACGATAACCAAGGCTATCATGTGCCAGGCTTTTCCGACGGTTCTGACGGATGAATGGGCTATTGTTCACGAATGCAATGCTTTCAAGCCGCTGTTGTTCTTTCCATTGACTGCACCTCATTAACAATGTCTCCGCCACACCTTCTCCAAGTGAGATGGATTAAGATCAACACCTGGTACATACGACGATGACAGTTTTGGGAACAGCATTTTTCAAGGCAACAATAACGTCCTTTTTTAACCCCACCCACCCCCACCCCACCCCCCCGGATAACTCTAACCCCGGCTGAAACACACGTCTTAAATGCATCCAGCACTCCTACTTGATATGAGCTACAGACGCAACCAAATTCCTGGAGTGTCAATGCCATAAAAACAGGTTCACGGCACAGCCTGCTTGTTTCAGCACGCAGGGCTGAATGACCCACAGGGTTGTTATGGCAATGCAAAAGTGACAGAGTGATAGTAAATCAGGGACATTGGAGAGCGGGGGGGGCATGTTTTTTTTCCCCTAATTTTGAACGGCATGATTGACCCAAACTGGATTAACTTGTTGGCAATCATGTCATTGTGTTGTGATCTCTAACAAGCACGCCTTTTGTCCGTCGTGAGGTCGCAATGAGTGAAAAAATCTCAGATAAAGAGCTTAATGGGCTCTGCATGGAGTCATCTGAACAAAAACAATCCAAATCTCGGGAGTGGAGTCTCCAGTTCACACGAATTATTACTCAACAGAGATCATCATGTAAGTTTGCTCACAAGTGTTTTTTTTGTTTTTGGCATGTCTCTGATTAAATTAGCATTTAATTGTTGGCCGCCAGCACTAAAAATCAAACCCGCTACCAAAAAAAAAAAAAGAAAAAGAAAAAAGAAAGGATGCAAATTCTTCAGATTTGATGTGGGTGTCAGATTGTTGTGAATGCGTGCAAGTATCCGGGCAGAAAAGTGACCGGGGTTAAATCACCGTCTGGCACTGAACCCCGGGTTAGCCGCCAAGTGAAAACATGCCTGCGAGTGTCCCAGCAGAAGGGCTGAGGAACTGAGGGCATCCCAAAACCTCAAAGCTTTCCTTAGGCGATCCTGTTCCTGCGTCATCGCTACTACTGCCGGGATTCCCCCGTGGCTCCATCCCAAGCAATGAAGTAACTTGTGATTTTTTTTTTTTTTTTTTTGCTGAGTTTTTTGGCAGGAAAAACACAGTTACTGGCCCACATACTTTTCGAGCCCTTCGGATATGTAGCTATTGGCACGAGAACAGTTGACAGCCAGCCAAGCCACACTGTTTCCATCTTCCTGAAAGGCAGATTGGTGGATAAAACTCACCACTGACGGAATTCATGGAGGCAAATGATTATTGAAACACTGATTATCATGAAGACCTTGAGGTCAAATTCTTTAGTTTTCAAGGGGGATTTATGTATGTATTTGCTTTAAGGTGTCAAGTGAGAGGGACATTTGTATGCTGTTACAACATCGTCACAAGACAACACTCAGATTCCTGTGACGGTCTGCAGATTGATAATGAAACAATATATGTTTGACAGACCTGCTGGTCAAGTCTACACAGGTTCTCCATTTGTCCATGGACAATAACCAGTTTAGTAGCCGACTGCCCTCAGCAATGTTTGGAAAGCAGACCAAGCAGCATATTTGAATGCTCTCTCGTTGCTTTCAAGTGTCAAATACCCTAAAACTGGGCCTAAACCCCTATCATGACTGTAAAGTATAGTTAAATCTTCTTGTAAACGCATCAGTGACATGTTGACCCACTATCAAACGTACACCGGATGTTCCGAGTGAGTCAACAAAGTCACAGCAGGACTTGAATTCAGGATGGAACGAACTTGGATATTTGCAGCTGGGTAGGTTTCCAATCATCGACGAAGGCATAGCTTTACGCATTCCATAAGGGGGAAAAAAAAAAACAGCAAGCAGAGGTGAAACAGCAGGACGGTGAGGTGGCAAAGCGGCAGAAACAGATCGCACAAGGGGACGCTCAGGACTATTCAGGCTAAAAAGAAACGGGCTCATGTACAGTAAACGCTGGCCAGTATTTATAAAGCGTCTTTCGGTCTCATACTTTCACGCCCAAGGGTAAAAGCAGGTATCGATTTATTAAAGCTAAGAATCAATATGACAGTAAATTTCAATAAAAAGGGGCATATCACCCTTTCTTTGCTTTTGGCATAAAAAAAGGACACTTGCTTATCCCTCATTTTGCTTTTTTTTTTTTTTTTTGCAGCAAAGACATTCTGACGATTCAGCGGCAACACAACCATCAATAAGTTGAATCATCACAACAACAATTATTGGACTCTTATCGCAAGTTTCATCGACTTCCCGGCGACGCTATGTGTAACCCAACAGAAGTCGACAAAAGTCGTGCTAATTACGCTTTCCAGGAGCAGTACTTGCAGTTGATGGAACTCGCATAAAGGCCTTGTGAAAAAAAAAGGAGTACAACTGCATCAACACTGGCCTGATCGACCTGTGACAAGCAGTTATTGACTGAAACTGACGTGAAGCAGCTGTTTGAGAGGCATTCTGTGCCTGGAGGTCTTATCTAATAGAATCTAATCAAAAAACTGTGTGTCGAAAACTTGTTGCCGTATGATTTTCAATGTGGTCATTCATTCCCTTCAAACCCCTAACCCTGACCCTTCAAATATCTTCGGCGACATTCTTCTTCGAGGGGGTTTTACGATACGACAATTTTCCTAAAGAAGGGAATCCAGCTAAGGATTTTGCTTTCCTGGTCACATCTTTGTTATAGAAACAGTGTACTTATAATTCCGAGAAGCTTAATAAACACCGACTGGCTTCTTGATATGAAGCCGACATTACAAAACAGCCAGGGGATCTAAACTTGATCACTGGTCATACGTTTCTAATCCCCAATGAGCCAATCACAGAGCACCCCCTGCCCCCCGCAGCAGTCTCTCCCCTGGGAAGCCAGTGCATTTAGCTGGTGCCACCCAGAGAAAACGATAGGCCAGATTGGGCCAAACAGATTAGTGCGGTAACATAGGCAAACCCCTAAGGTGATTGGAGGATGGCAGGGCCTTAAAATCTCCTGTAAGAATTTCAGCGCTAAATAATCATGGTAGGAAGCTGCTGGTCGCATGTTTCACAATTTACATATCGTGCTTTTGATCGAAACAAAATGTACTTTGACAGGAAAGATACTCAAATCCATTTCTTAATATTTCACTGACTATCTACCGGCTATCATTCCAGGAAGATAAGAAACAAGGAGTAGGAGATAAAACAGAGATAGACCATCAATATTTGGAGCTCCGTCATAATGCGGCAGTCGTTTTTAAACTTGCATTAATAAAACGTCCACTTACTAAATGCAAGTATCAGAAGTTGGTTCTCCCAGATAAGCAGAATTTCCCTCTATTTCCTCTCACAGAGCAAGACAAGCAGTTTCATTTCCTTTCTCAGGAATTATCAAAGCTAGAATCAAAGTGAATCAAACTAAACTTTCGCTGTCAGAATCCTTACCCAGATTGCATAGAACTTTTTTTTTTACAGCGTGCGCAACTACACAACATCACGAGTTCAGCGGTGCAAACAAAGTAAACCAATAAAATTGCCTCTCACGTCCCTTGACTGTGGAACAGTCGATCACTTGACAGTTGTGTTGGCGCCTTCCCTTGAATCTCAAGTTGACACAGCAACAGAAACAGTGTTGAGGGATAACGCGCGTGTGGGTACCGTATTGATTGTAGGACCTTATCAAAGAGTTAAAATATGCAGAGAAGTTGCTGAAAATAAGAGAGAGAGTCCCGTTTTATCTCTTTTTGTAAATTAGTAGATAGCTTATCAAGATATATTGCAATATGGTCTTTTGCAAATGCAATTCAGAGATGTATTAAAATCATTATATATACCGCTTATCGTGCACAGTGTTAGGGGGGGCAAGGAGCCAATACTAGCTGACAATGGGTGAGAGGCGGGGTTTAACCCTGATCCGGCATTAGTGGAGTGCAGGGAAACCTTGGGAGACATACAAACCATTCACTTCGCAGACTCACATCAATTGACAATTCAGAGTCTCCTGTTAAATCTACTGTTGGGTTAGGATTTTTTGGCCAGTGGGAGAACCTGATTAGAATCCGCAGAGAAAACAACCTTTGCAGGCACAGGAGGAACAGGTCAACTCCAAAAACAAAGGCCCCACTCGGCCCCAACGTTGGACTTTCAATACATCTAGCACACTTCGGATATCTTATTCATGCTGATGTTGATCCGTCTGATACTGTTAATGCATAAAAATAAGGAGTCATTTAAATTGTCAAATGAAACTGTGCTTCAAGGAACAGTTTACAAGGACTGGCAATTAATCTAACTTGTGCTATTTATTTGAGAGAGAGAGAAAAAAAAAAATCCAATGTAAACATAGGCTATTTACAAGTTTCCTGTCCAGTCAGGACTTAAATCTGAAAAAACAAGCTGCATATACCCCTTGTGTTTTATATGCATTTTCATTGTTATGGCAACATTAAGGTTGTTTTATGTGCATCTTCATTGGATGAGTGAATTCTATCTTTTCCCCCAATATTAAACTGATCAATACTTATCAATGTTGCCTGGTATTAGATATCTTAATGTGATCAAATGTTCAGATATGTGGCCGGGCCTCAGCTAACCTATGCGAGCATCTTGGTTTATGGCAGGAAGATAAACTTCTATTCTCATCAATTGACCGCCAAAATAAGGACTGACAGATGATATTTTACAATACAATAAATGTAACCAAAACAATATTGATAATATTGACATATTTCATCACGTTTGCTGCATGGAAATCGACTTGGGAGGATGCCGATAAATAAATGTTAGAAATGTTTTACACAATTTTTGATTAATATTCAGCCTTTCGATATTTTTGACGCCAAAAAAGACAAGTGCTCAATCTAGATTTTGAGTCCAGATCAGACAAATACCCCCAAATCGATATCAAATCAGTGCGGGGCAAACAAAAATCAGAAAACAAACTTGTGAAACTGTCCTCGCTATGTTCCTGTCATTCAGAGTACAAGTTCAAGTTTTTTATGGTTTCAAAATCTCATTTCCAAATCCTTTTGGGACATTACAGCAGACCACAACTGTCTAAGAACATGTTAAAGTAAGGTTTCCTCACAACAAAAAATATTTCATAACTGCGTTCCCGTCAACTATATCTCAAAACAGCAGAACGTCCTGTCTCTCAGAGTGCACGCACTTCTGACAAGTTCAACTGAATCCAGGCTATTATTTGTTTCATCAAGAGGAGAGGGGCGGCTTCATGTTGGTTCTCGGTCACGCCGTCTATTGTGATGGACTGCACCAACCACGGCTCAGGTTGTGCCTAAAAAAAAATCCCAAATGATGAAGTGGACAGAAAGAGCTGAACCAGTTCTGCCTTTTAGAGCAAATAATAACACCATCAATTGGGAGCTTGGAAAGTTTGTGCAATCGGCAAAATGCTTTTGTGATACATCCATTCATCAGGGATGTTTGTCAAAATGAGGTTTCGATGATACTGTGACTCCATTCACACCTTCAAATGCATTTCAATGTCATCGTATCAAAGCTCATCTCATCACCAGGTACCGTTGGAACGTCTGGAACGACCAGCTGCATGAAACCTAAACTTAACACTAGAAAGGCGGCGGACTCCGAGGCAGAGCCACGGATTTGAAAAATCCGGTTCGTGTTACGAACTAATGTTGGGACTATAAAGTGACAGCTTCCGCGATGTCAAAAAGTTCTTTAAGCACCATGTCGTGTAACCGTTAACATTTCTGATGCGTAAACACAACTTTAAAGTGAGACTGTATTACTGGCTGCTGCTGTCAGAATTCAAACAGTTGGTGCTAAGACTTCCTGACACTGATGTCACAACCTTTTGTCAACCAATTAAACTAATGATACTTCCTGGTGGTAAAATTATGGGGCCAGTGTATGAGCAGATACCGGTAAACCCCAAGAAAGGCCGAGATCAGTGGGATATAAGGGTCAGAATTAATTCAATGTTACACGTTCTGTCTTCTTCCGCACCCACACAGCTGTTACAACGGTGCCTCCACTCTGAAGTAACACCACGGCTTGCCCTGGCTTCTTTTAAGGGACCTTGATCTGTGAAAAAACAACTTTTATCCACATACCAAACCTTTGTTACCTATGCACATATCAAGTTTTGGAAAGGGTTCGGTTACCTGCGGCCCAGCAAGTTTGTGAAAACAGATATCAGGGGAGGACTTCATGGCATGCACCGCCTGCTTTGGGCTTTTGAAGAAGGAAATATATTTGTCAGGTCCACTTTCGCAAACAGCCGAAAGCCTGAAAACACACAAGGGCTTCTTCCAACCCCCTCCAACCCCCCTCCTCAAGCTCTCGACATGACAGCTTGGCTGACCAAACTTTCTCCGGAGGCCCAAGAAGCAGCAGCTGCTGTCACATGCTGGCGCTCATGTCCGACTTAAAGGGCAGCGGGAAACAGCCCACTTACAGAACCTTACTGTTAGCTTGTGCCGTAAAACGGACCTTCGAACGGTGAAGTTTCGGGACGATTGGCCTCGAAATTAAATCGCTGACTTAGAAAATGATATACATATGGAAGAAAAACACAGAAAACACACTTATTGGGCGTTTTCTGGGGTAATCTGCGACAACAAACGCAAGAATGTTTATCCGTTATTGGCCTCTGGCTACCCGGATAATTAAGCTAACAATCTGCTTGTAATATTAGCCAGGAACCTCTCTCTCTCTCTCTCTCTCAGTCTCTCACTCTTTTTCTCGCAATCACGAGAGAAATTCGGCGAGTAAAGGAAAATCACATTGACGGTTCGAATTCCACATGCCTTTTCGTTAACTTTCAACCACCGCTAACCGTTAAAAAAAAAGGCTGGGGACGATTTTCTTTTTTCGTTCGCACCGAATGTTTGGAGAAAAAAAAAAGAGCCTTCCAACAGAAGAAATAGTGCCACGGCTGGCGTAGGTGGGATGTCGCCGGGTGACACACGGCTCGTCGTGTCCCTCCGCCACCGTTAGCAAACGGCTACTGATCAGGCGCTTCGATAACGTATCGATGAGAGCGACGCGGCGGGGAGAGAAAGGCTGCGTCCGGTTCATTAAAAAAAAAAAACAGGAAAAAAATAAATCACTCCGATAAATTCTTAAAAACACTTCACGACATGTGGAATTCAAACAGGATTTTTTTTTTTAAACCAGGAAAGATAACTTACTAGCTTCGCGTCCGTTCGGTTTTCACTCTCCGCAGGACCGGAAGAAACATTCCCGACTCCCGGCCGGGGGACGCATCGAGCGGGGCGGAGGATGAAGCCGAGCCGCTGGTCGTGGGTTTCACCGGCCGCTCATAGGCTCGCTTCATGTGACTGCATGGTATCCGGCCGATCGCGTGGAATTGTGTATTCAGAGATTTGAGCGTCGGTTTCGAGAGCCCGCATCGCAGAGATAGACGGAGAGGCGTGGGGAGGCTCTCCGGGCCGCACACTCAGCCATTGGTTGACAAACAGCAATCAAATGCAAATTCCTAACCTCTGAATCAGCAGGGGCCACCCCGCCCCCCGAGCCAGGGGCCGTCGACAAATGCCTGAGTGTGAACCAGGGGGAGGGCTGACGCAGGCTGGGCCGGGGGTCAACTGCATCTCATCCAGGAACATACTTTATACACTCTCTATCTCTTCTGCTTCAGCACATTGCATTCACTTCAAATAACAACAGACCTCAACACCCCCCACCCCACCCCCACCAAGAACATCCCACTACTTCCACCACCGACACTGGAAACTTGCACAAAGTCTGTATTGATTCACTTTACCCACTTTCATTTGTCGTCTCTTCTCATTCCACGGCTTATCGACAATGTATATATTTTGTCTACATATTTTTTTGATGCCTCACAGCTATATTTGATCCTAGGGTGTATATACTATGTCTATTTAAATCATTGTTTCCTGTTTCCGTGCATGCCTATTGCAGTGAGGGTCTATAAAAATGTATGTTGACCTAATGGCAATTTAAAAGTCATGGTTTTACAATGATTTTGTATTTATTTTAGTTGCATTAACAACAACGCGCACGTCATTAAATACACAAAAAAAGATGCGATTGACGCATTTTTGTTTTTGGTAACGCCATGAACTTTTACAAAAATAGCTGGCAGACGTTTATCCTTGGCTGGAGCGAATGCTGTTTTTTTTTTTTTTTTGAATAATCAATTTCAAAGGAGCAAAAGGGAAAAGTGGTAAAGAAAGTATTGAAGTCGCCTATTGTCTGTGGATATTCGAAGATATTCTGCAGGCAGTTTGAAATTTTTTTTATGCTATTTTGATATCATTACAGCATTGTCAACATGTGGTAAAGTTTAAATAATCATTGCAACAGTACTGCTTAATATCATAATTAAGATGCAATGTCAGTGTGCATTTCATATTTATAAAGAAAAAAAGAGTTGCAAATTCAGACAGAACTATTAAATTCTGTCTAGCATCTTAATTTAGCAGTAAAAAGAGTGAGGTCGAAAGCATTATTTCCTGTGAAATGTTGTAGGATATGCAAATATCATGTAGAATGACCTGAAAACTACTCAAGTAAAGTGCATATTTCTCAAAAGTCAACTAAAGTACATGAGTGGAGTAACTGACAAAACCCGAAAGTTCACTCTGATGAGAAGGATACATCCTGAAGAAAACAAATGTAAAACATGAGTAATAGAAACATGATCCTTTTATCCATGTGAGTTTTAATATCTGTTAAAAAATCTGAACCATAAAAAATGACTGCGGCATTAAAGTTTTTGTTTCTTCATTTTTGCAAGTAAACATCCATTTTTTTTCAGTTTGAAACCTTTTTTTAAGGAGGATGTTTATTTCAAAATACGTGTGTACTGTAATTCTTTAAAGTAATGATGGGAACTTTCATCTGTAATGTAAGTCAGAAACTGCAATACAGTGTTTAAACTTCATGTGGTTGTTATTGTCACCATGAAAATAACAGTGTCAACACAAATGACTTTGTAAAGATGAAAGACGTTTCCAAACCTCCGTTATAGCACTGATGTAACACGTTATTGTTGCTGAATATCCTTTTCACTTGTGTCACAGGACAACACAGTTCTGCGACAAAAACAAAAAATATAGAATTGAAATGATTTTCAGTCCTGGTTCGTTTAAACTAGAGGAGCGGCAAAGTTTGCAAGAGGTGCTGCCTCAAAGGTAGCTGAAACACACAAACGCCACGTGATTATATTACACGTGACAAGCATTGTTATACCTTGTCACAATTCGGGCTTAAAACCGTGTCTCATCTTGTCAGTTTGGATTTGTCCGAAGCGTCCCGGAACCACCACCTCTGTTTATTTTGAGGGAGTCCAGTCAAACTCAAGAGTTGAAAAACACCTAACGGCGGAGGAAGGCGATTTCTGCAGCATGTGTTATTTCCGCATGGATTGATCTACGTTTAGCCGAGTCTTGTTGTTTTCAAGGGCTTTTATCACACGAAGCCTTGATATTTATGAGGTCTGACATTACAATTGCATAACAAATAAAAACGTTGACGATGTAGAAGTATTTGATATCCTTGCGCAGTACCGGTTTTCACTGAAAATCAGTAGCTAGATGTTTCTACTTTGCAATTGCAGTTTTGACAACAGCAGGAAATCATGGCTTTTCATTTGAACATCGTTGTCGAGGCCTCGGCGACGGTCCCTGGGCTTGGGGCCCCCTCTGCAACAGGGAGGCCGGACGGCGGAGGTTTTCTCGAGTGTCTGCTGTGAAGATTGAAATGAAAGTCTTGATGTGAAGTGACAAGCCTCGGCAGATGTCACACTATTGACTTTTCACCCTAAATAAAAAGGTGACGGGGACTTGTATGTCCTCTGTCCTCCCGGGAGGGGGGAGGCAAATAGTCACCAAAACAACTCCTACTTTAATTGAAAGCTGTTTTTCCGAATCAACTTTTGAAAAAATAAATGCTTTTAAAACTCCACCTTTATTTAGAACCTGAAGTCACCATATGTGATATCTGACAATAGTTATTGATAACCAATGGTATTGATTGATTTCTAATGCTGAAGGTGTTACTGTCACGACATCCGACTTGACACGTGACATTTGGGACAAGAAGTTGAATAAAACAGGAAATTGCCCTCTCGACCACTTCCGGTGGCGGCCATCGCGGAACTCAATGGATCAGACGGCGAGAGTCGAGGAGGCTCGAGGTCATTCAAACAAAAAATATCGATCTGATTGGCTCAACGCCCGGGACGCCTCGTCGCGAGGGAACGACGTCAAACGCGCGCTGGAAGTTGTGACTTCCGGCGGTGACGCCAACCCGCGGCGATGACGTCAGAGTCACGTGACGGGGCTGGAAAAACGTAAAGAAACCCACATTGGAATTTTTTTTTTAAACTACAAAATAATCTGGAAATCCTGACACTGATTGAATTGAAATGATTAGATTGACAAGTCTAAATTTAAATTAAGGTTCAAGTCTTGTTTTCCCGTGGCTGCTCGCCTCTGCCAATCATATTCCTCCATCTCACTCTCTTCTCTCTCGCAGACTTACTTCGTGTCCTCTTTCCCTCCATCCATAATTCTCATGCCTTGTCCTCAACCTCAGCATCACTCCATCCTTGACTGTTGACCCCAAGTACTTCCACCTGCTCCCTGCTCTCGCTGTAGATCACAACATCATCCGCAAACATCCACGGTGAATCCTGTCTCGCCTCCCCTGTCAGCCCGGTCCATCGCCACAGCAAACAAGGGGCTCAGAGCTGATCCCTGATGCACTCCCACCTCCACCCTTTAACTCCTCGGTCACTCCTTTGACACACCTCGCCAAACAATCATCAAGTCCACGGCATGCAAAGTGTAGGATGCGTTTTTGAATTATCTATTTTCTGTAGTTATTTTTTTCCTTCTTCTTTCTAATTCAGCTTCTACTCTTGATAATTTGTAATATAGTTTTGTAATAATTATAATTTTGTAACATTTCAACATTCTGAGCAGGAAAGGGGTTTTCAGCTTTAGATATGATCACGTACAGATAACTATATCTGAACAATGATTTCTGGCGTATTCGGTTAAATATTAGCGGCTTCCAACAGTTGTGTTGCAGTGGACAATTATTTTGGGACACTCGGATGTCCTCTGGGGACTGTTTTCCATCTCAAAGTGCTGATTTTGATTCGCCAGAGACAACTGCCATTATTTTCCTTATTCTAACTACAAATAACAATGTTGAAACGTGTCGCACAGATTAAACTCGTCTTGACACCAGGAAGAAACGCCGTTATTTTTCCCGGTGTTACAGCGACACCCAGTGGACGAATGGTGTATCACCTCTGTTAACCGTGATGGGGGGAAAAAAAAACTATGTAATAAAAATATGGAGACATTCGAGATAAAAACAATTGCAAAACATCATTCGGTATTTGAAATCAATTAACTCATTCATCATCGTCTATACCGGTTATCCTGCAGGGCCACATGACGACAAGCAACCATTCATTCATTCATTCACATGTTATATAGAGACATACAAATATTCCTTCTCTTATTCACGTCATAAAGACATATCATTCAGTCCTATAGTCGCATGTCATATTTAAACATACAACTATTCACTCACTCACTCGTTCATTCGTTCAGATGTCGGGGCAATTTAGGGTTTCCAATAAATCTCCTGCGTGTTTTAGCATTCCCGCTGGAACCGAAGCAGGGACCTTCTTGCTGTGAAGCAGAAGTGCTTATCACCGCGGTATTTAAAGTTCACAAACAAAAAACGACAAACCAGTATTGTGACAATTTCCTGAAAGCCCCACGGTTGTTGAACTGTTGTGAGTTTTGTCAAAAACTTAAGTGTAAAAAAGCAAAACCTCACAGGAAGTCAAAGGCGTCTCAGTGCGTCTGTTTCCCCTCTTCTAAATGTAAAACATACAAAATGTGACGAAGAGCAGGGGATCAGCAGACATACAAGCACTGATCTGCTGGTCTTAGGTGAACTTCAGACACGGATGACGGAAATCACCTGTCACAGGACAGAATCGGGTGTTACTGACAGAGACGGTCACAGTTGACAAACTGATATTTATTTAAAACGGTCTTGGCAGACTTTTTTTTTTAATAGCATTCTTGAGTAGTTTCAGTGATATTTATAAATATGTACTGTAGCACATTATTACACGGACAAGGATGTTTTTAGTCTGGTGTGAAAAAGTTTTCAGACTTTTATAGGCTTTTTTTTTTTTTTTCAACCGTAACGTTGGCACATTATTTACACAATGACATATTGGCAGAAAGTCACACCATGTGAAATTAAAATGACATTCATAAAAAAGAATGTTGAAAAGCCTGAGAAATATATATATACATATATTTTCCCTCCCCACATATAAAGAAACACATAAAAACTTTGGTTGACAAAATGCGCCCACAGGTCAAGTTTTGTCACACTGTCTATGACAGTAAAAATCATTATGGGATACGATTAAAAAAGAGAAATAAATCAACCCTGAATATGAATTGCTAAAAAGAAAAAAAAAAACAAACAAGTCAAGTACGAATAATGCTCGAAAAATGCAGAAAGTAGTCCTTTCATAAGGCAGTGGTGCTTTTTCAGGATTGTATGTGAGACTTGGAGTTGTAACATATGAAGATACTGATAGCAAAGAACCAAAAAAAAAACCCCCAAAAACGCGTAAAAACAGTTTTTTTCTTGAAATATGATATGTTTACGGTCAAAATACTCCACCTTAAACACCAGAGTGCCTCCAAGCACAGCTTCACGTGTTGCACTTGTTGAGCAACTCTGGTGGGCGCGGCGGAGAATGAACCGGACATTAGAGAAGACTGAATCCTGACATGATGGGTCGACCTGCGTCTCGTCTTTACAGGCTTACAGTAAGCGCAGCGCAGAAGGCGCCGCCATCGGGGGTCAGGCCTTGGGCAGGCAAATGCAGCAAAAAAGGATATTCTTTAATGCGCCAAACAATCATCAAGTCCATATTTAATTATAACCACTTGACGCAGGATTACCGGTTCCCTTGCTTGGACCTCTTTTGGCAGGTACTGACCGCGGCGGGAAAACCATCCCCGGGAAGAGCGTCAGGTGTGGAGATGCTCTAATCCTGTTGTCAAATCGTAAACATCCTGACCACATATGGACCACTTGCAGGACACCGTAACCGAGTGTCATCTCCTTGGCCGGTCAAAATGCTACGGCTATAGAGCTTATCTGTCGCTGTGTCTTCGGCATTAATTCGGATCATTTCCACCAAACTCCTCAGTAAGATCTATATCCTCTAATGACAACGAAACACTGAAAAGTACTTCAGTTGTCTGGATAAAAACATTTAAACAGATTTTACATCGGCCTTGAAAGTCGGGCCTGTCTTTTGTTGAATTCCATTTTCTGGATTCGTTGTCGGCCATCTTTGATTTAAAGCTCTCTTTCCTGAGACTTTACAAGCAATTTAATTAATTAGTTAGTTGTTCTTTCATAACAAGGATCTGGATTGCGATTTTATGTATGGACATTATTTAAAAAAAAAAAAAACAACAACAAAAAACCAAAAACATAACTGTTCAATCTCACCTACGACATTCATGCCCTAGTCTAGCTACTCTAGCTACACTACATCTCTGCAGCCGGCCAGCTGCTCTGTACATGAACCTGAACCTAATGGAAGGCTAAACTGTTTCAAGTGGAAATAAATAAGTGCACCGGGGATGAGAAAAACAATGCTTCATCCCCAAAAGTGGACTCTGAAGATAATTGTTCTAAAAGAGAGAACTATTTATGATGATTTTTGTTCCTCATCAAAATGTGCTTTCACATGCTCGAAAAAAAAGAACAATCTCTTTACTGACAATAACTGGTGTGTCGATGGATACAGGTTAATATTCATGCTTCGTCCTAACAACACACTTATTCTACAGGCGAATCCTTCGAGCAGTGACGCATCGACCCGCTCCTGTACACGCTATCACTCGTCGTTGACGCTAAAATCACTTTTGCAGCCCCAACGCGGCTGCACGCCTCGCTCTACAACACTGGCAGCAAGTAAATTTTCCATTAGCAAATAGCCATTGTTTGTTTGTTGTGCTCTCTAATCTTGGATTCTATCAGCGACCTCCTTGATCCAGTTTTTGTCAATGACAACCGCTTTATTTTCTGTTAGTGTCGAGCGAACGCTCAGGATTCCTTTAAGAACAAACATAAAATCCGAAGGGGTTAGTTATGCCACATGTGCAATTCGAGGTAGATGTTCACTTTTTGAATGGAAAGGTAACTCGCATTAAAGTAAAGATTTGGCGTCTTCAAGTCCCCTGCTTCCAATGTAAGAAACAGCAATGATTCACTTTTCTACGATCAACTGCAGCATGGATAACTGACTTATACTGAACGTAAATAATCATTATTCATGTTTCACGACAGATGTGCAGTAAGATCTCCCAACTGATCTGGAAAACAGTTCCTGTCATCCACGTGTACCCAATGAAAAGGGGAATCCTTTTGTTGCATAACGCTACAATGTCCTTTGTCGCATTCTCGGATGTGTCTGCTGATCTTGCAGGGTTTGGTGGGCAGATCGTAGGAACAGGAAGTTATCCTCCGACAGACAGACATCCCGGACAAAGGCTCACCGGGTCGACTTGGACCTTCTCGTCTCCCCCCGAGATGCACGTCAGCCTATGTGTCTGTAAACTACCGTTGCGGTTTGTATAAAACTTAGCACCAAAAGGCTGACTGTATGCTTGCTATGACCATATTTAAAACAAATGTGAGCTCCTGAAATTTTAAGTTAAAAAAAAAAAAAAAAAAAAAAAAGCTCTCCAGACAAGTATATAAGGTTTGTCTCTCTGAAAGCCTTTACAAAATAAAACAGCATTTTCATGCCACTCACACATTGAGCCCCAGAGATCTGATCATCCTAATATTTAAAAACAGAGAAAACCCCTTTCGATGACTGTGTGTGTCTGAACTGTGTTAAAACCCAGTAAAACCATTTTTTTCTGTGAATCAAATTGGGGTTTGGGTGTGCTTAATGGAAAATTTACCTCCAGAGACCAAAGATGAAGAGAAACAGAAGTGAGCACCCCTCGCCCACCCCCCCACCGGCATCAGGCGGAGGTGGTTGGACAATCACACGGACATCACAAGGGACGCCACACCTCCTCCACATCTCGCACCTGCTGCCAGGCCTCGGGGTGGTGGGTGGTGGGGGGTGGGGGCGGGAGGTGGTCGGGTCGGGTCGGAGTGGTCCTTGTCTCAACTCAGCTGTTCAAGGTAGGCGGACAGCAGAAGCGTGGGAGGCAGGAACTCTTCCTGTTTGTTGACTACTTCCGTTTTACGGGACCCCTTGTAGTCGATGCCTAGGATCCAACATGTGACAGACTTTGGTCACTTCTATGTCATTGCGACACACCGGCCCAAGGTTGTGCAAACATCCCTGAGTCCAAACATAAACAGCCCCGCTGCTTTCTACAATAATGTCCCGTTCAAAATCCGATTTTCTGTGAGAGATCAGAGCTGGGCATAGTTTGCACAGCGTCTACAGCCAAAAATACAAGCACTCACTTGCAGAGGTGAGGTCCATATACTGGCAGACGGCGTGTAGCAGCAGTCGCTCAAAGCTGAAAATACAAAAGGATTGTCTTCAAGCTCAATTAGAAAATACATTTGAGGCGCTTTGTGGGAAAGTGTTGGTGAATGAAGGGGGAATAAAACTCTAGCAAGAAAAGATGATCACAACTAACATTGTCACGTTGTTTCGGATTTAATCCGTTAATTGTTTTTTTGTAAATCACATTTTAATTTTCTTATAAGTTAGGGACTCTAAAACAAATGTGTTTTCCATAAGTGGTGACATGAATCTGTTTCCAGCTTCAAACAGGATTTTAAAAGGAAAAAGGACACAAAAAAAAAACCAACATAGTGCGTATTTTGTGTCGTGCACTTCTTTTGTCGACTAGTCTCAAATAGAAGCAGTCAGAATTTACAATAGTTTGGGAGAAGTGTTCAGGGTTTATCCAAGTTCTGACCCTATAAAATATTACAGGCTGATGATAGAAAGCAACATTGCAACGACTGGCGGAGGGAGCCAACGTAAATGTTGTATTTACATTGCTGATACGACACTGCTCCCTGCCAAGGTTCATGGTCTACTCGTTCTTTTAAACTATGCTGGGATATAATACTCTCGCATGCTACTTGGGGAGACGACAGGTTTATTTTTAGTAGCTTTTACTAGCCTTATTTGTTTACACTGTGTGCCACTGTGCAACTCCTCATATTCATCAAGTTAACGGCTATATTTTAATGCGCTTTTTCAGTGTTTCAGTTCCAACTTCAGTCTGCTACTGGATCACCAGAAAATCCACTCCACCATCCCATCTTAGGCGCAATTTCATACAGATGACGAGGCCTAGCAGCTGTTCGTGCCTCGTAAACACTGTGAGAAAGGGGAGGAGGGGGAGCATCTCTCTCTGGGAGCTCAAGTGCTCCTAAATAGCAGATAAGTGGTTTATTTCAACACAGTTCAGGAAGACACTGATGCCAGAGGATCACTCCTGATATTGTCATTAAGTTATCTATGCTTCATATTTGGACATGGTTTTCCACCCCCTTAAATTACATTTTAATGAACTCTTTATCATTTTTAGTCAGCGAAACACCTTCACCGTCATACCTGTTGGTGATATTAGCTGTGTAAACTGAGTGAGGCTGAGCGTTGAAGAAGCTCAGAAGGTTTTCCTCAAGCATCTCCAGAGTTCCCTGCATGAAGAAAAGGTGTCAGTTGGTGGCCAGAGGAGGAACAGAGAATTCAAACACCGCCGGTGTAGAGTCTGAAGACTAAATATCCCTGCAACATATATTTGTCCACTAACTCTCAAATTTTGTGCAGCGGTGAAAGCCGCTGGTTTACACTTTGCGCATTCAGTTACGATTTTAGCATTCCAGTGATCCAAGCAATAAGCACTTCACAATGGATGTTCACCCTTCTACATGTTACATCAGTGCCTGCGCTTCAGGATTCCTGCCGGCAGCACTCATTCCATCACCTCAAATGTCCATGGAATCTTGTTTTGACTACAGCTTGTTGTATTACATGTTTATCTATTGTCTACAGCCGACTCTGGTCTCCACACACTGGGACAATTAAGTGTTTCTAATGTCATCAACAACTTTTCCATCCAACAGCTCAAAATATTTCCAATATTACCCTTTTTACTTCACTTGACAACAAGAAAACAACTATGTGATTGTGAAAAGGCCACGCTGATCATATTTTTGACCAGGCACAAATGAGATTCACTGCACACTAAAAGCAACATTAAAAGTACTCAAGCGAGAGAGCACTCACAATAGGAATTTGTTTCCGTTTCAGAGTAACTCGCAGTCTTCGATTGATCCTTTGGAAGCAGTCCTGAGCAGTGAAGGCAGGATTATCTGCAAAAACCATCGGAATTGTAGAAGCAGCCTTGAAAAAAAGAAAGGCATTGTGATTGTAACTGGACGCTCACCATTCCTCTGGTCTCTAGTGTGACGATTGGCATTCCTCTTCTCCACCTCCTCTTGCTCAATCACGGACAAAAGCCTGTCCTGTTCCTCACCCGAGCAATTCATGAAGTCATCCCACGGCTAAAAAAAAACAAGTGCAGGAACAATACCAGTTGGTTTTAGCGATCATTTGATTTCATCATGTGAACAAAAGCAGCTACAAGACAAACAAGCTTTCCACCGGAACTCAACGCTCTAAAAAAAACAACACAGCAAGCAGACGTAAGATGATGTCAAAGGGACAATGGCCTGTGAAATCAGCAAAATGTAATCAAAGAACACATACCTTTTTGTAACGCTTATTACTGCAGGCTTTAGTGAAAATGGAGGGGTCCGAGTGGTTGCTGCAAACCTCCACATCGTCGACGGAACACTCATCCCTCTCAAGAAGATTGGCGAGATACAGCGCTGTTTTTTTTTTGTTTTTTTTTAGAGAGATGAAGAGGACAGTGGTGATCAATATAAAACCACAATGAAAGACGGAGCTACTGAGGCTACATTTTTGTGGCACTTAAATTTGTTACATCAGACGAATCTAAAATATATGTTCACCAAGTCTATGGAGAAAGCAACGCTTTTCAATCATCGTCTCCCCTTGAGTGGAGGACAGCAAACTGAGAAGACATGAAAGAGATCTTACTGTTCTCCTGACGACGGAGACTCTTCTTGCCTTTGGCTCGGGGAATGAGGTCAGAGTTGCGAATGGCTTTGGTGATATAATACTGCTTCCTTTTGCTGGGAGAAGCTCGCTTGGCTGGAGAGTTGGGCAGTGATTTGCATTTTCGCTCCTCAGGAAGGCTGGAAAAAAAACAGATGCCACAGTATAAAGCTCATCTTTTCGCACAAATGGGGAATAGCAACTTGCACTGATGAATGAACTACATATATAAAACAAGTTATCGCAGCAGACGCACCATAGCAAAACAAGCGTTTTGAAGTTTGATTTAGAAAGTGACTCATTTTCATGATTTCAAGTGGTAGTTTTTGAGCTTCGGTGGTCACATAAATGTTTATCTTGTAAAACAACCACTTGTCATGAGATTTGACCGTGTTTTCCCCCTTTACCAGTATGCCTTTAAATTGCTAAGTGGGTCAGGCAAAGAAGGGCAACCTCCAGCTACAGATATGGGTCAGTAGGTGTCAGGAGAACCGCCCCTGCTGGCTGCTGTTTAAGAACAGCTCATATCTGAGGCCATATTTATCCTGTGATTTAGCTTTTTCGTTAGCAACACATCTTTTTTCGGTGTGTTTTAGTATCATATTGGAGAGACCTCTTCTCTGCTAGCCAGGCTGCATTACATCGTGTATCGTTTATCATAGGCATATTTTAAATTTTAAATGGATACCATGGAATCACATAAACAAGAGGCTGCATAGTTGCTTGTCTGTAAAGTTATATGCAAACATAAAGGATATCACTGTATAATTTCATAACTGTGTCGTGGCATGTTTGATACGATGATTTACAGCGCGTCTTACATCAAACTATCCCATGTAGCTAAATAGCAGCTAAAACGCTAGCAAAGACAAAAGACATTAACACAATGTCCGGTCAGAAAAAGCTCACTTTTTCTACAATAGCCACCTTGACTCTGTGGGGGTTTTTTAACTTTAAATTTAGAGCAAAATAGTTTCTTAGACCTGATAAAACTGTATATCTTCCCAACCAAAGGCTAATCTTAGCTAGCAGATGGTCCAGCAACTCGTAATTCCTACTCACATATAATCCTTGTCTTCGTCGTAATTTGTCAAAACGACCATCTTAGTGGTAACAGGCGAAGGGCGAGGTGGCACTTTCTGTGTCTTTACAAAAAATGTGCAAATAAATGCGACAAAAACAATAACAAATCACACCAAAGCTATGGCTTGGTGAAGGGAGGGAGACTCGCTTTTCCGGCGGCCAGCGGAGACTGAACCTGGGGGACGGCAAAGGCTCCTGTCCCCTCCACCTCCAAAAGAGTAAGTGCACTTACTCTGTCTCACCGAAACACCACCTTCGTCATTTCGTAAACTCGGCGGTAACCTACACAAAAAGAGTGCTTTTGTGGTCGTTAACGTATCGCTGCGGCTTCTGTTCCATTAAGACCTTTCGTGAACGAAAAGCAGGCTGAAAAGTGCTTAGAATCGGGGTAATGCTTTAAACGCTGGAGTGAGTCATCTGTTCAAATAGACACTTTCTGCCCCGGCCCACAAAACATGCCACAATTTGCAAAATAAAGGCGACTTCCACCTCTTCCATTTCTGAATATCTTGCAGTTTAGTTTCCCCCAGCCCAGATATTATCCCTGTGTTTGTACACTGTGAAGAAAAAAAAACAACTTTTTCTAATTACAGAGAACGAATGATGGTTGTGTGCTTATTACCATAACAGCCAGCTGTTATAGGCTGTGATCATTGCTGCTGTGGACAGGATACACTCTGCTTTAAACAGTTTTTTTTTTGAGATATGCCTGGAGAATATTGGAAAACATTTTTCAAATTTCTGTTTGTACATATTTCTGGATGTGGAACGGAAATTTAGATGAGGTACCACACATCTCATGAGATCGATCACACATTTCTCGGTCCAGCTCCCCTCCCTGCTGTTCTCTTTTCAGATGACCTCTATTGCGTCATCAGATGGCCACGAAGCAAACCAGGAAGGTTTGGGAAGTACAATCAAAATCATTTTTGTATCTTTTGACCACGAACCTGCTTCAGATGTAATCTGTGAAAGGGCTGTTTTACACTTACAAAACACACATCTTGGGCAATTTCGAGAAATCAGTTGATGAAGTAAAAATAGCTTTTCTGATCATCATGATGACGGCTTGCAGCTGTTTTCCTGTTACAGTCTTTAGGTTAAGGAACAAAAAATAAATAAAAATGTAAGTAACAGAAACAGCTTTTGCTAGCATTTCCAGTAAAATCATTTGGGTTAAGACAATATATTTTACAATAATCAACACATTTTGGGCTGTTGGGACAGGAATCCGAGTCAAAATTCCTCCAAAGCGCCTGTGAGCCATCTGAATCACCGCAACGAATTTTCTCCAACACTGCACATACACCCACCTTTCCGGTGATGCGATGTTCGGAGATCTTACCGGATCCGGTGTGTGTAATTTTTGATGCAATGTTCTTTACCACCGGCTGTTTCATTGAAGTCATTTTCTCAACCCTTCCTCGGCCTCAGCGCTGCATTTGCTAAATGCTTTTGCAACACACTCAGAAAAAAGGAGGACCAAAACTGTGTAGATCACATTTGGATGGTGAAAGGTAACGTAAACTCCCTACAAACCGGAGGACTCGTCAAAACACACCAATAGGCATTAAATATCATATCATATTTCTTAACAAGTCATCAAATATTAAAAAAACAAAACTCAGAGGAGAGCAAAACAATTAGCCATGGAAATAAATATGGCAGGGTTTGTAATCAGATCGAATCCAATGATAAAACTGCTGGAATTTGAACTGTTTTGCAGAGATGGAACATCGAGAGATGGAAGTTGTAGTCATTGGGAGTGTTCTAGGACCAGGGACCTGTAGAGTCGCTATAGGTTTGTCGCGGTGGCCTTAACAGGGGTTTACAAGAGAGCAGTAGCATGTATGTTGTTCCCGATGCGCTGCCTAAGGTTGATTGAAAACCGAAGTTAACCGGCAACTGTGGTCCGCAAATCCTTTACTGCCAAGGATATTACAGAAGTAAAACATGATTTGAGGCGAAGCTGACGTCTCCTTGTCCAGTGCGGGGAGTCTGCTGGAGATGTTTTCGTGGGAACTAGGGAGGAAAATGAGGGGTACGTGCTTCAAAGACGACCGGGAGGCACTCCCGATTAGCTGATTGCTTTGCAGGGATGGAGAAAATAAATAAATAAATAAATAAAAATAAAAATCAAATAAATGCATTTCTTTACTCTTTATCTTTATTACAGTGAAATACTGGGAACCTGCAGAGGGAGGCTGGAGGGTCGACGGACGGTGCGTCTTCCCTTCGCTCAGCCTTGCAATCAAACCCGCTCCCGTACTTACTAGAAAAAGGAAAAGCTACCTGACTTCCAACACGCAGCAGCGACAGAAAGTGCTTTTTTAAAATCAAGACTGAAAATCTTGTTTTTTTGTTTTTTTTTTGTTCTTCTTGTGAGGGCAAGACATTCACAACAGACATGAAACACGTTATATCTGATCTAACATAATTTGTCAGCATAGTGAGTATATAACTGCATCGTACACCGGATGCTTAGATACATTCATGTTCAAGTTGATATGTTCAAGCATAAATACTTTGAAAAGACATTTCTTAGTTCGGACTTTCATTCAAAAATGAGCTATCACATTTTGTCTCTTCTTTTTAAAATCAGATAGTGCTTTTGAATAGTTTTCGCCAATTTCGGTACAACTTTGGAGTGAAACCCTTCGGTCTCTCTGGTTTGGTTATTTTGTTGATTGTGTAACATTACAACGGTATGTCCTTTTGAAACGCAAAACAATAGAATAAAGATGTAACAAACAAACACAGATGTAAAAAACAAACGCACAAAAAAGAAACCGCCATTATTTCCGCCAGTGTTTGCATTGTAAACACGAGACTCTGATATGTGCTATTTAGTGTTGTTGCTGTTGATTTAACCGATCTTAAGAGTTAAAGTCACAACACCTTGGCGATGTGGACTTCAGATTTTCTTCATTGTTGTGATTTTCATGATTTGCAATGCAAGTTTAACCCAGTTTCCAGAATTTTGCATTCACATAATTCTCTTCACACCGTAAGGAGAGACATCATTCATCATCGAAACAAATAAATAGCCAGAAATTGTAATAAATACCAGTAACATTCTTGCTCCCTTGCTTTAACAGTGATTCTCATCTCGAACATAAAATAAAAAAAATACTTCAAAGTATATCAACACATTTACACAAAATAATAATTTATAAAACAGTAACACAAATTTAAGAGGCATTCAGCAATGAAATTTGGGCAAGAACTGTCTCACCACATCGGAGATACCTATCGTCTCGTCAAACAACCCCTAAAACATGCCCTGACGTATAAAATCAACTTCAGTGATTTGTTAAAAGTGGTAGCTTTGAAGTTTGAGTTTCTGCAGCATTTTCATTTTCTTAAGTGCAACATGAAACTAAAAATTGGAAGAGGTTTAACGATTGATCCCTGAGGAACACCCCAGTTGATAAATATCATATAATATTCTTCCAGGAATCCTTACTTTGGAGTGATCGAACAATGACAAAAGACAATACGTTGTTTTGTTTTTTTAACTCAAATGAAGCATATAAAGCTAAAGATCTGTTCACGAGTAGCGAGGGAATAAGGCCATTTTAGGAAGTCTAACATTTGATTCTTTTGCCGGTGGAGCAGAAATGGGCCGATTGACCTCCATCGAGTCGTTGTACTGTAATGGATCATGAGATCTTTTCTAAAGTGTTCATTTCTAACAGATCACCTTCCCTGAAATTTGACTTCCAGCATTACATATGTAGGCTGCACTCACCAACGGTACACACACAATATGACTAAACACAGAATGGGGTGCTGACGCTTCTTCCTTACATTGCACAAGTCATTGTCACAGTGGGGTGTCCTGTGTGTCCCTGCCAACGACAAAGAGCTCCGAGGGATCTTTATCACACCTCTTCGCTTTGCATTTTGACCCGCTCGATTTGCTCGACCCCCCCTGATTAACCCTGTTACTATTGGAGCCAGCGTCGCTGACACTGCTGCTGCTGCTCCTACGACTTCTCCGATGCGCCTTTTCTGACCGAGGTTTGGCCTTTTTGGATTTACCCTCTCTTGGTTTGCTCGCCGACGACCTTCCTTGCTGCTGTGAGACGGACGGCTGCGGTTGGAGGGCGGGGGGATTAATCCGAGCGGGCGGGCCTGCCACGTTTGTCTGCACCGTCCCGTTCCTGACAACCACGCTTGTAAGTTGGTCCTCGTCGGTCTGGTCCTTCGCAAAGTTGACAAACACCTGAAAAACAATGTGCAATGTTTATCAATTTCTATTTGTTCGTAGAAATGTTAATGATGGTAAACTACCCGTGGATGTGCAGCATGCGAGATTTTCCCCTCGGTGTGACCAATGTGTTTGGGAAAAACAGGCAACGAGGGACGTTACAAACTACGAAAAGCATCGGTGATACATCAAAATCCACAACAGGATCATAATTAACTCATTTTAAAGTCTCTCAATGTAATGCCAACACCAAGGGGGAATCAGTATAAAATCGGGTTAATCTCACGACCGGCACAACAGCGAGTGCTGAGGTTCAGTTCAGTTCAGTTTACTATTATTATCATTATCATTATTAGGGCAGAAGCAAAAGCTTGTGTGCCTATTACATATTCATGTTACAATACAAGTTACCATAACATTTCAAAGAATGAACACTTCAGTATTACACTTTAGGACCACTTTATTACACAAGTTTCACAACATTCATTTTGGTGTCCATCCAGGATAAACTGCGACAATTTCTTCTTAAATACATGAATGACATGTTTTCATTTCCTTGCTGAGATTGTTTCACAACTGAGTCCCATGAAACGACATACATCTCTGAGTCAATGATTTTCTAGCCTTTGGCAAAATAAATTTACTGTCATCTCTTAAGCTATATTAATTTTTTTTGTAGTTGAAAATATTTTTGGACACCTGGAAGCACATTTAATTTAGCCTTAAACATTATTTGAAGTGTTTTGTAATTAACAAGGTCTTGAAATTTCAAAAGATTTGTTTTTAGAAATAATGGATTCGTATGATCATTATATCCTACTTCATTTAGGCGAATGGCATGTTTTTGTCATCATACTATAGGATTACTTAAAGTCTTAAAAGTAGCTCCCCATAGCTCCACCCAATAAAGGTACAGTAGATAATATATCGTGCATCATAGGTGAATAACTCTTTTAAAGAAAATTCTGAGAGTTTTTGATATTTTTGTCTTCACATGATCAACATGTTATTTCCATATTAATCTGGAGTCGATTACAACTCCAAGAAATTTAGTATGAAAAACTCTTTCAATTTCATTGTCTTCAATTTCAAGTTTAAAATCTTTATACATCTCCTTTTTGTTTCCAAATATCATATATTTGGCTTTGGAAACATGAAGTGACAGCTTATTTAGATCAAACCAGATTTTAAGCAAATTTAGGTCCTTTTCTATCCTCATCAAAAGTTCGTTCAGTTTCTTGCCCAAGCAGACTATAGTTCTATCATCTGCAAACATAATATAGTTAAGCAAATTTGAGGTTTTACAAATGTCATTCATAAAAATGATGAAAAGTTTTGGACCAATAACAGAACCTTGTGGTATTCCACATGCTATAGTCTTAAATTTTGACACTGTGTTTTTTAATTCAACGCATTGTTTCTGTTTTGCAAGTAGATTTTTATCCATGAGAGAACTGGTTCTCTGATCCTGCGCTTTTCAAGCTTACTTACTTAATAATTGACCATGATCAATGGTATCAAAAGCACGTTTTAAATCAATGTATAAACCTATTGAAAACTCATCTCTGTCCAGAGCAGAGGTCGTAACGGCATGTATAGTTGTTCGCTTTTCTCTAAATCCATATTGTCGCGATTTAATATGGTTTATTTTCCCCCCAAAATTCTAGCTGTTTAACAAAGAGCTTGTCAAGAATTTTAGAATTTTAGGTCCGAGCCGTTTTTCATGAACATCCTGTTAGTGAAGAGTTGGGAAAGCAGAATATCTACTCATGAGGTTGAACATTTCCAGGCCGGCGCTCACCTGGTCCAGGGTGGTCTGTGAAACCGAGAAGTCGATGATGTCCAGCTCCTCGTAATTGTTGGCCAACACGTCAAAGACCCGGGCCAGGAGGCAGGTGTGGGAGGGCAGCTGGTACTGCAGCACGCTCTGGTGGCGCTCTTTCAGCTCGATGCTCGGGAAAGAGGTCTTCATGTAGGTGTCGATGGGGCACGGGCCGGGCTGGGAATCGGTGTCTCCCAGACGAAGTATTATGGTATAGCCGTCGCCGAACCTGGAGGATTCAGGACAAGTTGATGAAATAGTTAGTGTTTTATCCATTTACTTGATTCAAGTCTTTTTATTTTTAAGATTCAAACTGATTTTTAGAATCCAAGAATTCCCAAGTCATCGGACGTTGCCATGCACTCGAGCGACGACATCGCTAGCAGCTAACCGCGGTAAAAACCGAAGTGCTTTGTAAATTATAATAATTTGAAGAGTCAGAACAAGTATTCTTGTAGGATTCAGGTGGGGGGAAATTGATCTTGGAGGTACAGAGAATTAAATCACGTATCAGAGCTCAATGTATCTTAAACTTTCTTGTCCTCACATACATAAAATCAAAGCAATCCACTTTAGTGAATGCAAGCAAGCTGAACAACAACATTTTTTTTTATGAATCCACAATACAGCAATGGTCGATACTAATAGAAGTTAAATTGTATAATGAGAGAAATGGAGAAAGCATCCTGATTGGGTGATTTCACTGCTTCAGTCAAGTTATGGTCATAAAACCTCACTGACGACTGTTCACCTCAGCAAAACACATTTAGCTGCATATTACGATGAATAAAATAAAAAAAATAAAAAAAAACACTACAGTTACAGACATACTGAGTGTGTCATCCAGTTACCTATTCTTCAGGTGCTGCACAGAACCGAGACACTGGAACCTGCCGTTTACCATGATGGCCATTCTGGTGCAGAGAGCCTCGCACTCCTCCATACTGAACATTCAAGGGCAGGAAAAAGCAGATGCACATTGAAATACTGGTTATCTGTACAGGATCCCGCTGTCGTCATGTCTGCCTTAGCTTGCAGAGAGGATGAGCATAATTTCGTCTTTACCTGTGGGATGTCAGAATGACTGCCCTCCCCTCTTTGGTGACACCGCGGATGCAGTTCCACAGGAACCTTTTAGCTTTTGGGTCCATGCCAGTCGTGGGCTCGTCCTGACAGGAAGTGAGTAAATAGCATTGGATAGGAAGCAATATGATTCGGTGGAGTCTCAAGCTTTAGTTCCTTTCATTCATTCTCTCTCCTCCACTTCTCCTGCACTCAGGTTGCATGCAACTTCCCATATTAACTCACAAAACCCGTGGCCGGTCGGATGAACACGTCGAACCTTACCAGGAATATCACGGGCGGAGACCCGATGAGTGAGATGGCGGTGGAGAGTTTTCTTTTGTTGCCGCCGCTGTAACCTCCGGCTTCCCGCTGGCCGTACTGACTCAGCCCCAGCTTCTTCAAGCCCCACTGGGCCACCTGGGGGATGACAGGGGATTCAAGATTCATTCATTCATTCATATTGTCACATGCACAGTGTAGGAATGTGTTTCCCTGTACAGTGAAATTCCTACTTTGCTGTCCGCAGTGCATTTGGTTATGTATTGATAAGAAACTCTGATAGTAAACATTATTAAAAATATGAACAATGATGGTGGAGGTGTGTTGCCGTGACAACACCGTACACAAAAATACATACAGAGCCCTCCACTGTGGAGCATTTAGCCGAGTTCATGAACAACTGAAAACAGCAGCTAAAATGGCACTGACAGGGGAATCTCAGGATATGAAGTACTGAATATAAATTCCATAACTGACCTCCACCCTAAGCTTTTAAAACTCAGGGGGAAACATTGTGCGGTTTTATGAATGCGAAAACAGCCCTGTTTTTAAACTCTGCACCAAGGAAGGACATCACATGTACATTCGACCTCTTTTAATTCGCTGTACAATTAAAAAAATTGTGGATTTTTTTTATATCAAATTTCTAAATATACTATAAATGCTATCACTATAAAATTGTATTGTGGATTTGAAATCCAGACTTTTAATCCGCGACACAATTTTATATTGCAGATTTTTTGCTAAAAATCCAATTTTTCGCTATAAAATTGTAAAATATAACATACAACTATATAACTATAAAATTTTCACAATAAAATTGTATCGCGAATAAAAGTCCTGATACTTAATCTGCAATACAATTTAATAGAGAAAACTTTATAGTTATGTAGTTTTATACTATTGCTTTATGGTATATTATATAGCGAAAAATCCACAACATAAAATTGTATCACGAATTAAAAATACAGATTTTTGCTAAAAATTCTCAATATAAAATCGTATCTTATTAGTATTAAACTATATTTATACAACTATAAAACTAAAAATACGGATTGATCCATTATACGATTTTAATTTGTGGAATTTTTTGCTACACCACGGGTTTTTGCATCATATATGCATTTTTATATATCAATTACTTAAATTATTTGAATGGTAAAATAAGCATTTTTTAGGCTAGCGACCAACCAGAGCATGGTGTTCTGTATCCTGGGCTGTGATTGGCCAACAACCGTAGCATCACATGTACAGTAGCACTATTAATTTTCACACAATTCAACTCGGAGGAAGTGCATTCCTCCCCCTGTTTCCAATATCATGGGAAATTATTTATTATGTTATATAATATTATTTCTAATGCAGTTTGAAATATGACTCTGGTGTACCTTGGGGACAAACTCCTCCGGCACGCCTCTCAAACGGGCATAGAGCTCCAGATGTTCCTGGCCGGTCAGCAGGCTGTTGATGGCGTCAAACTGAGGACAGTAACCCATCAGCTGGTGGACGCGCTCCATGTCTCTCAGGACGCTAGAAAAAAACAAAACAAAAAAAACAAGATTCGGTAGGATCGGGAATATGTTCGAATGAGCCAGACACACAGGACGTCTGGGGGCGGAGGGCACAACACTAAAATAACCCTTAAATACATCCAGGTTAAATTGATTCTGGCCACAACGGGTGTGGGTTGTGAGCGATACTTGGATTTTTCAATCTTTTTTTTTTCTTTTCCTGCACAGGTGTGTTGTAGAACACAGGGTACCTGTGCTGGCTGAGGAAAGCGTCCCCGGAGGTGATGGTCGTGTCTCCTGTCAGCATGCGAAATGTGGAGGTCTTCCCCGCTCCGTTGACCCCGAGCAGGCCGAAACACTGGAAAATGAATTTTGGACTCGTATCCGTTTGGTGGATGAAGTGACTGGTTTATGGCTTAATTTGGTGTCCCCTTATCACTCACCTCGCCGCGAGGAATCCCCAGACAGAGACGATCAACAGCCGGCTTCCTGCCTGCTTTATAAATCTGTAAATATAAAGAAAAATGACTGTTTTCAGCGACGATTGTCACACACACCAAATTAATATTTTCCTTTTCTGGTCATTTTCTGTTGACACCTTTTTGTTATTCCTTCATCAACTTGGTAAACAATAATAAAAAAAAATGTGATAATTAAAGATTGATATCTGAATACACAGAAATAAATAAATCAGCTTTGCCTCTCAAAAAGAACATCTTGCTGGTTCACTTTGTTAAAACGTCAATACTGTTATCGCGGTACGCAAAGTACGGCGGCTACGAACCACTGGTGCCATTTTTTTTTTTATTTTTTTAATTTTTTTTTACACATCACAGACTGCAAAAGAGCTATTTTGGGGGAGATGGTGGAGGAAAACGTGGAAAGTGTTTCCCAGGACCATTCAAAACTGTCAAGGAAAAAGTTGGTTTCTCGAGAGCTTTTCCATGAGCTGGAAATTGTTTGTTTGCTGATTAGCTTCTATGGGGATGGACAGAAGCTTACAAGGCCAGGATATTAGTCTGGGGGGCTTCTTTTCATATGATGGTTGTACCTTGCTCAGATCTATCATGGTGAGAATGTCGGCTTGGGCCTTTCCGCCTTTGACCCGCTCTCTTTCTGAGGCCACGTCCTCGTCTTCGGGGCCCAGAGGAGGGATGTCAGGCAAGCTCCACCACGGCCTGAAATGATAAAAACCATCGTGTCAAACAACGGCGGTATAAAAAAGTCGGAATGGTGGGGGTTTTGGAGATACCTGAAGCGAACGAAGAACTTGTATTGCAGTAGAACGGTAAAAATGAAGAAGAGAACTCCCTCCACCGCCATAGCGAAGAGGTTCTTTCCTACAAAATCCCACTGAAAAGGGTCCAAGGTCTTTTTGGCACCTGAAGGGGAAACAGTCACAAGTTATTGCTGAACCACATCTCACGGCTTTGAGTCACGTGTGGTTCGGCCATGAAGTGCTTCTAAAAATCTAAACCCTAAAAAAATAAAACTGTCTTTTCCTTGAATTGGACCTATCCGTTTATAAATTTCCAGATACATTGTAGGCTCCAACGTCTTCGTACCCAGTCTCTCAAAGGCATCTGCCATGGCTTGGTTCTTGGCCATGTCGATGAGTCCTCGCCCCAGGCAGAAATGGGGGAAGATGAGAAACACCGTCTTCAGGATCTGGTTGACGTTGTTCAAATGCTGCAGCAACAAAATCATCCACAGAGGGGTCAGAAAGCTAAACAGACACTTGATGATGTGACGTGATGTCTCTCGGCAAAATATAACCGATCAGCCCTCGGGAAGCTTTCCTGCTACCTTAGGCTACCTCAGATGAAAACATTGTTAGCGATGACGGCTAATAGCTTTGACACGTCACAGTTCACACAGATCTGAGAACTTTCTGTAAGGTCACCTCATCGACAAACAGCTCCAGAACAAACGTTGCGATGCTGCCGTTGATTCCAATGAAGAGGTTGATGGAGGTCAGAACAACGTAGGCCGTGCTGGGAACGACGAACACAAAGGACGCCGGGTACATCAGGGGTGTGATGGACCAGCTGCAATGAGAGTAGATAAAAACAAAAAGGTCAGAAGAGACAAAAACGTGAATAAGGTTTCCAACATGATCCAAAGAAGCCAGGGGCCCATCACAGGTTTTGATGACGAAGACGAAAAAAAAGGTTTCTAAGGGGTCCTTTCGAGGGAAGCTGTGAAACTACGCTACAAAACTGGATTTTTTGGACGGTGAATGAAACCCCAAAAAGTCTCAAAGGCTGTAAAGCTCAGGCCCGGTAAAAAAACAACGGCATCTAAGTTAAACATATGGATTAAAAGACATAAAAGTCAAGTTTTCCATTCAAACCTGACATTTGTCTCCGAGGTCCTCGACATTAATAGTGAGGAACTTGTGTGATGAAGAAAACAACAACAAAGGACTCAATAGACTTTTGGACTTCTCATAATGAGAACAGAGCAATCATCTGTCCACCATTGTGTGGACATTTGACAAAAAAAAATGGAATATCCAACATGTCCACAGTCCCTCCATCACAAGGGGTGCTTTGTTGAAGTGTTGTTCTTGATTTTGTGACAACAAATTTATTGGATATGGATGGATACCTTCTCAATCATGGCAAACATTAAGGTTTGGTAAATAGTTTGTAGAGCGCTAAAGTGCTCTGCACTAGATTCACCCGTCCCAATGGCAGTAGAGCTGCCATGCAAGCCGCTAACCAGGCCACCGGGAGCAACGGGGGTCCATTGTCTTCTCCCAAGGAGACTTCGATGTGTAGACGGGGGGGCGAGAACCGAAACGCCAAACGTCAGGTTTTAGAGTCACGCACGTACCCGTAGAGCAGGAGGAGCAGCACCAGAGCGGGCAGGTTGGTCTTGGAGACGTACGATTGCTGCTGGAAACTGATGAAGATCAGCACCACCATGGTGGCGGGGACTGTATAGTTCAGCTGGGTAAAAAAAAAAAACATACGAACAAAAAAAAAGCAGAACCATTATGGCAGAAGCGGAAGACAATGTACACACATTTTTTTCGCAAGAATCCAAGGTCGTGGTCCTTGATTTCAGAAGATGGGTTGGAATCAACATCTGGAATAGATTTGTCAACAAAAAAAAAAGAAAAAAAAAAGGATATTTTCAAAGTCCCAAAGACTGACCATGTCCCAGGTGAAGTTCGCCACCCAGTAGAGGAGCGGTTTGACACCGCTGACAAACTGGAGGTGCTTGGCTTTGCTAACCCGCTCCTCAATCAGGAAGAGCACGAAGCTGGCCGGCACAAAGGACATGGCAAATATCACGCAAATCGAGACAAGGACATCCACCGACGTGGTCATCCTGAAAGAGAACCGCAGGGGTCATGCAAACTCCAGATTGCGCAACTATTAACCCGTAAATTATTAGCATAAACATTTGCCTCTACATCATAATATTCATATACCGTATTTTCCAGACTATTGTGCTCACCTGAAGAGAAGCCGCACCGGCTGAAAATGAACGAATAACTATATTTTTACATGTATAAGCCGCAGGTGGCAGGCGTCCACGTTGTAACATGAGATATTTACCAGAAACACTTTTTTTTACTTTAAATTAAATATATACCAGCAACACCCACAAAATGCATAATGGAAATGCTGTTTTCTGAACAGTGCCGGTAACAAGGCTGATTTAAAGATTACTGATAAATAAAACAAGGAGCAGTCCATCCATCCATCCATCCATCCACTTCCTATCCCCGCTTTGTCCTCCTCCAGCTGATCGCTATTTTCGTCTTCCTCCTGCGCACGAAAACCATTACGTCATCTTCAGTGTCGAGAATTGAACAACGGTGGAAAACACCTCAGCTGTCTGCTCTCTGTGCGTACACCCAGTCCTCAACAACGTTTTTAAGTTCGGGCAATCTGCTTTTCTTTACCTCTGAAATTTAAAAAAAAAAACAACCATAAATTAGCCGCACCGTTGCTTAAAGCCTGTGAAAAAAGTAGCGGCTTGGGAGTCCGGAAAATACGGAAGCTAAACATTTGCAGCCTCCAAGAGTTTGACAACTTCCTGTAGCCTCACCGTTCCACTTGGGTCCCTCTCATTCACCCACGTGTATTCTGTCTGGCTGTGGCTAACCTTCGCTCCTCTCCTTCCCAGGCCTTGCTTCCACCTCTCTAGATCCTCCTCCACCTGCTCTCACCATAGATCACAATGTTGTCTGCAAACACGGAGATCCCTATCTCACCAAACCTCATCTGTCGTCCGTCACCGAAGCGAATGAACGAACCCTGAAGCACGAGCTAACTTCCGTGAATCTTTTTTGTGCTTTTACTCACAAATCGAAACAGCAGCTCAAGTTATTTTCAACTACATTTAGAAATTAAAAAAAATTACATGACTGATGGACTAGTGGATGCATGATAGGAATCTCAGTTCTTCATTAAGAATGATTAACACGCATTTAAATTTAATGTCAAGAGCTTGATCTGCAGCTTCACTCCAGGAACTACATTTATCACATCAACCAATATTCACTCAAAGCGAGAACTGACATGGCCATTTCGGTGAGCTGCTCTTTGGTGAGGTTGAGCGGGTGATTGTAGGCGGTGATCCCGTGCGTCCTCCTGGCCGGCCCGGGCGGCAGGCTCGCTCTCAGGAGGCCGTTATTCATGACGTTGACAAATGACACCATGGCGTGCCAACCTTTGTTATTGTACCACACCTGTTTGGAGAGCAGACACGGTAACGTCGTTTTAATCCCCCATGTGGAGACGAGAGAAAAACAAAGCAAAATAAGGAGAGAACGACGAAGATACCTTGACGTTGTTTTGGCTGTTCAGTCCTCCTAAAAAACCCGGGAGTCTGTTCAGGAGATGATCCAGCGAACTGTTCTGTGAGGAGCAAAAACGTTCGAGGACATTATGGACGTTGGGGAAGAGGAAGCTGATCCGACCAGCGTGAAATAACTACCTGCGCGACGTGGAATCGAGCTCTGATTGCCGCGCTGGCGTCTTCCACGGGAGGCACCTGAGACGCAGTCTGGGTGGCGGCGCCTCCGAGGGAGAAGCCTCCGTACCTGAAAAAAAAAAACAAAAATCAAAATAAAAGAAACTGCCTGAAATACCACCTGGATATTCAAGTACTGCAAATACTACCAGAACTTTACCTAAATTCATTCACCCACTTCTTTGTTTTCAGGCTGTTGAAGACACGGAGGGGAATAAGTGAGTAGTTTTATTTTCTCTCAGAAAAACATGAAAATCAGCCACACACCCAACCTTATTTAGACTCAATTGGTAACTTTAGCTTGTTGTCCGAGAACAATATTATCATTCCTATTCTAAATGAATGAAAGAAAATCACAAATGAATTGAAAAGCTGGTGAGAAAGGATTGTTGTTAAAGAAGGTGCATGGATAGACCTGAACTCAAGCGTTAGCCCTAAGTAGCGTAACATTTACCAAAAATGAATAAACCCTAAAGCAGGGGTGCTCAATACGTCGATTGCGATCTACCAGTCGATCGCAAAGGTAGTATTGGTAGATCACATGACATTAAATAAATAGATGTCAGCCTATCCTCCAGCCCATCACTTGATTGATATACAGGGCAGCCAGTCAGATGAAAACTGAATTTTTCCTACAGTTAGGTCATCGCGCATGTGCAAACAACGGCGCTAAGTGCAGCAAAACTAACAGGGTTATCAGTGAGTTACCTCCAATTTTAAGCCCTCGCTTTTTTGATCTACCCGGTCGATCATTTTGACTTGGTCACTTTGTAAGTAGCTCGCATGCTGAAAAAGTGTGAGCTCCCCTGCCCTAAAGTAACTGACATATACATGTACCTTTTCTTGAGTATTTGCGGGTAGGTCTTCACCAGGTAATCTGAGATGTTATAACCTGTCAGATTTTGGAGGATGTCTCCAGTCATCCTCTTAATCTGCCCAAGAAATGAAAATACATTGACTGAAAGCTTTCAGGCTATTTACTGGTGGTAGAACATATACGACCACGGAAATGATTAATAAACACGGTCAGTGCAGCGCAAATAAACAGGAACAGATTCTATTCGTGTCGTTTATGAAGAGGAATGTCCTGCATGTACATTCTTCCTGACCTGAGCGGACATCAGACCGACCTGGGGAGGAGGAAGCCCGCCGGCGCCCTGCGGGCATTGGGGCAGCATCCTGCGCTCTTCCTCTGTGCTGCACTGGCAGTCTGGCGAGGGTCTCTCTCTGCTCCAGTTGCCTGCGTTGAACATTTGCCAGGTGGAGAAGGAGACCTGAGGGCGCATGAAGGGTCCGAACCGCTGGCCGTAACACTGAAGCCTCCTGGGTGACGAACCAAAATGTTAGCGCAACTTTTGGTAACTCCTTTTTAATGACCAAAGTGCCCCGGACATATTGAAATACAGTAGTCCCTCGGTCGCCAAAATCCGGATTTTTAATCTGCGGAACAATTTCGTATTGTGGATTTTCGCTTAAAAATCGTAAGATATACTATAAAACTGTGTAACTATAACATTTTCGTGATAAAATTGTATTGCGGATTAAAACCCTGGATACTTAATCCATCATACAATTTTATATAGCAGATTTTTTGGCTAAAATTCGGATTTTTAAACCACAGTACAATTTTATGTTGTGAATTATTTGCTTTGAAATTTTTAAATATACTATAAAACCTTAGTATAAAACTACATAACTGTAAAATTATCCTGATAAAAATTGTATTGCAGATTAAAAACCCAGGTACTGAATACACGATGCAATTTTATGTCAGGATTTTTCGCTGAAATCTGGATTTTTAATCCGCAACACCATTTTTTAAATCGCAGATTTTTTCGCTGAAATCTGGATTTTAATTCTCGCTATAATTTTAAGTTGTGGATTTTTCGCGATAAAATTGTAAAATATACTATAAAACTGTATAACTACAACATTTTTGCTGTAAAATTGTATTGCGGATTAAAAATCTTGATACTTAATCTGCATTTACTATTTTAAAACAGGATTTTTCCAGATGGCGCTGGAAGACGGCAGCCTTTTGCAGCAGCTCAGCTGTTACTGTAACACATGAATTTCCCTTTGGGGATCAATAAAGTATGAACTCATTTCACTAAAATCTGGATATTTAAGCTGCTCCACAATTTTAGATCACAGATTTTTTGCTAAAATATGTATTTTTGATCAGCGGCAAAACTTTGTGTTACCACAGGTTTATGCGTGATAAAAGGATTCATAAACATTTTTTATTTCAATTATTTTTTTGTTAAAATAAGCAGTTTCTAGGCTGGCAAACAATCAGAGCATGGCGTTCTCTATCCTGGGCTCTGATTGGCTCACAAGCGTAGCACCGTTCTCGGTGTCCCCTGCACATAGCATGCATTCAGTATCTTATTCATTTCACATCGACGCACGCAAGTGTTTATAAGAGTATGGAAAAGGTTAATAAGAGTGTGGGGAAGGTCAAAGATTAAAAAAAATAATAATAATAATTAATTAAGAAAATCTAAGATAAAAATACAGTAGCTACTTTG
Organism: Fistularia tabacaria; assembly: GCA_901007705.1. Taxonomy (NCBI): domain Eukaryota; kingdom Metazoa; phylum Chordata; class Actinopteri; order Syngnathiformes; family Fistulariidae; genus Fistularia; species Fistularia tabacaria. The sequence goes on from CAAKHD010021036.1 coordinate 187,020, forward strand.
CGGATTTCCATTTAGCACAGTTTTTTCTGGAAAATAATCCCCGCAATAAATGAGGAACTACTGTTTGTGGAAAATGTCACCGAACAGACTGTTAGTCTTACGTATCGTTTTCTTCCGTATCTTTTTCCATGCATTTAGTACCAAAACCTGGCTGGTCGAGCAGAGCTTCCAGCAGGTTCTCCATGGCGGGATGGCCAGGGGCGTCGTTGCTGCAAATATGACCAAAAAAAGGGGGCAAAATAACATCCACCTCCATAATTACTGACTAGCGGTCTTGGGCGAGCACAGGGGTCGGCAACCCCATCCCTCTGATGTGGCTCCCTGTGGCTTTTGAAAAACAGTATTTACTTAAAATGTATTTTATTTCAGTTCATTCATTTTAAAAATGTAATCTTAAATTTGAAAAATTATGGCGATCATGTAACATCTGAATAAAAGGTGCTACAAAAATTTTGCGCATGAACTTTATCAAAAGCAAACGTCGCGCACGCCTCACAGATGACAGCTTACAATCCTGTGTGAAGATGAAGGTGATGGCACACAGGCCCTGATACGCAGACGCTGTGCCCTGAGGTTCAGGAGCAGAAGTCACATCAACCAAGTATGATCAATATTTTAATGACCTATTATTTAGAATACATGAATATTTTTTCATTGTTCAGTGGAATAGACTTTTAATTATTCAGGTTGACAGTTGACTGCACACGCCAGTAAAAGGATGACAACACGCAGAGAGAGGACGGTATTTTTAGTTTTCTGCCGGTGGAAAATTTAAGTTCAGCTTATTTTTCCTAAGTATAAGATGGACTCAAACAGACTGAGTATATATAACCTGAGTTGTTCATTGATTAAAAAAAAATGGCGACACATATTTTGTTTATACATAGCATGAAGTCAAAAACCAAAACCAAAAAAGAAAAATGTTATACGCCGTGTTAATTCATTTTAAATTTAGAAAGGGTTCGTGTGGCTCCCGGTGTTTTTCTTTACTGTGAGGTCCAAATGGTAAAGGTTGCCGACCCCTGGACTCGGTTGTCAGAAGGTTGACAAAGTCCGAATGGCTTATTGAAAACAAGTAAAACCGTGCTACATTTAGGGGAGCGGTTATACCTGAAGAAGGTGTACTGTTCTCCGTACATCCAGGGCTGGAGCTGCAGGGCAGGATACTTCCTGAACGGAGGCACGATGAGGCTGAAGAGCAAGGCCACCAGCACGAAAACGGCGGGCAGAACGATCTGAAGCGTGAAACAACTTTAGCAGGGATCCAGACGCAGATTATCAGGACATAAAAAAATCGTCACGAATAGCAAGGTTCTGAATCTGGTGTTGCCTGGAGTGTGTGTGACTGATTATTATTATTTATTTCAGGGGGTTCGGATCTGGAATTCCGGATAAACCCCGTCCTGACCGGAGAGTTATTAATTGGAACGGACGACAGATTTAACAAAATTTGCCCTCACCTGAGCGAAGAAGCCCCGGCGACTCCTGCGGGCATAAAGCCAGCGTTTGGTGAAGAGGGCCCTCAGCTGCTGCCACGTAACCCACCAGCCGGTCAGCGGCGGCCCGACCCGGCCGTCTCCGCTCAGCGGGTCCGTTTCCTGGGGCTCTGCCAGCCAGATGGCACAAAGACAGCTTCAAATGACATCACATATTTGCCCGCTGGAGATCATGGTTCGGTGGCGTCGGGACGGGTGTGGGGGGTGGGGTGGATGTGGTGAACGCTTGCGTCGAACAAGAAAACATTGAATTTGATGGCGTCTTGATAATGTGTTTGAAATCATGTGTTCATATCAAATAAAGAATAATTACTCTGGACAATTTGCCAAAGAGGTCTCTGGTTGGATTCTCTGCTGAGTCTCAATGATCTCCCCGTGTTTGCTTGGGCTTCATCCCAAAGTCCAAAAACATGCGGGAGGGTCATCCGAGACCGGAAATTGGCCCCGACGTACTAACGGCTGTGTGTATCTATACGACATGTGAATAAATGAATGAATGAATGAATGAATGGTTGTACCTTAATTTGACATGTGAATGAGAGGGTGAATGGTGGTATCTATGTGACATGTGACTGAATGAGTGAATGGTTGTATGCCTATCTGACGTGTCAATGAGAGTGAATGGTATGTCTCTATATATTAAGTTAATGTGAGAGTCTCTCTGACGAATGGATGAGAGAATGAATGGTTGTATGTCTCCATATGAAATGGATGTGAGTAAATGATGTCTCCATATAACGTTTGAATGAGAAGGTTAATGGTTGTATGTCTATATGACACCTGGATGAATGAGTGAATGGTTGTGTGTCAAAACGACGTGTAAATGAGAGTGAATGGTCTTATGTCTTTATGACGAAAGGATGCTAGAGAATGATAGATCTCTATATAATGTTTGAATGGTTGTATGTCTATATGACGAGTGAATGAGAGAGTGAATTGTTGAATGTAAATTTGATGTGCGAATGAGAGGGATGATGGCTTTATGTATCTATATGACATGTGAATGAATGAGTGAATAATAGTTTGTCTATATGACGTGTGAATGATGAGTGAATGGTCTTATGTCTCCGTATGACAAATGGATTTAAGTGAATGATGTGTCTCCATGTAACGTGTGAAAGAGAGGGTGAATGGTTTCATGTCTATATGACAGCTGAAAGAATAAGTGAATGATTATACGTCTATATGATGTGCGAATGAGAGGGGGAACCTATGACGTGTAAATGAATGAGTGAATGGTTGTACGTTAACACGACATGTGAATGGTTGTATGTGTCTGTGACACGCGAATGAGAGGGTGAATAATTGTACATCGATATGACGTGTCAATGAGAGTGACTGGTATGTCTCCATATAACAAGTGAATGTGAGAGTGAGTGGATGTATATCTCTCTGATGAATGGATGAGAGAATGAATGGTTGCATGTCTCCATGTGATAGGTGAATAAGGGAGTGAATGGCTGTTATCCATACATGTGGCCCTGTGACGTGTCCAGGGCGAACCACCCTCAACAACGAATGATGAATGAATGAATTGGAAGTGTTTTCTGCTTGGCTATACGTCAGATGGACAGTAGAGCCCGAGTGTAAATAACGCTTTTTTTTTTTCTTAAATTAAAGTCGTATTCTTGTCATCCAAAACACATGTTTTGCACGCCTCACATCTCACCGTGTGTTTAATCATGACTGTACTTTTGAGTATCGTGATATGAAAATACCTTGTTTACGAAGCCTTTTCCTTCCTGGCAGCATTATGGGAAACAAACAATACCGATGGTTGAGATGAAATGAAACGGCCGCATGAGGAAAACCGTTGGGTGGGACGAGTGTGAGCGCGCGCACCTGTCTCTTGCTCGTCGCCATGCTGCCCCTCCGCTCTTGGTGCTGCCGGCTGCTCCCGAGGGTTCGTCCTCAGCTCCGGCTCCACGTCCACGCCGGTCTCTTCGGCCACTCGGAGGAAGATCTGGAAAAGGACAGACGTGATGAGGAAAAATTTTCATGAGAAAATTATATTGCGAATAAAAATCCGGATACTTTACCGTAATACAATTTTATAGTGAAAACATTGCAGTGTTATAGTCTTAGACTGTTGTTTTATAGTATATTTCACAGTTTTATAGCAAAGAATCCACAACATAAAATTGTATCACGGATTAAAAATACGTATTTAAGGGAAAAATTCTCAATATAAAAGTTATTAGTATAAAACTATACAACGATAAAATTTTTGCAATAAAATCGCATCACGGATTAAAATTCCGGATGATTAAACCGTGATACAATTTTAAATTGCGGAATTTTTTTGCTGTACCACGGGTTTTTGCATCATAAATGCATTTTTATATATTCATAATTTTAATTATTTTATGGTAAGATAAGCATTTTCCTCGCAAGCGACCAAACAGACCATCCTGCGCTCTGATTGGCTTACAAGCGTAGCATCATTCTCTCCACCTCCTGTGCATAGCATGCATTCAGGATCTTGTCCATTTCGCATCGGCGTACGATCGCTATGAAGTGTTCAGAGTATGGGAAAGTTCAATAAGAGTGCGGGGAAGGTCATAAAGATTTAAAAGGTCTTCTGTGAGAACCATTTGCGCGCTTTGTGTCAAAGAAGATGAGGAGTGTGTGGATTTACACATTTCCGCATTCGCTTTACCACTGTAGACAGGGGGGGTCAGTACAGAGCCTTCTAGAAGCGGTAAGAGGCCCACAGAACTGGTACCTGGCTCCAGAAGTCCGCTATCACTGCTAATCCAATGCTACCGCTAAGCCCATTACGACCTTGGCTGCTCTACAAATATCCAGCGTTTCTGCTAAAACCTGGCTGAGCGCACGCGCCCCGGAATACAAAGATCACTGTGTTTGTTCCGTTCGACACAACAGTTCGGTTTCTGCAGCCACGTGTTTCTGTAACACCTTGAAGGTTGAGCACCTTGGGGACCTCGAATCGGATGATCTGCCAAGCTTTTTTTTTTTGAAAGACAAACGAAATTGTGACCAGATGTAATAAAAACGTCCGAGGACGGACCTCAAACCCAGAAAGAACAGATTTTTGTGTGCGGGTAAAGTGATTTTTGAAGGAGACCCATTCAGAAACACAAATGCGTACTTCCTCCAGCGAACTGTCTGACAGGCCGTAGCTTCTGATGCCCAGCTCCCCCAGCCTCCGGTCCATTTCGGACAGGAAGACAGCCAGGCTGCTGTTTTTGGCCGCCGACTGCGGCACGTTTATCACCGCCTCGTGTGCCGACTCCTCCGCCAGCCTCGCGCCCGGGATGTGCTGCTGTGCCAGGTGGAGCAGAGCTGCCAGGGCTGCCGCCGAAACCGGGGGTGGGGAGAGCAAAAAAAATGCAGTCTTTTCTCATTCAATCATCGCTTTAACAACTTGGGATCACACAGAGTGGAAGTTTCGCACTCACAAAAGCCGCTGTCCTCACTTCCGAGCCCGGTGTCTTCACTGACGGATGAATCACTGTCCTGAAACACAAGTACATCTTCAGCAGGGAGCACTAGAAATATCCTCCAAGCAATGTCCCCTCTAGTTTTTCATGTGTCTGAGCAAACACACAAAGTCCCAGAGCGTTCCCTTGGACCGCTGTGAGCGATCAGACGTGTGCACTGTGGTCACGGCAGTATCACATCAAGCCAGATGGTTCATTAAAAGAATCAAATTACATAATTAATTTCCATTATATTGCATATATTGCATATATTCCATTATATATATATTATATATTAATTAAGTCATTTAGTCCACTTACAATGAAAAAGACAAAAATTATGGTCATGATCAGCGTTGTATGTTAAAATACATATTTATACATCCAGTGGTGTTAACAATGACTTAACATGAACCGCCAAATGAACTGAGCCAAATCTAAACTCCAATTTTTGAAAACGCACTTAATTCCATTCGCATTTAAATGATTTTTCCAGCTTCCACTCCGTCCACACTTTCCCCTCTGATAACTCGCCGGCTATTTTGGCTTTGCATCAGTTTTGCAGAGCAGAACTTCCCCACTCGAAAAAGACAAAAATCTCACCCAATTTCACCGCTTGTTCTTGTGATTGCATAAACACCGACAGCCATTCCATCTTAAAAGAACCGCATTTCTTTTTCACTTTGGCTTGCTGAGCGGATGGTTCGCTGCCTGTTCCTTTTGCCATAATAAGGGGTTAGCATTTGTGTCTTTTCTTTTGAATTTCTGAATCTGTGATGTTTTGATTAACTATATTTTATAATTCCAATTTATTTTTGACTCACTGTATCTTATGCGCAGCAAAGATTTTCTTGTGCGCTGAGAATGTGCAATTGTGCAAGCGCACAGCTTAGAGGGACCATTGCCTCCAAGTGCATTTGATTTTCTTCTACACAAAATCTACACCCTTTTGGTGAATATGTGGGTGCGTGTGACGGCCCGAATCGAGAGCCAGACCTTGGTGGGCGTTGGCATCTTGTTGCAGCTGGCGCTGGCGCTGCAGGGTGTGCTGTGGTCCAGTCCCTCCTTCTTCACCACGGTGAGGTAGTATCCGGACCCCAGCCTGGATTTGAGGAAGAGCGGCGAGCCGCAGCAGCACAGCTTCCCCTGCGAGATGATGGCGATGCGATCGCCCAGCAACTCCGCCTCGTCCATGTAGTGGGTCGAAAGGATGATGGTGCGGTCTGGCAAAAAGAAAAAAAAAAAAAAAAAAAAAAAAAATAGATATTCATTCATTCATTCATTCATTCATTCATTCATTATCTATACCAGGGGTCAGCAGCCTTCGGTTCTAGAGCCGCATGCGACTCTTTAGCGCCACCCTAGTGGCTCCCTGGAGCCTCTTCAAAAATGTATGAAAATTGATGGGGGGGGATATAATTTTTGTTTTAATCTGGTTTCTGTCGGAGGACAAACATTCTTAACGCTTTCCAATGCTTTAAAAATGTGCATAGTAAATATCACATTTCAACATTTCTGTCAACGAAGGTTTTGCGTCATAGCCTGCGACACACGTTTCAGCGCGGCGCCGTTCCAGGCAGGTGGCTGTTGTAAACAAATCGGTGGGTGTGTCAAGAGCTGTGGATCCCAAAGGGAAAAAGAAAAAGATAGCTGATGAGAACAGAGGATTCAAGGAAGAGTTGACCCAATCATTTGCTTTCATTTCATTGGAAGGATAACCTGCATGTTTGCTTTGTAATGAGAAGTTGTTGAACAACAAAAAGAATAATTTGGAAAGACATTTCCAGGGGAGGAATGCAAAATTTGCAGCCGACTACCCAGTTGGGAGTGAGAGAAAAAGTGCGATTGCAGTACTTCTGGAGAAAATTGGAGGAGCGCAAAGGTAGATTTAAGAAGTGGATTGCATCTCTTAACTCACTACTGCTGCGAGTTTTGTTGCAACCCGAGAGATAGAGCGAGGAAAACCGTTCACGGATGGTGACTACATAAAGGATTTTTTTTTTTTTAATCAAAATATCAGAGCACCTATTTTCAGACTTCAAAAACAAAACTTCTACTTAGTCAGACTGATAGTAGGCTACTATAGCTAATATACACTTACAGCCTGTGTTGCCTTCATATAAGGCTTATATAAGGCTTTTAATTTTTTGCGGCTCTAGACAGATTTGTTGTTTTGGTCCAATATGGCTCTTTGAACATTTTGGGTTGCCAGCCCCTGATCTATACCCTGCACTCAGGGTCGCGAGGGAGGGCAGCGGTCATTGGGCGGGTGACAGGTTTCAACCTGGACTGCTTCATAAAGAGACATACAACCATTCACCCTCTCATATCGAAAAATATAACCTTTCACCCTCTCTTTCACACATTATATGAAGACCTGCAACCATTCACCCACTCATGCATAGGTCACATAGAGACACAACCATTCATCCTCTCATTCACGCCATATAGACATATAGCCATTCATGCTCTCATTCACACATAATATATAGGCATGCAGCTACTCACCCTCTCATTCACTCATGTCGATATACAACCATTCACCCTCTCACTCACACGTCAGACACAAATATTCATCCTCTCATTTATAAATCATATAGACAACCATTCACTCATGTCATATAGAGACATATAACCATCCACCCTCTCATTCATAGGTCATGGAGACATGCCACCTTTTACCCTCTCATGTCGAAAAATCCAACCATTCACCCTGTCATGCACATGTGATATAGTCACAATAATTCACCCTTTCATTCACACATCATACAGACATTTAATCATTCATCCTCTTATTCACGCCATATTGACATGGAACCATTCACGCTCTCATTCATTTATACGTCATATAGAGACATGCAACCTTTCACCCTGTCATATAAAAAAAAAACAACAATCTTTCAACCTCACATTCACACATCATATCCAGACCTACAATCATTCACCCGCTCATGCACACACCATATAGTCACAATTCACCCTTTCATTCACACATCATATAAATAAATAAAAAAACATTCATCCTGTCATTCACGCAATACAGACATGCAACCATTCATCCTCCCACACACATCATATAAAGACCAACAACCATTCACCCTTTCATTCACATGTCATATAGACCCACAACCATTCACCCTTTCATTCACACGTCATATAGACCCACAACAAGTCACTCTTTCATTCACACATCATATAGACCCACAACAATTCACTCTTTCATTCGCATATCATATAGACATATAACCATTCATTCTCTCATTCACACGCCTGGATAATTCAGGGTATCCAAAGAACCTTCTGTACATTTTTGGACCGGAGGCTCCTCACAGACAGAATCCAACCATGGACTATCTGACAGACAGTTGCTGCAGGCCACTATTTTTTATACGTCCCCCTGATTTTACCGCCTCGCACCAAACTCAAGCGGATTCACAGATAGCCTCTACCAGCGCCAGAAGACTTCAGCTCCAATTTGTTTCGCACCTTTGCGGTATTTCAGCAACAGATCCCAGATCCCTCGGCGGGAGTAGGGGTCAACGCCGGCGGTGGGCTCGTCCAAAACGACCACCTTGGAACCTCCGACAAATGCAATCGCGACAGAGAGTTTCCTTTGCATGCCACCTGAGAGGAAAGAGATGAATTTTAGGTTCGGAAAATAAAAGAGACAGGAGCGGAGGGGCGGGGGGGGATGCAAATTATTTTCAGAGAGTTTCACCGGAGAGGTTTATGGCTTGTTCGTGTCTTTTGTGCAAAAGGCCGACATCCTCCAGCAGCGTGTCCAACTCGGCTTGGACCTCCACTTCGGACAGACCCTTCAGGCGACCGTAGAACCACACTTGTTCCTCCACCGTCAGGCTGGGAGAGGAAAGGGAAAACACGATAGCGGCATGTTTCACCTCCAGCAATAAAATCATAAATCTATTTTTATTAGAGTAACACTATTTCAAAGCACTAAAGTTGACTTTGACTTGACACTGTAAATATACAGCACGCGGGATTGTATCGCCTTCCAGTGGTAAACAAAAAACACCGCAAAGTCTTAGTGTCACTGCTGTTGCGCCTCGTCTGACATACGTCGTCAGAGGCAGAACGGCTTTGCAGCAAGGCAACTGGATGATTGCCCGGTGTGTGTGTGTGCGTGCGTGTGTGTGTGTGTGTGCTGGGGGGGGGGCAAAAAAAAGCCGCCCATGTTGGCATTGGCCCTGGCTGTCCCCGAACCTGTAAACAAAGCACTTTTTACCCTGAAAACCTGAATCCAAGATTGGGTTTGGGCGCTTCCTTCATACGTTGCTATCGCCTTTCTTTTTTGTCTTTTTTTTTTTTTTTTTTAAATGACTCATAAAAGTGGATTATCGCCAAAAAATAACAGAAAAACGCTGAGTTTGCAGATGATAACATGTATTTGTGCACTCAACATCAGTATAATCAAACAACATCTGGGAGTATTTGGGGAGGAGGCTGCACATTTGGAGACCTCTACAGCATCACACATTTCTAACCTTGACAATTTTAGGCTAAAAAAAAAAGCATTGTAGGACTTTTTGTGACTTACCACTGTCATCTGTGCACTATTTATATTTACATCATTTTTAAAGATTCTGCATGACACCTTACTTATGTCATTTTTACGACCCACATAATTCACCATTCCATGCACAAGGCATTTCTCTTATTTCTTTTTATATTTTGTATTTTATACAAATATATATATATTTTTAGTGACTCAAAAAAGTGGATTATTGCCAAAAATAACAGAAAACACTGAGATTGCTAATTTCTATTTCTTATTATATTTTGTATTCTTCTGTATGTATTGTCTTGGTTTGTTTTGCATCTATATCCTTATTTGCATCTTATCTGTGGAGGTTCTCAGTAAACCAGATCAATTCTTTCTTCTCTTCACTGAAGACATAGAAGAAATTCGAGTCCAGTTGCTACGACAGTAATATTTGCATATTATTTCTTTCATTACTATTTGGACACTTTTCTACCCTGTAATGCTGCTGTGACGTTGAAATTCCCCCGTCTATCTTACCTTGATAAATGTTGACATATGGAAAGGAATGAAATAGAGGGTTTTATCGTAATTAAATGACACTTTGCAAAAAAGGGGCGTATCTGAAAAAAAAACTTCCCCGCTGCTCAGGGAATGCAATAAAAAAAGACGGCCTTACATGTCAAACAGGACGTTGTGTTGCGGACATACTCCCAGCGTCCTCCTGATCATGTCAATGTCGTGGCGAATGTCCATCCCCCTGATGTAAACCGTCCCGGAGGTGGGGGGAAAGAGGCCAGTCAGGATAGATCTGCCACCCACACACACACACACACACACACACACACACACACACACACACACACACACACACACACACCAGAATAAAACACTTCATTTACTGACGAAAACACTCCTATGGCAATAATCACACGCAAGTCCTACATGGTAGTGGTCTTGCCGGCTCCGTTGTGACCCAGAAAGGAGGTGATCTGTCCCTCGTAGAACTTCAGGTTGAGGTGGTTGACGGCCGGCTTGGCCCCCCTCTTGTAGATCTTCACCAGGTTTCTAATGCTGACGCCGAGGGCCAGGTCCCGAGGCTCCGGCTCGATGGGGTCTGCGACACAGTACTCGTTCATTTAGTGGGAAACAGACGACAGCGTGGTAGAATCCATGTACGACGCCAACGTTAAAACCTTTTGGCGTGAAAAATGATTTCTTTTATTCGTTTCAACTTTGCACCCGCTTTTGTGTGACACCAATAATTAATGCTGCTCCACGCCGATGACCCGATTCCACTAAACACATTACAGCAAGCCGCTCATGAGCAATAGAGGACTGACTCCTCAGTTGGCCGGACGCTGCAAAGCCTCGGCTGATGCTCATATTCAGTCTCCTTGAGGTCTTGAACCGCGTAGATAATGGGATTATTGTCTCAATGTATTAACTTGATTTGCCAGTTAATAGGCTTATGATTCCAAAACTACCAGTAAGGTTTTTAAACTGGTGCACGCGGCCTCCTCCTCCTCCTACCTTCGTCCTGCTCGACGGGCGCCGGGGGAATCGGCAGGCCCGCCTCGAGGGGCGCGCCGCCCCAGTAGTTGACATGGAAGATGAAGTACCAGGGCCTGGGGATCCCGTATTCGCCTGGGGTGCAAATATCCAGATTGTTAAAGAGCGACACGGCCCATGTGTGTACTTTTACGGGGGGTAAACAATGCATCTTGAAACAAAATATAGGAATTTTCCCGAAGCTTCTTTAATTAGACGCCACGCTGTTCCCCCCTAATTCTCTTTTTTTGTTTTTAGAACAAAATAGAAGAGTCGAATTCCATATTTCATTCCTCTGAATGAGTCGTTTTTCTCCTTAAAAGTAAAAAATGTGTGCCACAACTTCTCCCATTTACAGCGTTCAAAGATTCCCCTTAAAGCACGTTTCAAACTCAAGGTCCAAATGTGGCCCGCAAGAATGTCTTAAAAGGTCCGATTGTCTTAAAATAAATAAGTCAAACGTTGATCATAAACTACATTTCCCACAATTAATGCCAATCATGTGATCTGTGTGCCATCAGATTGCAGTGGATCCACATGTATGCGATTTTCAACAAGTGGAATTGAGAAATACGAGTGATTTCTAAAATGTCCATCTTTGCAAATGCATAAGTAAGTAACATTTTGGATTTGAATGTGTAATAAATTCAGAGTGATTAAACATTAAGGAGGAGTTTACATTTATTTTACATTACATTTGGTTACATTTAGATACATTTATACTGTTACCGTTACACATGTGGCCCTTGGATGGCAACCATTATGCTAATGCAGCTCTCAGTAAAAATGAGTTTGACACCCCTGCCTTAAAGTGTAACAAAAAAAAAAGCCTATTAGAGTTAAAATCTAACAATCTTTTTGTATGTTCAAGTTTTCGGAGCATTCAGCGATAACAAGCCGCATACATTTATGATATAAAATCAAGTGATCTCCGGCTTACCAGGAAACACAGCTTCGATGTACCAGGCCGCAATGGCGTAGATGAAGGCGTCTATGTAAAGCATGATGATAGAAATGGTGAAGCTGTACGCGTCTCCCTCCACTGCACTCAAGTGCAGGTTGTACCACTGGATCCCGACTCCCTGCTCCTCGTACTGAGAGAAGTACTCGCAGCCGAACCCGAAGGCCACGGGAGACAGGAAACTCTAACAGAAGAAGATTCAAAGTCACACGTGGATCAGTTGGACTTTACGGATGAAGTCCGCGGAAGTCCGCATGACCACTGTACTCACAGCGAGGACTTTGTGAGTGAAGTTGAGGTGGTCTCTCCAGGCCACGCAAAGAACGTAGGGCAGGTAGAGGCTGAAGTAAATGAGCCCGCCACAGGCGGCGGCCAGGTTGGCCTTGGAAAAGAAAGTACTGATGAGGAAAGACTGCATGATGGTGGCGGTGGCAAACGCCAACAGGAAGAAGAACACGACTGACGGATCGCTGTACGGCAGGATGTCTCCCCACTGGAAGGCACGGCGACAGGACGGGTGACAGGAGGGGAGTGTTTAAGGAAATAACAAGGGCGTCGCAAAGAGAAGACAAGTTCACATCTGTCCTCAACACAAGTCTTGCTATGAGTGTTTTATATGCACAGCCGAACCTTGACTTACGAGTGCGCCAACTTTCGAGCTTTTTCGAGATACGAGCCGTCGCTCAGCGGATTTTTGGCTTTGTGATACGAGCCGAGGTCGTAGTTAGGAGCGAGCGGGACGAGCGTTTGGCACCGCCGCTGTGTGGGGAAGTGGTGTTTAAAAACAGTCGGACGCGCCGCCCGCTGAAAGCTAGGCCAGAGAAAATCATGGAAAAACGTGACCGAGGTGTGCGTGTCGTCGACTTGTCCGTGAAGAGAAGGAGAAATCGTTGTTGGTGAGATAACGTGAGTGACAGCATCATCTGTGAGAAGGCAGGATACGTTTATGGGGATTTGGTGCAGCAGACGGCGGAGATGTCGACGGACGAGGCGTCGGAAGAGTCGTTCAAAGCCGGTCTGGGAGGTTTGATCGTTTTAAAAAGAGGACCGGCATTCACTCATCGCTAACTTAAGTTCAGAGATAAAGTGTAGGACAGTGTGCAAGTTATATTTAGCAATACATTCCAGCATTGTGTTAAGCAATCGAGCAATTGCTCAGAGCTCGTCCAATCTTAATAAAATGTATACAATAAAATGTTTTTATATTCTCTTTTATAATGCATAATATTTTTTTTGTAAATTATTTGGTATTTATCAAGTGTATTTTTCTTATTTAACATAAAAAAATGTCCGGGATATTTTGGGGGGCTGGAACGGAACAATCGCGTTTTATTTCATTTTAATGGGGAAATCGAATTTGCTATACGAGCAAATTGAGTTCGGAGCTCCGTCGCAGATCGCATTAAACTCGTGAGTCAAGGTTCCTTCTTCACAAAGCGGATGTTCAAGGCGTGGAATGACAGCGAAATGTATTTGAAACAGATAAGGGAGCATCTTTGTGCTCCCGTCTTGCCTTGAGCAGACCGATGAGGAGCGCGGCGGACACCAGGAAAGGGAGCACGCTGCTGATGAACCAGCTGAGCCACAGCGTCCCCGTACTCAGGCCCATGATCCTCATGGTCTCCTTGAGCCGCGCCTCCTTCTCGTACACCACGCCTTTGATGATCATGGCCACCGAGTAGATCCACGCCAGGGTCATGAAAAGCGGAAGCGAGCGGTTCAGCACTCGGAGGAAGCTGGGGAAAGGTTGCCGCCACGGGATGATATTCAGAGATGCAAAGGAAGCGCGTGGCAAATATTCAAACTTCGAACTCACACGTCGTCAACGTAGCAGGGGTACGGCATCTGCTGGATGTAGATGCCGGTTGTTTGTTTGACGCCCGTCAGGCTATGGATCAGCGCCTTCTCCACCAGGTCCTGGACGTACACGAAGCCGCCCCAGATGTAGCGCATGTCGTTGAAGGGGTCGGCGGCCGGACCGGGATCCCAGAACCTGCGAGGTAAACAAGATTTCCATAAAAAGAAAAAACACAAAAAAAACAATCACAGGCCGAATGGCTGTCGAGGTTAAAGAGTTGCCCGTGACGTTTGGAGGATTTCCCTCCGTACCTGTCCTTGATTTTATTCGTGCGCGTGACATCGTCGATGTCCATCCTGATCTTGTAGGAGACGTGGGGCGGCAGCTCGGAGGACGAGGAGTTGGGGAGCAGGAAAACAACGCCTGCCCAGAACTGTCTGTCCTCCAGGAGTTTCAGAGCCCGGCTGACCAAGTGCCCCTCGGTCTCCAGCCCCTCCAGCTTGTTCAGGGGGAAACACTGCAGGAGACAGCGGGAAACAGTCCGTTATGCTAATAAAGTGCATTTATCGCGGAATCAAACCGACGATAGACACCTCGGTGACTTGTGCAAGAGTGGTGATGCTGTGGTTGAGGTCGTTGTAGACGTCCAGCCAGGTGAGGGGGGCTCCTGGCTTCCGGGGTGCATCCGGCGGGGGCGTGGAAAGGAAACGTGCGATCCGCGAAGCCGTCCACGATGTGTTCTCCAAACGCATGTTGACCAGCACAGCAACCTCGGGTTGCCTTAGCAGATCCTGTTCCACGGAAACACAGATGGAACGCAAGCATTAAGTGAAGTTGACAGACAAGACGCGCACTTGGACACTGAATCAAACGGCAACCGTCAAATCAGACCTGCAGCAGCTGAAGCTCGGCGCTGGACTCCATGTAATCCCTTAGCGCGGGTCCGACCTCCATCCAGACTTCGTTCAGCTCCTGTAGGATCTGCAGGTCCTGGAAGGTCTGATTCACCTTCAACAGACAAGAGGCATCACTGCGACAGGATGAACGCTCACTTCTTCTTCGTCAGCGAAGAATCCAGGGACGCCCTGTGACGGCGCTTTCCGACTGACCCGTACCTCTCTCATGACTTGGCGGACCGCAGGGGTGTCGGGCGTGTAGAGCACTTTTCCAATGAACAGCGGCTTGATTCCTTGCCAGACGATGCGGGAAAGGGGGTTGGACTCCAGACCCTGGATCAGACCTTCGCAGAACGTTGCTGCGATGTGAAGAAAACAAGAAAAAAAAACAAAAAAACAATGAAAAGGACAACATGAGAGTTTGATAACTTATGAGTTTGAAGATATTGATTTCCACCTTTGGCTTTCATGCCGTGTAAAAAATATAATAATATGAAATTTGCCTTTTTAATAAAGAGGATGACTTATTTTTCAATATGGAAATAAACTTTTCCCTTCAGGACCCGCTGCTACAATTTATCCGTCTCCAGTGAGGCCTTTCATAGGCAGATAGACGCATCTGCCCATGAAAGTAAACTTAAATAACGAAAATAAAGGCTAAATAAATTCTCAAAAAAAAATGACATGATCGTCTGCGAAGAAGTAAACGTAGCATCACCGCAGAGCACAACCAAACCAGTGACACTCAAAACCACTAGTGCAAAGCCTCTTACTGGTGCCGTTGTCCAAGTCCAGCTCCGTGTCCTCAGTGCCGTTTTTCCCCAAGAAGGACTTTATGTCATTGTCCTCGTACCAGTTGAGCGAGGGGATTCTCTCCCCCCCGGCCTCGGGGTGGCCGCACATGATCCTGGAAAAGGCCCGGAAACTCTCCCGGGGTTGCGCGCTCCGGTTCTCCGGAGACAGGAGACGGAGCGCTGCGCTCATGTCCGTGAAGCTCGAGAGCGACGAGAGCTGCGGGGAGAAGATGAGCGCGATGGAGGATGCAGGAGGAGGAAGTCGATAAATCCAAGAGGAAACAAACACAAGCGAATAATCACAATAACTTTCTGTCAGGTAATAAGAAATGTGATGTGGAATACAAATAACGATCGCAATAAATTAATTTCAAAAAGAGCGATGCAGGCATTTGCGGGATTAGCGGAGGTCTGCACATTTTACTCTCAACTTAAATCACCATAGTGTCGAGCTTGAAAGACTGTGGAGATGGTGATGGACTTCAGGAAGAACCCAGTCCCATCTTCCCCCATCATCATGAGAGACTCCCCAGCTGGCACTGTGGAGTCCTTGCGCTTCCTGGGAACAATCAGCTCCCAGGACCTCAAGTGGGCGCTGAACATCAGCTCCCTTACAAGCGATAGCACAGCAGAGGATGTTCTTCCCGAGCCAGAGACAATGCTGGTGCATTTCTACACCTCCATCATGGAGTCCATCCTCATCTCCTCCATCACCATCTGGCACATCGCCACGTCTGTCTATGACTCACTGATGACGCATATCAAAATGCTTGCCTCGGTCAAATGTCTTACCCACTTCCGCAACTTCCTTAAACTGGACACACTTATTACTGCTAAATTGACACTCCCGAGCTAGCAAAATGCGCAGGGTAAAAGAGCCAGTGAGACAGAAGACGAGCCTACGACAATACCAGGAGTCCCACTTGAAGAATGGATTTATTGTAACAGGTTGTTCCCAGGCACCGGGCCCCGCTCTGCATAATATGCAGCAACCGGCTCTCTAATAAGGGGATGAAGCCTTCAAAACGGCTTCACCGCTTGGCATTCTGCATTATGCAATGTCACGAGGATGTTGCTAATAAAGTTGCATACGCGGTGGATTCACATTAATTATTATATTTAGAAAATACCAGTTTTTATGCCGGTCATATCATTTTATTTTGTTGTATTCATACGCCACGTCTTTAGGGCCGGTCCGCGAAAATATTGTCTGACATTAAACCACTCCATGGCGCAAAAAGGTTGGGGACCAGTGCTCTACACGACTCCAGGACTCACAGGCAAGATCCTGGGCGGCTTCCTGGGTGGACCCCTCGCCCCCAGGAACACAGACTCTTCCATCCACTCCCGTCTAGCAGGAGGCTGCGGTCCACCAGGACCAAAACTACCCGCCACAAAAAACGCTTCTTCCCATCGGCAGCCTGCCTCATCAATACGGCGCCGGACCCCCACTGACACTGTCCCATCCCCTCGATTGCACTACTTTGCAGGACCTTGCTCCACCACCCCCCATCGCCCCGATTTGACTCTTTATTTAATGCCTGTTACACGTTGTCTGTTTAACACCGTTAAGCAAAGCAAATTCCTTGTAGTTGTAAAAATTACTCGGCAATATGAGCAATTCTGATTCTGATACCAGGCTAGCAGTTGGTAAATATTGATTTGTCCATACAGTCTCTACGCATCATGAAGTGTCCCATGACTAATAACATTTTATACGAAACTTAAGAGTGACAGCAAACGTATCTGAAGCTAGCTAGTTGACGCTTTAAACGATGTCACTGTTAGCACTATCTAACCCCCCCCCACCACCACCACCACCACCACCAAGTAGTCGTGGCAGAAGGCCGCCAACATTGAGCTCGGATCTGTCCGAGGTTTCTGCACGGGTAAAAAGGCACCGCCGTCGGCGAGTTCCCGCTTGTGGGCGAATGCTTCGTTTCTGGAGATCATCTTAAAAAGTGCGGCCCAGAATGTCAGGATATGGGAGGTGCCATATAAATAAAATCCGACTTGCAGAACAGCCATGATAGAGTCACGAAACGAATATCCGAGCACTGGCGTTCGACGGGAAGGAGATGCGAGAATGCACAGGGAACGGATGTTTCTTACATTGTCGATGATGACGGCCAGCTCTCTGGAAAGTGAGGTGACGGATTGGCTGATGACCCTGAAGTCGCCGGCGTTGGCCAACAGACGATCCCTCTGAAACGAAAGAGAGATGGGAAAAACCCATTTTCAGCATTTACGACGGCATTCAGCTGTTGCGGCACGACTTGTTGGGGCTCCGTTCCCACCGTGAGGAACTTGGTGAAGTCCAGCTGGGAGAGGAAGAGGCGCTCGGCTTTCCGCAGGACGTCGGCGGACAGGCCGCAGAGCTGAGCCTGCAGCTCAGTCATGGCCGCCTCTCCTCCGTCCACCGTCAGAAACCGTCCCAGCGCGCTCCCGTTGCACACCAGGTCCTTGAGCTGCATCTGGGATCCTGCCAGAGAAACCTGGAGGCGACAATTCAAACACAACGATTTCGCATCAGGACTTTGTCTCGCGTCTCCTGCCCGGCCGCCGTGGACGTGGTCGATCCGTACGCTTTGCTTCAGAGCGGACGCCTCACCTGAAAATTGAGACGGGCCTTTAGCAGCTGATCCACGGTCGAAGGCGGGAGGCCGCCGCTGGACAGGAGGAAGGTGGAGAAGGTCTCGTTGGCTCGCAGGTATTCGCCTACGGGGAGATCTGCAGTGGAGCGAGAAGATGACAAGATAACAGACAATTATTTACATACATACACAGTAAAATTTAAAGTTATCGTACTCGTTGTACATGTTAATTTAGCGCTAGTACTAAACACAGCAGCAGTAGTCGTAGTAAAACACATATACATTTCTAAATACTCCTTGTCACAGCACCTGCTCCTGCTCTGCTCCAACTATCTGGCTTTCAAAATGATTAAATTAGCAATAGAAGTTGCTAAAAGAAAATATCTAAAGAATGATGTGACTATAAATGCCACGTGTCCCCATTTATGAATGTTTAAGATGTTTGGGGGTCAGACTTTTGTGGCGGGTTTCCTAGGGTGCCGGCAGGTCGGCAGAGGGGAAAAAACCCGGGAAACCTGTTTTCATTCATGTGAGAAGGAGTCATGTAACCCGATCGGCCTCCGGGAAGCCTGGACATCTTTCTGCAGAACACAGAGTACAGAAAGGGACACATTCGGCTGCTCACTGATAAGATAAGCCCGTTTCTTGGTAAAATGCGGATCATCTTTGGTGACTGGATGGCTCACCACTGGTTATCTCACATATTCGAATAAAGTCCAGCAGTTTCAGACTATGTTTTCCATTTGAAAAAAAATTAGATAAAATAAAAAAATCCGTCAGGAACGAGTCCCTCAAGATCGGCGCCAATCGTACTCGGCCAGGCTCCGGGTCTCTCCGCCAGCCTACGGACGCTATCCATCAGATCCTGAAAGCCGGAGAATCTTTGGGTTCCACTGTAAACCAGGAAGGTGTGGGCATCCGCGAAGAGACGGGACATTCTGATATATATTTAAAAAAAAAAAAAAAAAAAGAAGAAGAAGAGAGCAAGATAAGATAGAGTGCCACCATGCCGTACGAATTATGACCCCGTGAAACGTCGGCCGGCAGTCTGCAGATTCCACCTACATGGAGTTGTCAAAGTTGCCGCACTGGCCTGGCGTCTCCCCCGGCGTCGGGCTGTGGAAGCAGGGGTTGTTGATGTTGCAGACGATGCCTTGAATCCAGGGCAGGGTGCCCGCTGAGGGCAGGCCTTTGTTGGGAAAGTGACCTGCAACAAGTTCGATCAGAAATAATCGTTTTGCTGCGGCCTAAAATACAATCCCAGAATAGTGTGATGGAATACAATCCCCAATGCAGGTCGTCCTCTGGTGCGAAATGTCTGAATGTTTGGTGACCCTGAACCTTGTCGTCATGATAAATGGGGGAGATAATTATTTCAAAATCAGGGGATTCAAAGAAATGCGTTGAAAATGAAATATCTATCTGTCTGAAGACTTTCAGGTTGATTTATTCCTCATTTCCCATCCAACGCCATGAAAGGGTTCCACTTTCATTTTTGCTTTCATTCACCTCCTTCTCCCTCACGTGTTTAACTATTAATTGCCCGAATATCGGCTGGATATATTGATTCTGGTCCTCCGTGACACTGTCCAATTTTCTCTTGTGTTGCGTAATGAGAGTAATTTCATCCGATGCAAATGCAGAATAGACCAGATCAATGAACAAGGAGCGTTAGGGAAACGACACTCTGTGTGTGACAAGAATCGTTCCCAGAAAGCTAATCCTCCTTAACAGGTTGGCACAAGGCCATGTTTTTTTAGAGTCTGTCTCAGGCCTTCGTGTCAGGAAACTGAAAAAAAAAAAAAAGTTAAAAAAAAGGAGGCGTTTCGACATTTCGATGAAGCAACCACACTCACATTGGCTCTGTTTGTAAGGGCGGTGCGAATGACGCACAGAGATGAGGATGACGAAGAGGAAGAGCGGCCAGAGGAGCTCGATGATCAGCTGGATCTACAAGGGAGACACGAGACAAAGTGCAGGCACATCCAGTCATCCGTCGCCTTCGGGACACCATAAAAATTCACAGCTGCCGGAGTTGTCGAAATTCATTTGTTCTGCAAACCGTTAAAAATAATCTGACTCACTCTCCACATTTCACATTTATCATGTCGGCCATGTTAAAAAAAAAGGAAACCAACACAAAAATGTCACCTTGTTTCTCCGGCGGTAGGTGACGTTCTTCCAAAGCAGAAGGAAGAGCTGCCTGAAAACAGCCATTGCTCTCAACGGCTACCTGGCCATCTCGGCAAACTGCAAGGAGGCAGAACACTTGCTGAGATGGGATTATTTATTATATTTTGCCGTCTCCTGAAAAACATGCATGCAATCCTCATGGACCATTTTAAAAGTGTGCATTTTAATCTGCACTCCAAATGTCATTTACATGTGATATGTTGATTTTCACATTGAAAAAAAAAAAAGTGACACATAACTTTGGTGTTTATATCAAGACCCTGATCAACATCTGGGATAAATCTACTATTTTTTTTACAAAAAAAAAAAAATTGAATAAATTAGATTAATAAAACATCATATAATGCATAAAATAAATAAATAAAATACCTAATGTAAGCAAGAAATGAATTCATAAAATAAAATCAATAAAAAAAAGAAACGTGTTTCCCTTTGGTTGAATAAAGTCTATCTAGCTATTCTTACTCTCTAAAAATAGACAAGATATGAAAAAATGTAAAAGTTAAGAGAGAAATTGTGTTAATCATTTAAAAAAATGTCTTGTTTGTTCATTTATTTATTCATATAACAAAAACACAGGGCAAAGCAACAGATTAACACCATCAAAACTATTTATTATTGAAATAGTATTTCTACGAGCCCTGTTGTGAGATCGTCCTTTTCATTCAAATCTAAAATATATGAAAAACAAAAATTTGCTTCTGAATATCTTGATTTGAGCTTCTATCTCCTGGAGCTGCAGATCAGATACAACGTGTTTCCAACCACAAGTGGAATCACAACTTATGACACAGCAGAATACTGAGACTTTTCTGGGTTGGAAGTTCCTTTTTCGCAAATCAGGTGAACTGGGTTATATTCTTTTCTACTTTGACGTGGAAAAATGTGGGACTACACTCGTAAACACTGTACGTGTTTTTTGCCTTCGATATCAGCATGGCACACCTTTATTCCATGGATGTTGTTTTTCTTATCCGCCTGTTCGCAGGTTTGAAACATCTTACCGGGAAATATTCCCCCTTCTTCCCTTTCCGCTGAAGTGAAATAAAGCCCATTGTGTGAAGTGAAGGTTGTCTCAAATGCACAGTGTGATCTGCTGAAGTCCTGAAATCCTCCTGATCCCAGCCGCTTACCCCCCCCCTGAGACTTAATCACTTTTGCTCTGGCTGACTTCAGGGCTATTTCTCGAGTTTGCGCTGTAGTAAACACTCTGTCATCACGTGTTTTAGGCGCCAAAGCCCTGCTCGTCTATTAGACAATCGTGGATCAGTGCCGATTACCTAGAAAGAAACACATTTCGAGCCAGCAACGTGAGTTTGTGTGACAGTTCGCAATAACTCAGGTTCATATAGATAAGAGTTGTCAGTAAGCTAGTGACAAGCACCCGTATATAGCTCTCTATGACTAGCATGATGTAGAGTGATGCTCTTCGCAGGTGAGCAGGCCTTTTCCGGACTTAACAATATATCGCGACACTTAACGCTTCGCAAAAGCGTTAATAATTACCTACCTTGACAAATGGCGCCGAAGTCCTTCAGTTCTGAAAGTACAAACGTCAAACTAGGATCATCATCTTACACCCTGTACTTTTCAGCGTAGGATAGCCGAGATATGTCGGGCCCGCCCACCCCAGGCGGTGATTGGCTGCATAGGTGGAATACAATTGGTCAATACTCAGGAAACTTCTGACAGATTACAGATCGAGGCGAGCAGGACCACATGGGTAGCAATTTTTTTATAACGTGTGAGAACAAAAGGGCACTTTATATGAATGATATATTAACAAGTCGTATTAAAACACATTAGATATAAGATGATATTACACATTAAACCATGACATTAGTTTCGCAAATCTGATGACAGCAAGTTTTTTTTTAATTGACATTGAAATTAAGGTATGCAAGGCCGTCTCCGTTAAAACACACAAGAGCTTTATCTTTTCAGTTGTATGAAATTGATTTGATTTCAAAAATATTAAATGCTATATTAAGTTACGAAAACAGCAACTTTGCATGTGAAACGTGTTGACCAGTGCCTCAATAAATAACAAAGCATTATCTTACAGAGCAATTTAATGAGCATCTAAAATATCCTATTCTTAAAAATATAAACATCCCTATCGGGTAATGCTGTCACTGCTAAATGTGCACATCTGCTTTCTGTCAGGCACATGCATTAATTAATTAGGGCGGTGACAGTCCCTTGATGTGCACATTGTCATGAGGATATGGGGAGTGCATCGCTCGTTGTGAGCACTTTCAGGTGAGGCACTGCAGCAGCACACTCCATGCTGGAAGAATCAAAAACCCATCTGAGACACTTTTCACCAACGTATAAGGTGTACTTGAGCATTATTGTTCCTCAGCTACTCTCTGCATCATTAAATATGTGAAAAATACAAGTCGATATTACCATAATCTATGTCACAATCTGCTTATAAAATATTCCAATGTACTTTACATATTAAAAGTATGCAGCTAAGGCTAGCATGTTGTATTTTGTTGTGGGATGTCAGCTTATGCTACGCTGTGTGATCGTTTGCATAATATTTTCTAAGTTTGAAAAAAAAAAAAAAAAGTTCATTTTGCTTGAAATGCACATGATTTTGTCCTGGGCTGCATCACAGCGTATTCAAAGAAACACCGGTTGCTCTTGTCCCGTAAGGAGCCGATAAGTGGAGGCTGGCATGGTCTTCAAGTGAATCTATTAAAGGAAAAGGAATCATTTTTTACAACAGAGAAATGCTATCCTGCTCATTTTTTTTGCATGCATGCATGCATGTACACACACGAACAAAAAAACTAAACAAAACACAATCGCTTTGCACTCCGTGCCCTCTCACCTCTCCGATCGCGTTCGTCAAGATCTGAATTATTTTGTCATGCGGCGTGGCCACCACACTCTGTCCGTTGATTTCAATGATGCGGTGTCCGACGCGGATGCCTCCTCTCTCTGCGATGCCGCCCCTCATTAGGCTGCAAATCTGGCATACGACAGACACAGGTGTTATTTCAAGACCAAAAGACGGCAAGTATATTTTTGAGCACTACCCTAAACTCGATAACTCACACCGTCAAGGTATCAGGCAATTACAGGTTCATGTTAAAGGTATTCCGCCATTACTGTCGTGCCTTCAGTGACAGCTTGTGCCATTACGTCACAACCTTAGGTCATCGCAGTGGTGCGACAAAGCCGACCGGAGTTCAATACAAACAGAGGCATTATAAAATCAACTCACAATGCCGTCCTCGACGCTGAAGCCCAGCTGAAATTTGGGATCTGGTCTCCTGATAATTGCCATGGTGACGGGGGGGCAGTGGACGATGCTTAGCTTCACATACTTTTGGGTTTTCAGGTCCTGAGGAAAACCCAATGCAGTTACAATTAGTTGTCGCCGTCACTGTGCCGCTTTGGAATTGACCATGAATATCATGAATGATAACCTGATTTTAATATCAGGCTCTTCCCTTCACTTCTGCTACTACAATACATTCTCATGTTACTTTGGTAGCAGAAGATTCTAAAGATAGGCACTTGTCAACATAATGTAAGGCAAAGTTCGACATCTAAAACCTTTGGTCTATTTAATTGTTACGCCGGCTCTGCAGAAACCCAATAGTGTGAGTGCCACCTGTCTAACTTCATGGATATACACTGCCATCTGGTGAAAACTACAAACATTACAACAACGTTCAGGACGGCTGCCTTCGCCTGATGGTATTCTCAGTTCGTTACCGCCTCGTCGGGGGAATAAAACCATTAGCCGCTCCATTATGCTAGTTTTTGATCCCATTCTTCGCTCTTACCCGGAGGATGTTCTGGCAGGTGGTGATGGGCAGGCCCACCAGGCTGGTGCCGTTGACTGACATGATGCGATCGCCAATGCTGAGCTCGCCACAGCGCTCGGCCGGGCCTCCGTGGAGAAGGTTGGCCACCATCACCGTGGGCAGGATCGAGCCCCAGCCTGACTCCACGACAGCCAGGCCCAGGATCTCCCCGGCAGCCTTGGTGATGACCACCTACAACCACATATACGACGAGGGCCCGTCCGTTATCAAGTGGTTTCATCCCTGTCAACAGTACGTGTTTGAGTTTCACATTTATCGATGGCGGTCAGGCCCTCGGTGAGCTTGAGCGACTCAGTTCCAATATTAACCTCATATATTATCGTGTGTGGGCTGTTGTCGAGCAATTTTTGGCGACACGTGACACATTTTCAGAATTCCATATGAGGAAACCTATCACGGCTACTCCCACTACTGCAGGGCTGCTAGAATATTCATGCTTACATGTTGATTAGGTTTGAATCAACAATTTAAAAATTACAGAATCCCCATGTTATGGGTGGATGACGGGTTCAACTTGAGGAAGCGGAGGATGAGAGATGAAAACTAGTCCAGGAAAATATGAGACGGATTCATGCTCAACCCCGGCAGTGCTTAAAAATGCAATTCTTTCATTTATGGGAATAAAACCCTCTGTTTAAATGACTTTCATGGATTTCAATAATTGTAATCTTTATTTATAAACCTGCAACTTTTTGGTATTAGCAGGGGTGTTCTTCTACTCTTAACATTAATCTAAGGTCCAATCGTAGACTTCGGCCTGTGTGAAATAAAACCGTGATTTGTGTTCAACCATGTGTTCACCATCTCTCCACTTACATCTCTCAGGTTCTGGGAGTCGGAGAAGTGCGCCAGGTCGCCGTTGTAGAGCTCCTGGCTTTCCAGGTAGTTGCTGTATTCACCGGGCCTTAAATCACTGGCCTTGATGCCGTTGACCTGAAGGAACTGCTGGTAGGCCACGCCGAACGCCTGGCCGATGGCCTGGGCGATGACCTGCGCCTGAGTGCAGAGGTAGGGGAGAATTGGTTTTTCTCGCACGAGGTGCGTCAAATCTACTGCGACTCGCTTCGCTCATCCTATTTACAGTAAGTCAGGCTACAGAGTACAATGTATCGTAATAAATCAGCCGGGAAAAGCCAGCAGCAGAAGCTGTGGTCCCCCCGGCCTTCGGTATCCCACAGCTAATTAGTTTCCAAAAGAAACTTCTCCACCTCCTTTCCCTCCTGCCAACTTCAGGAAACTGGGACGGCAGCCAGACCATTTTTACATTCAGGAAAGCAGGCCAGAAGGAAGCACAGGTTTTGTTTTTAACTGTGGCAAACATTGTGGGAAGCAAGAGACCCTTTCGTAAGCCTGCTGATCGTCTGACTCATCTCAGAGTGTTGTGGGTTTTGCGGCTAAAAGCTCCAGATTACTGATGAATTGGAACAATGAGGTTGTGGTCACAGTGGAGGTCAAGAGGGTCGACAACCCTAGAATACAAGACCCTAAAACCAACTCACGTCCTCCGAGGAGAAGACATGGCAGATCATCAAACATTTCCTCTGAGGCCCGGCGGAGGACGAAGAGGGCGAGCTCGACGGGGAGGCGCTGTCCTGTCCCTTGCGCTTTCTGCGCGCCATCAGGACCACGATGTGGCCGATGTCAGCGATGTAAGAGATCATCTGTAAGGCGTGATCCATCATGGCCTCCTGAGTGGAAACGAAACACAAAGCCTGTTTGGTGCACTTGCAAAAACACGGAGAGAGATCTGGCTTTCACTTTGTCTTGCACAGTGGTGGTGACAATGAGAATATGTATTCCCACCTTTATCTAAAGAGGAGCTTATTCCCAAATGACTGGTTACAGCCAAAGCCACTACAGGTTTGTGATTGTTGTTGATAGCAGTTTTTAAACCATCCGGCATCCTTGAATGCACAAACACCAATATGTACAATTAATATTATTCTTTTTCTTCCCATTTACCAGAATCACTTCCACATGACGGACTAAGAGAATACACAACATAAGCTGACAAGATAAATCAAACAATATTTTTGGACTCCACACCAAAGCAGCCTCAGCTGTTCTTATTTCCCCCGCTACAGTGACGAATATCCAAATACTCAAGGAGGGAGTGGACAGAGGACGACCGACTTTTGCACTCCGGGGGATTCGACCGAGGAGACGGGAGACGACCAGTGTGAGCGCACTATGACAGAGCAGCTACTTCTGCAAAATGTTCCTGAGCTGAAAGACACAGCTGGGAGGGGAGGGTCGGGGGGGGGGCAAACACAGAACCGGTGGTTTCAGGCCTGCAAGCTAACACCACGAGTTCCTCCAAAGAGCCCCTTTTCACAACAACAGGAGCTTCATGCTGGGGGTGTAATATCACGTCAGGGACAGCTCCCGATAAGATAATATGGTACATCTAATAGATTCTACTTCACGGATTCATACAGTTGGAGGGTTCACTTTCATAATGGATTGTGGAATGCCTTCAAATACTCAACCTATTGATCAATGAGAATCATATAATAATAATGTATACTTTATTAATCCCTCGTGGGGCAATTCATTCTCTACCTTTAACCCATCATGGATGAATCATGAGCAGCCGGCTGCTGTCAACCAGTGCCAATGGAGCAGTTAGGGGTTCAGTGTCTTGCTCAACAACACTTCGACACACCAGGAGGTGCAGGGAATCGAAACAGGAAGGTTCGGTTCCGAAGATGATCGCTCTACCTCCTGCACCATGCAACCCCTAAATATAAAATAATATGATTTGAAATGTACCGGGATTCGTTCTATTCCATAAAGAGTAACATCCTGAGTGGGACCACCGACGCGGCAGCATCAGAGAGTGTGTTCTGAGCGCACGACGGGCAGCGTGAAAAACACGTGTGCGACGTGCATGACTTTGCGGCGCAGCTCTGAAGGAACAAACCTGCGTGTCTGCAGAGAGCACTTTGATCCGCTGAGTGGAAATGAAGAGATCCACCTCGGTCATGGGCTGGGATTCCCCCTCCGGAGCCTAAAGGGAAGAGTTGCTTTAAACACCAGGTCTGTCAAAGCTGCGGCTGAATATCAGCAGTCTTCATTACCACACGTCACGACACGCTTTCTGCACTGCAGTGACATAAAGAGAGTAACGCGGTCAGACTCCCCGCCCCGCGGCCCTGTGGCCGCCTCTGACCGGAGTCTGAACGCGGCGACGGTGCCCTGTGACTGTCGCAATGCAGCGGGGAGGATTTTGATTTCGCAGTTCACCTTTATGCGGTCCACGGCCTCCTGAGCTTGGGCCATGCGGAGGTTCGTAGACGGGTTTTTCTCGGACTTGATCTGGGTGGAGCCGAGGTACTTGGCGCCGAATATCACCCCATCCAACAGGTCTTCAGGGTCACATGGACCTGGCACTAAAAAAAAAAAAAGGATTCAGCTAAAATCATCTGGTATATTCCTTAACAGGTTTCACTGTCACATTATTCATGATGTTTGTCGTGAAACATCTCACCATCCTTGTAGGAAGGTTGCTCATCAGGATTCTGTGACAAGAGCAAAGGCATGAGGGATCAGTCTTAAAAACTACATCTCATAGAAGCTTCATTTCAAACTGCGCAGCGGCTCCTGGGCCTCCTATGGGGATCAGGGCTGACGGTTTTACCGACCTGCTGACTCTCTGCAGAAGCATCTTCCGCCGGAGGTTCCTCTCCGATCTTCATCCACACGGGCTCGAGATACTCATCGTCAGGCAGGGACGTGAGCGAGTCTTCCCTCTGTCGCTGCTGCTGGCCGTTCCCATACTGCCCCCACAATCTCTGGGCGTCCTCCTGGCTGTAGGACACCGAGACAACGGCGTCCACCTCCCCTCTATGGGGCGGGCAGGCCGGACGGGGTGAAGAGCTGAGCTCGGTGCACTGCAGCAGGCCAAGCACATCCCTTTGGTGGCTTTCTGAAAACAACAATCCAGTGGTTTCCGTGGCATCGTCCGTCAACACAGAGGAAGGACACGCCTCCACTCCAGGCAGCCTGGAGTCCTCTTGCTGGGCAAAGCCAGCTGGAGACTGCAGGTAGGGAGGAGCCTCTTCACCCATCAGATGAAGCTGGCTAAGCAGGGTGTGGATGCGGGAGTGGTCTTCATCACCCGATCTCCTGTTAGCAATGTCGTCTTCGATAGCCACATTCTCCACATCTCCACCTGCATAATCATCTGCCAAGTCCAAAAGCCTCAGCCCGTCCTGTTCCTCGACGGCACTTTCTTCCATGTCCACCCCAGGGTCACAGATCTGCTTTGAGCTTGTGTCCACCCGCTCCTCCTGGTTCACGCCCGGTGAAGTCATAGTGTCACGCACCTCCTGTACATCTGAGGTCTCCTTCTCCAGATCCCTGGCAGACGGAAGGTCGCCAGTGTCTTCCGGAACCTCCGCTGCCTCGCTGGAGGAGTCCGACTTCCAGTCCAGCGGAGGCGGCTCAATCAGGTTGTAGGTGTCCAGATCCTCTGCCTGCGAGCCTTCTGTCACCCGTCCATCGAGTTCATCGCCGACAGAGTCGGACCCCGAGGGTGGAGGACCGGGATCATCTGCAGAGGTGCAGTCAAAGTCCATTTTGAAAGAAGGCCTGTCAAAGGAGAACTTGCATCACTGTGATGGCTCCACATTCAAGTCGGAAATGAGGTGTTTTCATATTCAGGAGGCCTATCGGTCGAACAGCACTTCAATCACCCCAAACATTTACATGCATGAATTTCCTGCTAGAAAACAGTTGCTTCAGGTGGTAGTTTGTGAAGCTCACGACACGTGGCCACCAAGATACAATCAGCAACCTTAGGCTCAAAGTACAAATACTACAGCCATGGAAAGAACGTCATCCTCCTGGGAGAACACTGCAGTCTTTTGTACAGAGACACTTTTCTTGTTGTGTTTACAAAACCGAGACTTGACACAACTGTGTAAATCTCAATATGTCAAACAACATCTTGGTGCTATGCTCTATCTTGGCCAATTAAAACAGTCTCACATCCCTGGAGTAACTTCAGGGAGGAGGAACATGAAGTACTGGAGATCAAGTAAGCAGATGACTGGAGTGACTAGGTTGGGTTGAATGGCCTGAGCAAGTTGCAAGTTGACCGTTATTTAACGTAATGTGGAAAAAAGTAGCTGAAGATTACACACAGGTAAAGGGTGAAGCGACACACACACACACACACACACACACACACACACACACACACACACACCCAAATGTGGGGTCACTTCAACGCTGTCAATCAAATACAGCTGTGCAGCTAACTTAGTATAGCCCATGTAGTAGCGCCTATGTTGTGTTGTTAAAAAAAAAAACGATAATAAAGAAAAAGGAAAAAAAAAGACAAAACCATCAGCTCGAGAGGCAGCTTATAGTAAAATATAACATTTATGATATTCATATGAGGCGGAATAAGGGTAAGAAATGTGTAGCTCTCACCTGATGTGTGAGGTCTTTGTGTGCAGACAGATACTTCAGTCGCTGCCACGACATAGAAACGGACGTGGTTTTTGAGAGGAGCCTTTTCCGAAAGTTTGTCTTTATTTCAGTCGTCATGCTAACATTTCGCGGCACGCTGAGATTTTGTATTTACACATCGCCTGGCGTCGTCGGTCACCGTTTTTTTCCCTTGGTTTCCTGGCGTATTTGTACCTCCAGTTGTCGACCCTACTTGGCTCGGCGTCGCTTGTAGCCTCTGTTCCGGTGCTGCGTTCGGGGACTCCGGTATTTTTGCGCGCATAAATCGAACCAGGTCTGAAGACGTACAGAAAAAAAAAAGACGGGTAATAATGATTTAAGCCAAACGGAGCGATCAAAACTTGAAGTCTGCGAAAAATCACGACCGGCAGGCTAAAGTGATAAGGGATCTGACGTTTACCATTCTTTTTCAATGGTTTGTCGTGTGTATTCAGATGCTTTCCGGCAGCCCGTGAAGGCAGCACTTCCTTCGATGTCATTGGTGGGTTTTCAGTCTCACTCAATCGAACACAAAAAATGCTCACATCGTCAAAAACTAAGTGATTTATTCAAGTTCATTTCTTTTCTTACATTCTGTACAACAGATGAATATCATTGCAGGATGTGGGAACTTTTAATAGATATAATGACTTGGTCTTTAACATGTACTTTGAAAAATAAAATAGTCACTTGAGTGATTGGTGAACATTAGCATTGAGACAATCAATAAAAAACAAACAAAACAAAATAACTGACATGGTTCCATTGTATCTTTGTATTTTATATTAATCAAATCAAGTCCTAAAAATCTTGTTTTTGGAGTGTTTCTAACAACAAGAACTGAACTGCCTTGACTATCTAATTTATTAATAAAATAGTCAAAACGAACTGAAACGATCCAATGTTATTATTAGTTGAGTGGCTAAGATTCTCGAAAGTGTCGATTCAACTTCATCTTGGACGTTATAGTTGTTGATTCCCGAGACATGGCGATGTTTTGCTCACCGTTGGCGAGACTAGTCGGAGGTCATCTGGATCAGGCCGATCACAGACGACACGGTGCCCATCAGTCCCACCAGCCAGCTGGGGAACTTTCCCGCCCACAGGAACCCGGGTGGCATCCAGTGAATGGCGTTACTGAGGTCGGCCGCGCCGGCGATGACGGACAGCAGCTCTGCCTGAATCTGCCGGTGGAGCTGAAGTGGACTGTGGGTGGACGGGGGTCAGGAGGTCGATTCGGAAATGATATTAGACAGGAGGGATATAATTCAAGACAAGATGAGATAGTACTTTTTTGATCCCCGTAGGAGAAATTCGATTGTCACAGCAACGCGATAATAACAATATCAATAAATATGGATATAAATATAAATAGCAGAGACAATTAAAGGGACAAAGACAACAGCAAGGATAACAATAGATAACAGAATGACAGCAACAAGGATGAAAAAAATAAATAAACAGGATGAGGATGGAATGACCACAACAAGGATAAAAAAATAAGTGACAGAGTGACAACAGGGATAAAAGTAGACAACAGAATGACAACAGTGAGGATAATAAAATAAAGACAGGATTTCGTGCGTCACCTGCTGTCTCCTCCTTCTCTCTCGAACTTCTTCAACTCCTTCCTCAGCAGCAGCATGACTCTGAGCGACCTGAGGTGGGCCCGCATCGGAGGGTGAAGCAAACCGCGCCGCCTGAGTCAGTGATACGATGATGTGCGGGGAAAAAAAAAAAAGGCATCTCACCTGAGTATTCCCAGCAGCAGCGAGACGGCCCACAGCAGCGTGCTGCACAGCCACCACTTATCTGAGTTCACCTTGATGAGCTCGGCATCCGCGGCCCAGGCGACGTGTTCACAGGGGTAGTACAGCTGGTCGGCCACGTTGGTCAGGACCGACATCCAGCGCACGGCCCTGTCCTCCTCCTGCGAAGGATGGAAATACGACTCATCCTGCATCCTAAAGCCGTTCTCCAAAGGAAACACTTTCAGTTATCACTGTCGAAACAAAGTTATTTACTTTGTCTTCTAACGGGGACATCTTGGCATCATCGATTACGTATCTCCTCTATTCACTTCACACCCATGACTGCATGCCCGATCACTCCGACAACGCAATTATTCAAATTTGCAGATGACAGCACCGTAGCAGTGCTCATCCCAGGAGGAGATGCGACAGCTTACTGGGATGCGGTGGGAAAACTGTCAGCACGGCGCTCCAGGAGTAACCCCAGCCCTCAATATCTCAAAGACGAGGGTGCTGATAGCCGATTTCAGGAGGAGGAAATCGGATAGTCGAACTATCCTCATCAATAGAGACATCATGGAGAGGGTCCAAGACCTGGGCACTCATATCAAGGAGGACCTAACCTGGACAACTAACCGAAAAAGGCACAGCAGAGGCCGCATTTCCTAAGGATACTTAGGAGGAACGACCTCACCAAGAAGTTTCTAATGTCCTTTTATCGCTGCACTGTGGAGTCTGTCCTGAATCTCACTGTGGTTGGCCAGCTGCACAGTAGCAGAAATGAAGGCACTGCAGAGGACCATAGACAACGCCCCCAAAAAAACACCGGTCATCCCGTCCCATCACTTGAGGACATCTATAACACACGCTCCATGCCACCCCCCGGCCACCACCTGTTGCCCTCAAGGAGGCGGTTTCGGACAATCAGCGCAAAAAACAAACAAACAGATAGTTTCCACCCCAGAGCGGTCGTTGCACTAGATTCGGCAAAACCCCAAACACTTGAACCTTACATACAGTACAGTGGAATAAACCCTTTTTTTTCCCCCACATTTTACTTCCTTACTTTTTTCTATGCTGATGTCGATGCAATTTTTATTTTTTCTGTCTTATAGCTCTAATTCAGAGATGCTACTATTAAGTCTATTTAAGTCTTTTTTTTGTGACACTGAACCTGAGAGCTGCTATCTTTAAATTTTGTTGCATTCCGTGTCTCAACTTCTTCCATCCTTGAAAAGACTTTTTCATTTATTTTTCCCGCCCTCCCACCCATCCAAACTGCCGGAATAATGAGATGAATGTGGCTGATGGGCAGCTCATTCAGCCAACGGCTCATCCCAACCCGGTGCAGAACCGAACGCTTCAGACACTCCTTTGCCCACGGCCATCAGACTGTATAACAGCAGTCCGGACGGCACACAACTCTGACTGCCTGGAGGGCATCTTTGCGACCACCACCTCATTACTCACCCACTCACACGTGTCGTGCCCCTAACTATGCAGTCCGTAACTCTGTAGTCCACTTTACCCAGATCGACATTACTCCATCGCATCCTGTTTATTTTATTGGTACGAACATCCCATTGTCGTCACCTATCTGTCCTTACCCTTGTCAGTTTGATTCCATACTCACCTTTACTGTTTACTTAATTATTTATTCTAGTCTCATCATTACTGGTTATTTATTTATTCTACTTTACTCTCACCCTTACTGTGTATTATTTATCTATATATGTGTATGTGTGTGTATATATGTATATATATAGATACATACATACATATATATATATATATATATATATGTAGGTATGGGTGTGTGTATGTATGTATGTATATGTGTGTATGGGCATGTATAGTGATATATGTGTATATATGTTTGTATATGTATATGTTCTTTCTTTTCTAACTGTGTTGTGCCTATTTGTATGTTGTCTTTTTTATACATTGTTATTGTTGCACTACTGCGACAAACGAATTTCCCCTATGGGATCAATAAAATTAATATCTAATCTTATCTTATCTTATTTCATCTTATGAATGAGGTACCTCGGCTCCGAATCCGTAACCGCGGGAGTAGGACAGCATGGAGAGATCGTCGAACAGCCGCAGAACCGTCCGGCAGTGGCTCAGCTGAGCAGAGAACAGCAGCAGACTCTTCCCCAGCTTGACAGATGAGGCATCTTCTCCGGAGCCGCGAGACAGGGCTCCTCCAACCAGCTGGGAGGCGTAGCACACAGTCCTGACCTGCCGGGGCAGAGCACGGGCGAGGCATCACTACCGCTTCGGGTGAAATCAAACGGGCGTCGTTGTCAGGGTTTGATGACACCGAAGGCGTGAATTTATCCCATGATGTTAATCACTGAACCACTCACCACAAGTCTTCTTGTCTGAATCACTCACTCATAAACTAACTAATTAATTAATTAATAAATAAGTTAGGTGTGAACAGGAAAAGCTAATCTGAGCATTTTTTTTCACAGTTATTTGTATGTACAGACACACACACAAAAATGTATATACACAAAATAAATTATATATATATATTTATATATTTGTTCTAATAGAAGATCAACAAAAAAGTTAGGTGTGAACAGGTAAAAATAATCTGAGCATTTTTTTTTTCACACAATTATTTGAATTTACAGGCACACACACACACACACACACAAATGTATATACACAAAATAAATTGCATGTATGTGTTTATATATTTTTTTCGAATAGAAGATCAACAAATAAGTTATTGTAAGGCGTGACCAGGTAAAGATAATCTGTGCAGCTTTTTTTGCACAATTTATTGGAATTTACAGACACACACAAAAAATAAATTATATGTATTTATTTCTATATTTTTTCTAATAGAAGATCAACAAGTAAGTTACTGTGAGGTGTGACCAGGTAAAGCTAATATGAGCAGCTTTTTTTGCACAATTATTTGAATTTACAGACAAACAAACAAAAATGTAGATATTCAAAATAAATTGTAAATATGTATTTATATCATATTTTCTAATAGAAGATCAAAAATAAGTTAGGCGTGAGAAGGTTAAGCTAATCTGAGTATTTTTAACACAATTATTCGAATTTACAGACACACACTCAAAAATGTATATACACAAAATAAATCATGTGTATGTATTTATATATTTTTTTCCGATAGAAGATCAACAAATAAGTTATTGTGGGGTGTGACCAGGTAAAGATAATCTGAGCAGCTTTTTATTACATAAATTATTTGAACATACAGACTAACACACAAAAATGTATAAATACAAAATAAATCGTACATATGTATTTATAGATTTTTCCTTATAGATGATCAACAAATAAATTAGGTGTGAACAGGTGAGGTTTTTACTCAAATTATTTGAATTTAAAGATACACACACAAAAATGGTGAGAAAATGACTCACATATATGCAAAATAATATTCACAATTATTTCTTTGCGTGCATTTTGCAGACCAGCTGATTCCGGATGTCGTGTGTGAAAGAAAAACAAACACCCTTCCGTGGATTTGTACGATTTCCGACAGAGATGTGCGGTCAGTAAACGTTGCACATTTGAAGCCAGTGGATCCACAAATGTGATTTCCTATTGCAGAGTTGAGATTTTATTTATTACCCTTTGACTTTCCTTGCTTTTAAACCAAAAAGAAACCTGGATATCCAAAATCCAGTGAAGAGAATCAAACCTCATACTGTACTCACGACTTTGTCTCTTCCCCTGTAGGACTCCAGAACTCGGACAAGGGACTCCACAGATCGCTGCATGTCTCACCCTCACACGCACTCTCACATCCACGGATCGAACACCCGAAGATCCATGAAGAGCCCCCCTTTTTTCTGTAAATCATCAACTGTGGTTTGTTGTCAGCCGTGTTTAAAGGACTCTGAACGTGCTGAATCGGACTGGGCATGCGCAGACCGAGGCAGTCGGTCACCGAGCTGCTGCTGCTTCCCACTCTGTTTTGTTGTTACAGATAAAACAACACATGCAAAATATGAGTTATGAAGCTATCTCTGCAAAATCATTCACCAAATCTTTCTTTTAAAGAAAAAAAAAACAACAACACCCAATTCAAAGTATTATCTTTTTTTTTCATTTGCATGCAGTACTTAAAAAAAAGGGCAACTCAAACATTCAACTCAAGAAAATAAAAAAAATGTAACTCGACTGAAGAGAAGTGCAAAGTAAACCTGACACGGGGCTAAAATGCTTAACTGAAGCAGGATAGTAGCAGAGTGATTACTGTCGAGGAAATTATGAAACTTGTGGGTGAGAAGATGCAGACGGGACGTGGAGTGAACGCTGACAGAGTTCGGAAACCCCGGCGGGACTGTGAGCACAGGATGAGTGAGCACCTTCATGCATTTACCTCCATCAGTATTATCCCACACCTGCTGAAGAGGGTGAGGTATGAACGGGTCAGTGGTTGTCATGGTAATGATGGATGATCAGCTTCCCAGAGATTTTCGGATGTCCATCTGATGAAAACTGGGTGGGGTTAGAGCCAAAATGGAGATGCCGGCAGAAAGTTAGGTTCCTGAGACGTAAACAAATGATGTGACTGAGTGCAATTCCTCCGGAGGGGAAATCGGACCCCCCTGTCATTCCCAGTGGGGGACATTCTTCCACATTCCCTCACTAAAGCATATAAACAGCTGTTGTTTCTCCAGTTGTGTGGGCTGTGGTGAGACACTTCAATTTTCTCCATAATGGAGCCCTTTAGGCCTCTCGTGATGTGCCAGTCTTCCAGACAGCTTTGTACTTCTGCAGATCTAGGCCCAGAGAGCAGGGGAGCCGTTTTCTCTCGTCCTATATGTTTTCTGAGTCGCGGCAGCCGCAGTGCTCCTTCCTTTTCTCTTCCAGGGAGTACAAGAAACTTCCTGTCAGTCGAGAACCATCCAGTCTGGAGTGCTTTGTTTTGCACCCCTCGGAGGGCCTGGAGGGCAAGCGACAACACAGAATCCAATGTTGTACCCTTAAACTCAGTGAAGGCGGTGATGGTCGGTAAAACTTTATCCCCCCAAAATACTTGTCTAAACAGCTGTCCAAGTGCGTGTCAGAGTGATTGACACCCCGTGTCATGTGAGTGCCTCCTCTCACAGTCTGTGAGGAGATTGTGTACAACGTACTGCAGAGACACACAGTGGGTGTTGGGTGATGGCCATTAAGCCGCTGCGAGTTCAGGTTACATTTGGCAGCCTTTCCGGGAGGATGGTGTTACTGTGGAGGGGCCGTTGGAGACCCAAATACAGCTTTCACTCGTCAGGTGGGCATTCAAGGACGGTTATGTTTATTATCACAAAACAAGCACACTCCAGTCAACAGGAACACAGGGAAGTTGAACAAAGGCGGAAAATGTGAGATTGGTAAACGTAGTAAACGTGGCAAGCAGCCCCACAGGTCTGAGCAAAGATAAGTGAAATAGCCGGCGGACCAAACGAGAAGTCACACTTGACTGGAAAAAGTCTTCATCTGGTGACCTGCAACTGGACCACAGGAGGTTTTTCTTTCCCTCCAAAATAATTACTCTGTACGTTCTCAGTGTTCAAATCGTCAGCTGATACAAAAAAAACAAACAAAAGTTATTTAGCTATTAAGCGACAGTCATAGTGTATCAGTACAGCGGCTTGACAAAAAATGCAAACACGTCAAGCCCGCTCTTATCAGCTCATGGAATATGTGTATCCAGAAGAATCCTCTCATCATACTTTCAGTAGAGGTTCTTTTCTTTTTTGTGTGGTTTTAAATACCACACTAGCTGCTTTCTTTGCTTCCGCACAGTTACAGACTGTCTACTTGGTGTGTATGTGCATGTGTCTGTGTGGTTTGACGGGGGTTACTGGCCGGGGCCCAATGAGCTGTCATATCCGTCTGGAGGAATAAAGAAAAATGGGTGAATTTGACTCATCTCAGATTTTCTGAATAAACTTTTATTAGATACAAGAACAACTCACCCCCAGAATAGTCCACGTCATCATAAATGTCCCCTTCCCTGCAAATACAGATTTATCATAAACTGAAAGCAGATGCTCCAAACATTTCAATAAGTGCATTACTGAAAACAAGTTTGCAGTTTATAGAAGTAGTAATAATCTTACAGATGCATTGATTGTCACATTGTTGAGAGTGGGTCAGGGGCGAGAACGAAGGGTAGCATTAACTAATATGGAATTAAGTTGCGTCAATATTGTCAAGCTACACTTCAAGAAACAAGCAACGCTTTTAAAGAAGCGCACAACAATCTCTAAATTGAGCCAAAATAAAATCAAATAATCATTAAAAAATATCATGAATTATTGTTTATTTGCAATCCTGGCTATGGGCGGGCCCTACAAAGCTGCCTGCTGATTGGCTACTGAGTTTTTGAGTGACAGCTCAGCAGGCTGAAGTCGTCATGGGATTGGATTTACTGTCCGTCTGGAACTCGTTCCCACAAGTTACTTTACGAAATAATTCCAAATATCTAACGTTTGTCAGATAATCTGTGAGATATTTACCGTCAGTCTCGGTGTCTAGAGATAGCACATTGGCTAATGTGTGCGTTAGGAGAACGTTTTTTTTTTAGCATTACACAGCAATGAAGTTGCTGAAATTACAATGAAGTAATGAAATTACATTTAATATCACAAATTATTCTAAATCTCTGTTATTATACAGTTCACAGTGCTAATATCTCAAATATATTCTAACAAATTTTATACGAGCCAAAGCCCCTGACTACTACCGGTCCATTGAGCTGTCGCTCCAAAACCAAGTAGCCAATCAGCAGGCAGCTTCATAAGCCCCGCCCATGGTCGTAATCGGAAACAAAAAGTGTCAAAACAAATACAATAATTTTGGATGACTAAACCACTTATTCTTTGCAATCTGTGTATTTTGATTTTTAGGGTTCATTTTTTTTGTTTGCTCAAAGTTTGTGTCTGAAAAAGAAATGATAATTACAGAAATCGAATTCCATACCTCAATCATAATTTATAAAAGTGTCAAAATGGTGAATAGATTTTAATCCAACCATAACAGGCCTTTGTAAACTTGCTCCTTTAGACCCTTCCTTGGACCCTCATTAAAATGCACATTTATTCAGAAATTCCTCATAATTGTGTCTTTGTAAATGGCTGCTTAGTTACAACCTTAGTTAAATGAGAATACGAGCAAGGGACCTCTGGACATGCAAGTTAGCTATTATTTACTTGAGGATTAAATCACTTTTACTATTGTTTCAACCATCTGGGTACTACTAATTACTGTGGAATGTCAAGAACAAGGAAAGTCACTTCGTTATTCAGTTACTACGAGTCACAAATGTGTGATCTACTTACAACGGTAGAAGAAGGTTTCGTGCAACATAACCATCTGCAGGGAAAGAGGAAACAAAACAAAACAAGTAATTTTAAACGTTAAGCAGATGCTACCCCTCCACGACTTCTCAGACACAGTCACATATTATTGACTGCCGTATTCCTTCCATTTAATTCTAATGACCAATATTCAGCTTGGGAGTTCAAATATCTTTCGTAAATTAACAACAATTGAAGTGTAGACAATCGTAAATAAAGGTACATCAAGAGCAAAACAATAAATTATTTTAGGGTTGATCAGACGACGTTTTTTACGTACATTTCCCATTTGTGCGATTTCGGCACAGAGCTTTCTTGCTGCTCGTGAACTCGATGATGTCCAGGACGTCACCCTGGGTCACGGGGAGATCTTTCCCTCCGGGCCTCTTGATGATGCTATTGGGATCCACCATCATGGTGTGCAGAATCCTGAGGGGCCCCTCGTACTGACGGGGCGGAACAGTCACACTTTTCAAATAATCCAACCGATGTTTAACATTTTTATATTTAGCTTGGAGTAGCATTGTAAAGACATGACCAGTATGAAAAATATCTGCAAGAATTTCTCCATGTAGGGAAACTTGTTTTCATTTAACCCCCTTGCCCTGTAGCAAGACTACCCTTAGCTTTTGTTTAACTAACATTGATGTTGATGTTTTTTTTATCAATTCATCCATCCATTGTCTACTGCTTTTCCGACTCAGGGTCGCGGTTGATGCCGGAGCCGATCCTAGCTGTCATATGGTGAGAGGCAGGGTACACACTAGACCGGATTGCCAGTTGATATAGAGAAATACAACCGTTCAGCTATTCATTCACACGGCAGATAGAGACGAACAACCATTCACTCTCTCATTTACAAGTTTGGACAATTTAGGGTCTCCAATGAAATTGCTGCAAGTTTTTGGATTGTGGGAAGAAACCTGCAGGAAACCCACGGAGAATCCTGACCCTAACTCCCCATTGAAAGAGCCCGTGTCAGAATCCAACCGGGGACCTTCTGGCTGTGAGGTGGGAGCGCTAACCACTGCTGCCATTTTCAAAAGACAGCAGGAAAAAGGAGGAAGTAGGAGATGTGATATTCTCCTATTATCAGATCATTTGGCTGCGTGGTTGAATGAATGCAAAAATGTTTACCTTGAATTTCTTTCTCAGCTCCTTCTCCAGCTTTGGGTCTAAGCTGGAAGTAAAGATGATTTATCTCAGAAATTTGCGACAGGAGACCTCAAAACAACCAAGCGGCAGAACAGTACAGAACATATCGGGTTGTGAATGGAATTGGAGAATAGAGGCTCGGAGGAATTCCAATTTGGATCCTGAAATATTTGTCCATCACTCAAAAAAGAAGTAAAATAAAGGATCATCTCAATTCTTCAATATAGATATAAACCTTTACTTTCTAAACTGGATAAACGGTTCCTCTGGTGAAGTTGTCGTCAAATCCGGAGATTGTTCGAGTTGTCAAATTCTGTCCGACGTTCCGGTTTTGTCGTGTGGAGATACCAGGATACGCACCTGATTTCCAGGCACAGCAGCTGTGGCGGCGGTGGTGGGAAATCCTCAAACATTGTCTGAACATCGTCGTAGTCACCTGGAGCAGAAAGCGAAGGAAAACAATACCTGTGAAATCATTGGTGAAAATAAATGCCAAAACTGCACTTAAGGCAGCAAGTGAAAGCAACTCCCTTATTTCACGATTAAGAAAAAATCTTGGGTGAAACAATAAAAGTATTATTTTGCATGACATGTCAAATTGATCAAAGTGTTGTTGCTTACCGTCGTCCTCTGGCATGCTGCGGACGAGAGGAGACGCAGATGGCGGTCATTGGGACAGATCGGTACAAGCGTCTCAGAGGCAGATTTATTGCGATGCGTTCAGGTGGTTTGTGCGATAAGACAAAAGCGGTACCTGTCGTTGACTCCCTTATTGAATAGGCCTGGCGGGTCCGGGGGCGGAGGAGGTAACACCAGGGGGTCTTGTTTTATCGTCTGGTGCAAATTCCGCTTCACTTCCTCATAGTCGATGTCGACACACGTGTTACTGATGTATCCGTCTGCGAACAGGGTCGACGATTATCCCACGGACGTTTCATCAGTTGACACTGATGTTAAAAATGACCTTTAAATCGACGTGGGTTAAACCGCGACGGATGTTGTTAGATGATATTAGCAACGAATTTCGCCAAAAACGACAATATTGCTGGAGCTCTCCTTCCGTGCCTACGTGCGTTTCGTCCCATCGGCCCAACGCACGCAGGAGGTCCATCGGAGACGCTAAGTTGCCCAGATGTGTGAATGAGAGGGTGAATGGTTGCATGTGTTTATATGATGTGTGAATGAGAGGGTGAATCCTTCTATGTTTATGTGAATGAGAGAATGAATGGTTGTATATCTCCATGTGGTAGAGAGGGTGGACCCCGCCTCTCAGCTACAGCACCCCCACGACCTTGAGTGCAGGATAGGCGGTGTAGAGAATGAATGCGTGAATGAATGAAGGAACTGAACGAATGACAATCAATGCACAAACAAAGAAAGCCGAACGGCACCAATATCACATAGACAAAGAGCCATGGATGTCGGTTGATGAATGAATGGTGTCGATGGCGTATCAATGATGATGGTGAACGGCTGATGTGTGAATGAGATGACGAAAGGTTGTATTTTTTCAAAATGAGAGGGTGAATGCGTGTACATCTCTATGACGTATGAATGGTTGCATGTCTCTCTCTGACTTCCATCTGACATGTGAACGTCAGATGGAAGTGAATGTCTCTACATGTGGTCCTGTGATCGACCGGTCCGGGGCGAACCCCGCCTCTCGCCCAATGACAGCCGGGAGGGGCTCCAGCAGCCCCACAACTCTGAGAATCAGTGACTAAATAAATGCTATCGAGCTGCTTTGTGAAAGCGCGATATAAGTGGAGAGCGTTAAAGTGACAAGACACTCACAGTTCCCGCTCAGGGAGCGAGCCAGCCACTTGCCCCCCGGGTTGTTCATCAACCTCAGGATGTCCACCCTTTCACCTTGTTCCACTCTCAGGTCCAGCTTCCCCTCGCCGTTCCAGTCGTGCCGGACCCTGGCTGTGTGGAGGACCTCCACCGGGCCTCGCAGCTGCGGAGGCACACGGACAACGGGTCATTCTGATTTGAACCGCGTCCCCCGGCGGAAGATCGGGTCCGACCGGTCAGACCTGAAATCTCTTTCTCAGCTCGTTGTCTCTTCTCTGAAGCTCAGTCTCCGCTTTGTTGTCCCGTTTCCATTTCATCTGGGCCTCCTTGTTGCTCTTCTTCCCCGCGTCGGCCCAGGTCGCCTCCACCAGCTCGCTGCAGGCAAACGGTCAAACTGAGAAGGAACCTCCTCATGTGAGTGAGAAAGGGAGGCTTCAGGAAGTGGAGATGAAGACGGTGGAGAGTTTGGAAATACCGAGGGTCCAGAGCAACGGCGAGGGAGGAGAAGAGGTGAAGAAATGTGTGCAAGCAGGTTGGAACAGGCGGAGGAAGCAGAGTAGGAGCAGCCA
Organism: Fistularia tabacaria; assembly: GCA_901007705.1. Lineage (NCBI taxonomy): Eukaryota > Metazoa > Chordata > Actinopteri > Syngnathiformes > Fistulariidae > Fistularia > Fistularia tabacaria. Next base: position 229,164 of record CAAKHD010021036.1, read on the forward strand.
CGTTATCTGGTTTAGAGACACTGAGGAGAAGAGGAGGAGGCCGAGCAGCAGAGATGAAGATGTGGAAGTTCTCTCTGGGAGCAGGGAAGATGGAGAGGATCAGGAATGAGTCCACCAGAGGCACAGCACGTTAGACGTTGTGGAGATCAAGTCAAACTGAGATGGTTTGGACAAATACATTGGAGGGATGGCGAAGGCTGAGGTTGGAGGAGGTCCAGGGTAAGACCTCACGGGAGGTTAATGGATGGTGGGAAAGAGGACAGGAAGTTAGACGGAGGAAGGTGATTGGCTAGAAACACTCGCACTTACTCATCCATAAGCTGGTAGTCGTCATCATGGTCCTGCAAGAAACACAAAAACAGTCACGTCGCGAGCGAGGGAGCAAATCCGACAGGTCATATGTCGACTTTTCGTCCTTACCTGGTCCGCAGGCTGTGAACCGGCATCACTCCGCGAGTCTGAAAGAAAAAAAAGCATGTAAAGTCATACGAAATGCAACAAAACAACAAAGATGGAGAGTCACATTTAAAAAATACTATTACCGTTCTTGTCAAAGCTTCCGATGTCATCATAGGTGTCTTCCATGTCCACCACTTCCCTGTAGCGAGAGAGAACAGATACCACTGCTGGTATTTGCACAACTGGTCGTCTTGGTAACGGGTGTCTTGTATTCGATGAGTGTGGTTCGGCCGCATGAAATCGAAGATGGCGGTTCACAGCGGCCAGGGACCGTGTACTCACGGAGAGGCCCTCCGCTGTGTCGGCTTGGTGGATCGCAGAGGGTGCATCGGCGGGGTGAGCATTCCGGGTAGCGGCAGTTCTCTGAGCCTGGGGCTCGGAGAGGCTTCTGAGCAGAAAGGATGGAGGAAAATCTCAAAAAACTGCTCTTCGGGGTCCGGAAGCGGAAGACAAACATCGCCGCTGAGCCAACTGTTCGACAACCATTCACTCTCTCATGCACAAATAGGGACAACAATTCACTCACGTGGAGACATACAACTACCTGGGCAATCTAGAGAGTTAGAGAGTGACCAGAAAAACTTAATCTGATTCTGGCCGTCACTCGCAATGGAGTCATGCGGGTTTCCAAAGTACTGTCACTCCAAAAGTAGAAGTTCAAGCTTTATGTGCATGCAGTCGACTTCCGCAGCACGGTACGATTCTGAGGCCTCGCTTTCACTTCTCTGGATTCAGGTAACACAGCAGAGTGCTCGGACGTCATGTGCTCAGTCAAGACCCGGAGTTTGATATCTGCTCAGGCTACCGGGCCGTCGTGTCACCATGATGAAACAACAGTAAGAAGGTGCCTAAGATACCCCAGTTTTTTTTGCGCCCTGGGCGAGGCAGAGTAAGGGGGACTTCGAGTTCTCAGACATACCGTAGATGTTGCTTCATTACATAATAAATGTTGGAGAGTACAAGTATTGCACCCGCGAAGATGCTGACTCACTGTTGCTTCTCCTTGGACTTGGGAGCGGCGGCGGCAGCGGTCCTCTGATGTGCCTCATGAAGGGCTCCAAGTTGATGTTGGGAGGCCGCTTGGGCTTCAAGGGCCGTGGTCCCTCCACGGACAAGGGCCTCCTCAGCGGAATCACGTCCCCGCCGCCCCTCTCTCTGAACGGCTGTCTGAGCGTGAGAGGCGTGAGGGCGGCTTCTGGCGGAGTCGCTGGAGGTTTGGGTTTTGCAAACCCCGGGTGTTGCAGCATCATACCCTGGAGCATTTCCCCTGTTTGCCTGAGCTTGCCAGAGTCTGTCGGTTGTCGGGGGACAAAACCGGGCCTGCTGGGGCTGTAGGCCATCGGATCTGCTCCTTGGACCTTCGTCGGGTCTTGTCTCAGCAACCGAGGAGGAACTGCGGGTGACTGAGGCCTCTCTGCCGTCGGAACCGTCGGTCTCACGACCCGGGGCCCCTGAGGCCTGGACGGGAAGCTGGTGTAACTGAAGGAGTCCGAATTTCCAACCGGGCTGTTGAATTTGTTCCGCAGCGCCTTCACGTCAACACTCTCCCCCTAAAGACAAAGGAAGAGCAGACACTCAACTGCCGCCGCCGACGTGAGACGCAGGAAATTAGCAGCACGCGAAGGCGCTGCAGGCGCGAACGCACCCCAACAAATCGTCAAAAGAAAAAAAAAAAACAGCACTTTCTTTACAGTGCAGGATGTGCTGAGAAATATTGCCCGCTTCCTGGTTACAGTCGATTCAGAGGAGGATGACGGCCCTTCTTGGTGTCTGCGCGGCAGGAGAACCAAGGGAACCCAGTATGGACTTCCCATTACCTTGCCAAAGCAAATAATGGGATGTTTAAGAAATTATCGTTTTTATTTTCGATTTTAAAACGTTTTATTTATTTATTTATTTATTTATTTATTTATTTATTTATTTATTTATTTATTTATTTATTTATTTTATTTATCTATTTATTTATTTCATTTATTTATTTATTTATTTGTTTTATTTATTTATTTTTTGTCCACTAATCTGCACAGCAAACACCTGCAGCTTCTGGGACGGGAGAGACGAAACAAGGCAGAGTCAGGTCGGGTATGGCCGTCGTTAGTGACGAGAAACCTTCACAGATTTTAGCTCATGCACACACACATCCCGAGCTCACTCACATACACACACACACACATCTGATGATTTAATCCGGCAGACAGGTTCAGGCAGACAGAATAAAAAAAAACCAAAAACAATACAAAGTAGGAAGTGTTCGCCTCCACTCTTGCACCTGTTGTCATAGAAACGCGCACCCACTTTTCAGGATTGCACCAATAAGCTGCAAGCGCCCCTTTGCAGTCACCTCTGTACAAAGACCGAAGGAAACCCATAAGTCGCGACTCCACGCCGCAAAACACAGAAGCACAGTCTCAAACCCACTTCACAACTCACAAAGCATTTCTTCTGAAACGGCTTTTTATAAATGACAATAAAGTGCCAGCTGGTGTTGGACAGCTATTCTTACAGTTATAACAGAGGAAAAAAAAATTTTTTAATCTGTAGTTGCAAGAGGTAAATCAGGCAAAGAAAGAGCCTAAACTGTTTAAGACAGATTACAAACCATTTTTCAGGTGTTTCATTTTTAATGAATCAATCCATTAAAAAAAAAAGAAAAGAATTATAATTGAATTTCACCTAATGAAGGGCAGTGTTAATGAGGGTAAATATGTTTTTTTTTTAATTTTTCAACAAACTATAATCATATTTTAGAGACATCAGGCAAAACAAAAGCAGCATGTCTGCCCCCCCAGCAGCAGCAGAGTGAGACGCGGTGGTATCTGAGATGATCCAACCAGCAGAGAGAATTCAAACAAAATAGCAGGATTGATTTAAAAAGTGAGGAAGATGATCGCTAAGTTCTTACCATATCTGCCTGGAATGGTTGTCCAACCCTCTGAGTAGTGTGTTTCGTGTCTAGAGGGAATGCTGATCCTTCCTCATGGAGCCGTTTCTGACGAGTGTCAAGTTCAGATTCTAAAGTCGCTGCAGATGAGGAAGTGGCAGGTTACCCGACCAGGCCGACACCATGATCGAAAGCACCGCAGAATGTGCTTGACTCGAGGCACCTCAATCGGCGGCTGCTTTTTTTGTGGGGGGTGGGGGGGGCAGTGACATTTCACTGATTACTTATCAGTTTTTTTTTTGTTGTAACATGAAGCCAAAAAGACATTTCATGATAATTTGCCATGAAAGAACGTTTCAGAGGAGAAGAAATTAGATCAGGTGATGACCTGATTCGTCCCATCCTGCCTACAATCGTGTCCCTTCGTCAATGCCCGATGGTAACCTCGGACAGTATCTTTTACCTCTAATCCTCTGGAGTCTCCAAAACAGGAGTCGGAGCATTCAGTTACGGAGCTCCTCTCCTGCAGAATCATCCACCGATCTCCATGGGTGGTGCGGACACCTTCTCTTTGTTTAAGAATAGCCTGAAAACCTTTCTTTTTCCAGGGACAAATCTTCCTTTCCCGTCTGCACTCATGTGCTTTCAATGAAAGTAACCTCAAATCTATCCATTTTCTTGAATATTAAGGCTTATTATTGGTTCCTGTCGGCTATTAGCACGTGACTGTTAGCGCCAGTATTATAATTAGCATGAAAACATCAGTGCATGTCCCTCCACACTCCTGTTTTTACCTCGACCGGTTGAGGCAGAAGGCCGCCCACGCTGAGCTTGGATCAGTCCGAGGTTCCTGCACCAGTAAAAAGGGCAGTTGTTTCCAAATGCATGGGAATGTCGGGTTTCTTTAGATCATTTTAAAATTGTCCTCAGACATCTGCGTTCCGTAAATAAAATCACATTTCTGTTCTCTGGGAATGAGCGTAGATACATAAACTTCTAATCGAGGTTAAATGATTGCTCTGGATCTTCGGCACTTTGAATTTATTTTCGCTCCCGTCCATTTCGGCCGTGTAAACACTCCGCTTCCACTCCCGGGAGAATCTTAAGCCGAAAAAACAAACCGTGATTAATCCGGTGATTCAGGCAGGAAAACGGCTTTTGCTTCACATCGCAGGGGTCGTGCCGGTCTCGCAGTGCACGCTCAGGCGGAGACGTGGGACTCGGATCACCCTGAAGGGGGGGCCACCGCCACGGGGAGAGAGGGTGCCATGTCACTCATCTGGGTTACGACATCCACGGCCGTAAGACTGAAACACACACTCGCCTCAAAACCGAGAACCTGAGGTCAGAGCCAAAGCTTATCGGCCAGGAGAACAGACAATTAAATCTACTGTGGTTTAAAACTTCAAGAAAAGACAAAAAAAACATGTAAAGGTGTTAAAAGAAGCAACTGTAATATTTTCAAAATGTCTGCATTTGAATGGAGGGTAAATGTTTTTTGCACAGAACCACGTAACATCGTTATTGCAGAAAAAAAAAATCTTGCATTTTAAAATAATGTTTGACACTTCTTATTATGTTGATACAAATTGTAGACAAATATTATATATACAATTTATTCAATTTAATCATTTAATTTTGGTTTTTAATTACATTATTTAATTTAATGGATTAAGAATTTACATTTATCCAATAGATTTGTTGTTCATTTCATGGAATGCAGATTAAAGAGGGTTTATGACGGTGTTAGTACATGTTACTCACTACATTTGGCAAACTAAAAATACTCATTTATGGAGATTAACTTTGGAGTTACTGTGGAGTTACTTTATACAAGTGGTTACTAAAAATGCTCTTAGACATTAGCACTATTCTGGAGTATTTGCATATTTTTAAATGACCATCAAAGTACCCAGATATCTAAAATCCATCTACAGTCAATAAAGGACAGTATCTAAGTTCCCTCCCATGATTTATAAGTGGTTGAATAATAATATATATAACCTATTCAGGTTTCCTCCCACAGTCCCAAAACGCCTAAGGGGTTCATTGGAGACCCTAAATTGCCCAGAACTGTGAATGAGAGGGTGAATGCTCGTCTGTTGCTCTATGATACATGAATGAAAGCGTGAATGGTTGCATGTCTCAGTGACATTTGAATGGCAGGTTGAATGCTTGTACGTCTACATAATGTGTGAATGAGAGGATGAAAGGTTGGATTTTTGATATGAGAGGGTGAATGGTTGTATGCCTCTATGACACATGAATGGGAGGATTAATGCTTGTATGTTCCTATATGATATGTGAATGAGGGGATGAATGGTTGATTTTTTGTATGAGAGGGTGAATTGTTGTGTGTTGCTATATAATGCATAAATGAAAGGGTGAATGGTTGCATGTCTCCATATGATGTGTAAACGGTGTGTTACTAAATAATACATGAATGAGATGGTGAATGGTTGCATTTTTCAAAATGAGAGGGTGAATGTTTGTATGCCTCTGACGTATGAATGGGAGGATGAATGATTGCATGTCTCGATACGATGTGTGAATGGTTGTGTGTTGCTAAATGATACATAAATGAAATGGTGAATGGTTGTATGGCTCTATAATGTATGTCGCTAAATGATGTGTGAATGAAGGAGTGAATGGCTGTATTTAAGATAGGAGAGACTGAATGGTTGTATGTCGCTATATGATATCTGAATGAGAGGGTGAAAGGTTGTATTTATCAATATGAATGGGTGAATGGTCGTATGCCTCTGTGACGTATGACTGGGAGGGTGAATGGTTGTGCGATTGCTGCTCATACTGTTACTCGGTAGTGTTGTGTTGTTTGAATTGTATAGAAAGTGTTTATAAGAGTTAAAAAAAGGTAAATAAGCATGTGGGGAGGGCCATAAAGTTTTAAAAATATGCATACATAATAAAATAAAAATACGGTCCCTACTTGGTGGACTACCAGTGGGGTTCCTTCTTGTAACTTACTTTTAGCATATGTAGCCAGAGGGAACATTTTCTGTGTTTATGACGTCACCTGTTGGTCACAAGCTGTATTGCAATGTAATTTTTGACAAGACAAACGAAAATTGTGACAATCATCGATTCTAATGGTTAATTTACCAATTTAATGGGTCACCATTAAAAGTTGCCGTCACTGCAAAGCAGCAAATAACAAATCGGATCAACGCACGTTTTCTGAAGTGGGTCATATGAAACCCCAGCCTGAGGCCTGTTTCCGTGGCGACGGTCCGAATGAACTCAACCGCTTTTCAAATGATCCTACGTCAGGGGGCAAGCAGTTGCAGAGGACAGATGGTAATCTGCCCCGGGACGGGACACCCCAGGTGGGGTTCCCAGGGGTCTGTGGGGAGACGGTGGGAGGAGGAACTCTCACGACGGCGACGACTGGTGATTGATGGCGGCACATCCTGTCTGCAGGCGACACGGCGCTTTCTTGTAAACAAAAACACAACGATAAATCAAACATGGCCCTTGTACGTTCCTGATTATTTATCATCTCTTTAATGACTGTAGTCATTTAATAAAACCAAGTAACCCAGTATTTGTTTGTCTGTTTGTTCTGCTCTCAGTGTATTTATACTTCTACCATCTCGTGCTTTTTCCCCGCCTGCACATCTGTTGCTGCGTTTTCGTATTACTGCAAAACCATGTGTGTTTATTTGCAAACAGGATAATATGCGGTTGTATGACTGGCTTGTCACTTCACGGAGCCTCAGTCTGGGTCTCATCTCGTTTCCTGGAATGAACTTGGTAACAAAGTGGTCATGAATGTATTTCTACATGTTGCAGGGATTAAAAAAAAAAAAAAAACATCCGTTGATAAATACCGAGCCCCTTAGGAGACATGGGGGAAAATACATTATAAAATTTGGGGGGGATTAAAAAAAAAAAGATTAATTTTAAAGATCACGCAAAGTGAGGTTGGACAAAAGATGGCTGTAAGGCAAATGCAGAAAACGTGGACTATGTGTGAGGAAAGAGGATGGAACTCGATCCGAAAGGAGTCGCACTGAGGCAAGCAAGATGACGGAGGTGCTTCTCAAAATGGGGTCCCACTTCATCTGCTAAACTGAAGACATATGGCATCTGTATCAATGGGAGCATTGACGGATTCTCAAAAAAGATAATCCGGCTCATTACACACACCATGAACACACCACGAATAACAAAATTAAAAATAAAATAATAATAATAATACTAATGATGATGATTATACTTTCAGATTTTATTTTATTTTATTTTTTAGACTTTCAGATTTTGTTTTTATTTTATTTTATTTTATTTTATTTTATTTTATTTTATTTTATTTTATTTTATTTTATTTTATTTTATTTTATTTTATTTTTAGCTTGTCACTGTCTTCTTTGTATGTTATCCTGCTGCTGCCACATCATTTCCCAATCCTGGTATCAATAAAGTACATCTCATCTCTCATCATCTCATTGATATAATAATAATGCTAATAATAATATTGTGCACCGTGGACGGTTACTTGAAGGGAGCCAGCACCACCGTGTCCTCATTTGAAACGTCTCCAAAAATGCAGGAAATGCTTTGAAATCGTCCTCCCTTTTAACGAACAGCGAAAACAACTAATCAAAAGCGGTAACTAAATTCGAAAACTTTTCCAACTCGATTGCTGTGAATGTTTGCTTTGCCTGAAAACCTGAAAAACTGAAAAGGAAAAAAAAGAAAAGAAATGAAAGACAGGCCCCATCTGCTCCCCGCCCTCCCGCCTCTCAAATTTCCAAAAGTGTGACGTCTCTTGAATTTCTTTTCCATGAAAAAAAAGTAGCCAAATCCAGTTTTAAGCTCTTGTATATTCTGCCATGTCTTCCAAGTCCTTTCGGCCCTGGCTGGATCTCGAGTTTCATTAAAGCGCTCGCAGGAGGAGGCTGGAAGGACAGGAAGCACGCTAATCTATAACAAAGACGGAGGATGAAAAGGAGGATGAAGAAAAAGAAGGATGGCCATTGCCAAAGGGCACTGAGGATGGACGCGGGATATGATCTAACTTTGGACGATGATGGCCTCCATTGCAAAGGACACTTTGGGAAGCAACTTTCTGACTGGCCGCCCACTCGCCGTACTCACAGTGGCAAAGGAACACATTGAAAAAGGTCTTTGGTTCGATTCCGACAAAACATTTTGGAGGTTCATTGGAAAACCAAAATGTGCGAATCAGAGAGTGAATGGTTTTATGTATGTGAGCTGTGATTGGTTGAATGGACTGGGTGAATCCCGCCTCTCGTCCAGTGACACCTGGGATAGGCTCCAGCCCCCCCCCCCCCCCCCCCCCCCCCCCCCCCCCCCCCGCAAGGGGACCC
>CAAKHD010021036.1:242923-254964 GCA_901007705.1 Fistularia tabacaria
TGTTCACAGCATCTACGTCAGAGAAATGCACGGCCTGTTATTCACGGAGACACAGGGCGCCGGTGGTTTTAGTCAATGTGGAAATGATTTGAGAATTCCATTCAATCATTCATTCATTCATTCATTCATTCATTCATTCATTCATTCATTCATTCATTCATTCATTCAATGCTTAAATCTGCGTGCTTTTACTTCAACAACCTCATGAATGGATGGGCATTCTTTGAACATGGTATACTTTTACCACTATCCGGCATATAATAATGATTATAACAATAAATAATATAAAAAATGATGACGATGATGATGATGATAATGCCAATAATTACAAAAATTAATAACAATAACAATAATGATTATGCTAATAATACTACTAATAATAACAGCAATAACACAAATATTAATAGAAATACAAATGATAGTAACGATAATAATAATAACAATAATAAGAATAATGCTGCTGATGATAATAATAATAACAAAATAATAATAGGGTGGCAGTGGTTAGCGCCCCCTTCCCTTTCTGTGTGGAGTCTCCATGTTCTCCCCATGTCAGTGCGGGTTTCCTCCGGGTTCTCCTGTTTCCTCCCGCAGTCCAAAAACACACAGAAGGTTAACTTGGAAAAAGTTGCCCAGATGTGTGAATGAGAGGGGAAATGGTCGGGTGGCCTTGTGATCGACAGGCCATCGGTCCGGGGTCACCCCGCCTCTCACCCAATGACAGCTGGGATAGGCTCCAGCATCCCTGCGACCCCTATTTATTTTTTTCTATTATCCCTTTATTATCCGCTGGCGGGAAATTATTTCTCTGCATTTAACTCATCATGAATAAACCATGAGCAGTTGGAAGCCACTGAGCAACACCAGGGGAGCCGGTTTGGGGTTCACTGTCTCCCTACCTGCAGGATAAGCCGTAGCTAATGAATGAATGAATGAATAAGAATCAGAATTATAACAATAATAATCATGATAATAATAATGCATCATCTATACAGCTTTTCCAACAGTCAGGATGTCGGGGATGGGGGTGCTGGAGCCTATCCCTCCTCTCATTGACTGAGAGGTGGGGTTCCCCCCTGGACCTATCACAGGGCCCCTTAGAGAGACATACAACCATTCATTGACGTGTTATATAGAGATGTATCAGTGGTCCCTCTCATTCCCATTTCTGGGGAAATGACGATTTCCAATGAATCTCCTGCATGTTTTTGGACTGTGGGAGGAAACCCAGACTGAATATCCCGGGGGGGGAACATGGAAGATTTATAGTGAGAGAGGATGTAAACTTAGTTGGTTTGAGGGAGGACGATACAGAGAATGGGATGAGACGGAGAAGGTTGATTCTCTGTGGCGACCCCTGAAGGGAAAAGAAGAAGAAGGAGAGCATGGAATATCTATTTTTTGCTATTTGTTGGAAGTGCTGACCACCGCTCTCATGTGCCAGCCCATATTTCCATATAACACGTATGTGAGATTTTTCCCGTTGATCTCTATTAAGACATAATAAATATGAAATTGTCCTCGTTTAGCATCCAGAAACACATCTTTTTCTGGTCCCTCTCAAATTGCGTTTATCAATTTTATCCAAATATGCCTTACGCAAATTTCCAACATTTAGGTTCAGTTGTTTTTGTATTAGAGACAAAAAAAAGAAATCCAAGCCGCCACCCTGATAACTCTTGAGAGGTGTCGGCGTCGACGGCCCGTCGCCGTGACACAGGTTATCACATTATTTTCTATATCGCGGTGTTTTTTTTTCTTCCCAGCGTTCATTTGCTGAGAAAACAGAAGAGACAGCGGTGACGTAGAAGGAGGTCATTGCTTTACCATGCTCTGCGTCACGGCTCTCCCAGTAAGAGCGGGAATGTGAAGTAGAATAACTCCAGAGACGGGGAGCACGTATGAGAACATTAAGAGAAGGGTTGCTCACATTACGGTTTGCGCGGAAAAAAAAACATCTCTCATAACAGTACGGAATTATTGTTTACGCTTCAGCCGTGATGATATTGAGCACCTCTGGCAGATTTAGATGTTTGAGACGGTGAAGTGGCAGCTATTTATCAACAGCGTCACCAGCCGTTTTGCAGCGCTGATAAACACAATAAAGAATCCCAAACGTTGCGGAGTGGTGGTTCAACGGCCCAAGTGTAACTGATTTGCACGCTATATGTGGCAAATAAAATATCCCATTGTTTCGCCATGACCTCGAACGTCTCGTTCTCAGGGTCCACGGAGTAAAGGGCGCAGGAAAATGCTCACTTCGGCTAAACCAGGGGTCGGCAACCCAAAATGTTCAAAGAGCCATATTGGACCAAAAAAACAAAAAACTAATCCGTCTGGAGCCGCAAAAATGTAAAAGCTTAATATAAGCCTTATATGACGACAACAGCTATATTTGCCTACTATCAAAATGACTAAGTAGTAGTCTTGTATTTGAAGTCTGAAAATAGGTGGATGAATGAATCCTTCATGTAGTCACCATCCGTGAACGGTTTTCCTCCCCCTATCTGAGGGTTTGCAACAAAACTCGCAGCAGTCGTGGAGTTTGGAGATGCAATCCACTTCTTAAATCTACCTTGGCGCTCCTCTAATTTCTCCAGAACAACTGCAATCACACTTTTTCTCTCACTCCCAACTTGGTAGTCGGCAGGAAATTTAGCATGCCTTCCCTGGAAATTTCTTTTCAAATTATTCATTTTGTTGTTCAACAACTTCTCATTACAAAGCAAACATGCAGGTTATCCTTCCGCATTGGCAATGAAAGCAAATGATTGGGTCAACTCTTCCTTGAATCCTCTGTTCTCATCAGTTATCTTTCTCTTTTTTCCTTTGGGATCCGTGGCCCTCGACACACCCGCCACCTGCCTGGCACGCCGCCGCGCTGAAACATGTGTCGCAGGCTAAGAAGCAAATCTTCGTTGACAGAAATGTTGAAATTTAATATTTGTTATGCACATTTTTACTGCAATGGAAAACGTTAGGATGTTTTTTCCTCCAACAGAAACCATATTAAAATGAAAAAATATATCCAACCATCCATTTTCATACATTTTTGAAGAGGCTCCAGGGAGCCGCTGGGGGGGGGGGGCTAAAGAGCCTAATGCGGCTCTAGAGCCGCGGTTTGCCGACCCCTAGGCTAAACCCTTAAAGAAGTAATATGTTAAGGGGTTTGTGGGTCGTATGTCATCATATGTTGCGATGGATGATTTTGCCTCTTCATCTGTATCCTCATTTGCTGATATCCAATTTACATATGACTTTGTAAATATTCATCTATTAATACGCCTCAGTCTCCGAGGTAGAACACATCTGGAAGCCCAATTCAGATGATAAAGAAGCTAACAAGCACAACAACAGATACAAAGCAAGCTAACAAGCGATACACAATCACCAATTACCCACGCTAGCCACCAGTAGCGTGGAGCATATCATTGGAGGGGGGGGGGTTTAAGTTGGCACTTTCCTTCACCCATGTTTTGTTAATCTGGGCCCAAGACATCTGGGCGCAAGAAAGTTTACGGGTGAAATCCAGCATCCTAGACTCCCCCCTCATTGCTGATCTACAAGATAAACAAACCTTCCTTAGCGACCTCCCCAGCTACCATGCTTCCTCCTTAACAACAACCATCATTTGCCCGTTCTGCTGCCGGAGACATGCTGCCCACCGCAAGGTCAGGCTCCGACCGCGGATCTCCAAATCAGTTAGTAGAGCAATAAGATTGTGTATATACACTCATAAGTCAAATTTAAATTTCCGTAATTTTCTGACGATTAAGCACACCTGAATATAAGCCGCATTGGTTAAAAATTCATAAATAAATATACACCTGTCTATAAGCCGCAGGTGTCCGTGTTGTAAAATGATATATTTACTTTTAATGAAACACATACCGGTAACATCCACAAATACGTACTGGAAATACTTTTTTTCCATTGTTCCGATGTGACGGGACTAAATGTTTTGGCGGCATGAAGCACGTAAGCTCCCCCCCCCAAAAAATCAACAAATCAGCCATATCATTGTTTGAACCGCAGCGTTCAGAGCGTGTGAAAAAAGTAGCGGCTTATTGTCCGGATATTACGGTATTTAATGTATTCATTCATTATCTTTGGCGCCAGTTGCTGCTCGAGCTCAGCCAAGCCGTCCAAGGGCCACATATAGAGCTTTATTGTTAATTTCTCCACACGTACTAGACCTACAGAGGAGTCAAGAAGCTGTTTCTCACAATCCTGCAGTGAAATGAAATTAACAAAATAATTATAATCACGATGAAGTGCACATTAACAGTAAAGCACATAATAAACATTAAACAATAAACTAAAAAGTGCATGCGGCTACAATCTCCTAGTACTAAGGTGAGAGGACGATGCCGATTTAACAGCATAAGAACTGAAATATATAAACATTTGTAATTTGAATGAGTTGCAGCAGAGGTTTCTGTACAGTTCAGTGCAAAAACCAGTCAATAAATAATACCATACATTAGCATCGTGATGAAGTGATGAAATGAAGTGAATTTAAAGGCATTATTAAAAGTCGGTACGTAATATAATAGCAGCTTGATGGAATTTACTGCAACCCTGCAGAATAGCAAAATAACAAAAAACACGGCATATAGAATAATGCAACTGTTCCCCATCTCACTGACATGTCATATGTACATTCAACCATTCACTCATCTGCACAATTTCCAGAATCTCCTGCATGTTCTTTGGAATTTGGGAAGATACTGGAAAAATCCAGGCGGCTGAAATAACCAGGAAACACAGAAAAGCTTGGCTGTCCATTTTTAAGCGATGACTTCCGTCAACTGTCAAATCACATCACTCTGGAGAGTTTGTGCAGCCACGAAGTGAGACAAGTTGTGCAACCCTGATGACAGACGTGCCGGATTAATAACCAGCGGCCGCTGACGACTAAATACATGGTCAACAGAGAAAGAAACCAAAATAAAGTTGGAGTGACCATTCCTTATTTTGATCACGCCATTATCGCAAATACCAGCCTTTCGTGACTCATTTCCATTTGCCGCTTATCTTTGAAGCCCTTCGTATTGCAGGGAACCCGAAGGGATGGTCTCAACTGACTTCCCGCGAACACAGTTCAGCGAGATGTTCGCTCCGATCTCCAAATCTCCCCAGGCACCACAAGACCTTTGCGAGGAGCCACAGATATCAACTGGTATTTTTTTACTTCGATCCGTCACACAGCGAGACATGGTTTTGTGCTCTCACATTTTCCTTGTCATTTTCCTTTCCAGATGTTTTCCCTGAGTGACCAAACTCATCAGAACAGTACGAAGCGCCTCGGTGCAAAAGAGCGGTAACTTGAAACCTGTGGAGAAAGCCAAAAAAAAAACCAAAAACAAAATAAAAGCTAACCAAACAACATAGATAATCTGAGAAACTTTGACATGATGCCTAAAAATTTACATGAGAAGCGGGAGGAGAAAGCACATGTGGTCTGGGAACATTTTGAGTGTTTTTTCGGTTTATTGGACCAAATCAACTTACAGAGATTATCATCTAGACTAGACCGAAAACAGCATGAAAACGATCCATCCATCCATCCATCCATCCATCCATCCATCCATCCATCCATCCATCCATCCATCTAATGGGCTCACAGTGCTTTATGCTAGTATGCATTCACCAAACCAAAAACCAAAAACTCACACACAGACGGCTGCCATCCGGAGCAACTTGGGGTTCAGGGTCTTCTCCGAGGACACGTCTGCACGCCGACTGGGTGGGCTGGGAATTGAACCGCGAACCCTCCGATTGGAGGAATGACATAGAAGGTCAAGTAATGGGCTAAAAAAGGGCGTCCGTCCATCCATCCGTCCGTCCGTCCGTCCGTCCGTCCGTCCAATGGTCTCACAGTGCTTTACGCCGGTGTGCGATCACCAATCCACGCTCACATGCTCATGGGATGAGTCGGGAATTGAACCGCTAACCATCAGGTCGGTGATGGAACAAAAAAAGTAGGTTACAGGAGAATTAATTGGAGAATAATAAAGATAAATGCGTTTACAGCAACACAGATCCATTTTGAAACCAAATTACTGCAGCATTTTTAAGACGATTTATGGACGTAGTGAGAGAGGATATGAAGGTAGTTGGCGTGAGAGATGAGGATACAGAGAAAAGGGTTAGATGGAGAAGGTTGATTCGCTGTGGTGACCCCTGAAGGGAAAAGCCAAAAGGAAAAGAAGAAGAAGAAGAGGTATATGACGAGTATTTCACAAATATTACGTGAAATTAAAACGGAAACTCATGTTGTAAACGCTTTACAGCTTCTTTATTACGTGCGCTCGGTCAAGGAGCACCTGGTGATGGCGGTTTTATAGAAAGACGAGCTCCTCAGTGACGACATTCTCAAGGTATATTTGGAGATGTTTGGTTTTACTGCACACTTATCCAGTAAAACCTGCGTAGGCAGACGGCAGGGACGGATCGAAAGTTGATGTACTCAAAGTGTGTTTAAATTAAGGAAATACCTTCGCGACGCCGACGCGGGGGTCGGCTCGGACGTCCCGTGATTCACAGACCCTTCCGGGCCGCATCGGACTTTCCCGGCCCTGGCATCACCTAAGTGGGTTGTTGTTTTTGGAATCTGCCAGCCGCCCGCCACCGAGACGAGCCGCAGCTCGCCTCCCAAAGAGGTGTCACGGTTGGTCTTTTAAGGGTTGGCTGCGGACGGAGAGCCCGCGCTGCCGCTGCTCGCTGTAAACACAAGTCACAAGGTGATGGAGTGAGTGGGAGCAGACCGAGAGCACGTGTGTTCCCGCCGTCCGTCAACACCGCCGTTCTCACAGCCTTTTACAGTCATTTCTGTTTGTGCCGCGCTGGAGGTTGCACTCGGAACAAAGATTTGTCATCGATATTTAGCACCAGGACTATTGTTGTAGATAGATCTATCTATCTATCTATCTATCTGGGGGCGGACAACCTCTTTGTTTAACCCTTGTGCTGTCTAGACTTCCTGCATACAGCGGTGGTCTTAAGGGTCAAATATGACCCGCCTCCTCTTGAGCTCTGAAATAAAGCAGCTTCATCGTATTTTCAACCCATCTTTTTTTCTGTTACAGAAAATGTCTGCGTTTTCTCTTTTCACAGCGTAGAAAGACTGATTTAGTTCTAGAATTATCATTGATTTTTTTTCGGCGTGCCTGTTTTCTTGTTCCTCCTGATTTGAAAAGATATGGTCTACGACCTGTCGGGCTGTGAGAGTTGTGATTTATGGCTTCGGCAAGAACTGAGGGTACTTAATTTTGACTGACGGCTCAAAACTGACGACCAATGTGCCCTGTTGGTGCACAGCTTTTATGGAAAATTTCAAAAAAATTAAATATTTTACTTTTTGTATTGGTGGGGTTTCTCAAGGTCTACAAGCCCTAAAAAAAAAATTCTGCCTTTGAACGTGCCAGCCTGATACCACACAAGTGTTAAAAGGCTTCAAACTTTTCTTTTGAGAAAGCTAATAGTTGGCGCTAGGCTAGCCCCTCGTTACGAGGGATAGAATAGAATAAATTGCCCTTTATTGTGATTATACAGAATGTACCAGATTGGAGAGCTTCTCCGTTCAGTGCAAATAGCGAGCGACACTAATATATACAAGATGAAATCCGACAAGACAGTGTAATTTAGATTCTAGACAAGACTGCGGCTCTGACTCGACAGAGACGACCGTGCAAACAATGCAAAAACTGTAAACAGTTCGGATAAAATTAAGAATTTAAAAAATGCTAAAAGTATGAGGCAAGTGTAGCCGATGATGCATCCCTCTATTTCCTCTCACTCTTCCTTATCCTGTTTGCACGCGATGCAAGACAGTTACCCTGTATCTTCTCCTCTCATTGGGCAGGTTCCCATGGGGGCGTTGCTTAATCCACTGCAGTGCCTCACCATTGTTATTTACTTTATGACCATTAAAGCTATTACAGTAGCATTTCAGCTATCACCACGTGACTGTCAGCGCTACTGGTATTAGTGGGAATAGATCAGCATGTCCCTCCTGACTCTCATACCCCCACTGCTTTCCACCTCCCCGTCCTCCTCTGTCTCGCTCTTTTTTAACCCGCCCTGTCAAGGCAGAAGGCCGTCCACATTGAACTGGGATCCGTCAAATGTTCCTGCAGCTGTTTCCATGTCGCAGATTCATAAATGCTTTAAACAAACAGCAATTTTATATTAGATTTATTAAAAAAAAAGGTTATTCCTGTGTCATAATACAGTTGTACTGAAAAGTTTAGTATTATATACTTATTTAGCATCTGCGCTGCATTCAACTTTTACTTATTCGGATTGTGTTCCTGACGTTTCCTTATCATGGCTCTGGAACCCTTTGGACTATGAACATTAAAACACAGTGAGAGTTTTCTTTTTTTTCTATTCCCATTTTAAACCATCCTCTCATTTTCATCCTTTTTCTCAGATTGCGGCGGAGAGTGGAAAAAGGGGAGTAAAAAAAACATCCAAGTTCCAGCTGGAAATCAACATTTGTAAAAATAACCAAAGTACCAAAAATAAAGGGGGAAAAAATAATAGTCTAAAGCATAAAAGGAAGGAAAAGAAGAAGAAATGCATATGTATATTATGTATATGAATAGAAAAATAATTGTCCGAAAGTTTTACTTTAGTAAGTTTTATGAGTTAAAATGTATCAATATGATTATTATGATTTTTTTTCTTTCAACTTCTTATAATGGCTCTGGAACCCTTTGGACCGTGAACATTAAAACATGGTGTAAGGTCTTTTTTTTTGTCCTAAAGTGTTCGCCCATTTCCATCCATTATCTAATACAACAGCGGGGGATGGAAAACGAGGAGTGAAAAAAATAAAAACAAAAAATAGAGCCCAAGTTGCAGCTGGAAATCAATGTTTGTAAAGCTACTCGTCCAAAATAAAGGGCAAAAAATAAAAATTTAAAGAATTAAAGGAAGGAAAAGAAGTAGTAATACAGGTTTAGATTCTACATCTAAAAAGAAAATAAATGATCAGAAAGTATAACTTATTAGTTTTTATGAGCAAAACTGTATCAATATGATTATTATGATGTGGATTTTTTTTTCTTTCATCTCATTATCGTGGCTCTGGAACCCTTTGGACCGTGAACGTTAAATCAAAGTGGAAGTTCTCTTGTTTTTTTTCTTTTTTAAACCGTTCATTCATTTCCATCCTTTATCTAAGACGACAGCGGAAGGGGGAAAAAGGGGAGCGGAACAAAAAGCAACTTAAATTCCAGCTGGAAATGGACGTTTGTAAAGTGATTCCCCAAAAATAAAGGGGGGGGGAGATAACTATTTAAATAATTTAAGGAAGGAAAGGCAGAAGAAAGAAAAATTTATATATATAATACTATCAGCAAGTATAACTTTTGTAAGTTTTATGAGTTCAAATGTATCAATATGATTATTATGACATGATTTTTTTTTTTCCTTTTGTCTTATTATCATGACTCTGGATCCCTTTGGACCGTGAAAGTTAAAACAAAGTGTATGTTTTTTTTTTCTTTCTTAAACCGTTTGCCCATTTTCCGACTTTATCTAAGACGACAGTGGGGGTGGAGGGTGGAAAAAGGGGAATGAAAAAAAATACAACTCCAGTTCTAGCTGGAAATCAATGTTTGTAAAGTGACTCACCAAAAATAAAGGGGGGGGAATAAAAACAATCATTTAAAGAATTAAAGGAAGGAAAAGAAGTAGAAATACAGGTGTAGATTATACATATATAAAGAAAGAAAATTATATAACTTGTTAGGTTTTATGAGTAAAAATGTATCAATATGATGATTATGATGTGATTTTTTTTTCTTTTGTCTTATTATCATGGCTCTGGAACCCTTTGGACCGTGAATGTTAAATCAAAGTGGAAGTTGTTCTTTCTTTCTTTTTTAGACTGCTCATCAATTTCCATCCTTTATCGAAGACGACAACGGATGTTGGAAAAAGGGGAGTAAATAACAAACATGCAGCTTAATTTCCAGCTGGAACTCAATATTTGTAAAGTGATTCCCCAAAAATAAATAATAATAAAGGGGGGAAGTAACGGTTGAAAGAATTAAAGGAAGGAAAAGAACAAGAAATACATGTTTTTACACACACACACACATATATTTATATCTATATATACACACACACATATATATATAATGCTATCAGCCAGTATAACTTAATTTTTATGACTTAAAATGTATCAATATGATTATTATGACATGATTATTTTTTCTTTCATCTTATTATCATGGCTCTGGAACCCTTTGTACCGTGAATGTTAAATTAAAGTTTGAAGTTGTTGTTTCTTTCTTTTTTAAACCGCTCATCAATTTCCATCCTTTATCTAATACGACAGCGGATGGAGGAAAAAGGGGGGAGCGGTAAAAAGTTCCAGCTGGGAATCAACCACTTCTATCATGTTTGCAGCTGCTTTCAGAAAGGACTCAGGCGTCATCTGTGTGTGTGTGTGTGTGTGTGTGTGTGTGTGTGTGTGTGTGTGTGTGTGTGTGTGTGTGAACCCCGGCAGCCCGTGCAGACGAGAAACACGGACCGGAAACGTGGAGGTCCACGCTCCCCCCGCCCCCCTCCACCCCCGCGAACCTTCGCCCCAGTCGGTGGTGCGTTCAGGGACCAGCACCACCACCACCACCACCACCACCACCACCCGCGACCAACATCTGGATTCCCGGGAGTCCAATGGGCGGAGTCGGGACGAGACTATCGGGACGCCGCGCCGCCGCCTCGCAATTTCGGCGTCGCGGACGCAGCGGCTCGGGACTCGGGCGGGGGATGGAGAGCCACAACTTTACGCACGCCGGGACGAACGACACGGCCGTCAAACCAGTTCCGCGCCGGGCGGAGGCGTCCATCGCCCTGCCCATGGCGATGTTCGCCGGGGGCGCCGCGGGGAACCTGATCGCCATCGCCGTGCTGTCGCTGTCCAGGCAGCGGCGGAAGTCGTCGGCGTTCTACACGCTGGTCCGCGGCCTGGCCGTGACCGACCTGCTGGGCACCTGCCTGGCGAGCCCGCCCACCATCGCCAACTACCTGGGCACGGAGGTGTTGCGGAGGCGCCGCCTGTGCGAGTTCCACTCCTTCGTGCTGCTGTTCTTCGGCCTGGCCGGCCTGGGCATCATCTGCGCCATGGCGGCCGAGCGCTACCTGGCCATCTGCTGCCCGTACGTGTACCGCCGCTGGCGGGTGGACCGCCGCTCCGCGCAGGCGTTGCTGCTGCTCATCTACGGCACCCACGTCGTGTTCTGCTGCCTGCCGGCCATGGGCGTGGTGCGCAGCGAGCTGCAGCCGTCCAGCACCTGGTGCTTCATCGCCTGGAGGACGCGGGAGCCGGCGGCCGCCGCCTTCTCGGCGCTGTACGGCGCCGCCAGCGTGCTGCTCATCCTGGGCACCATCGCGCTCAACCTGGCGGTGTGCGGCGCGCTGCTGCTCATGCGCCGCCGCAGCGAGCGCGACCGGCCGGCGGCCCGCGCCAGCGTGCGGGAGCGCTGGAGGGCGCTGTCCTCCGCGGCCGAGACGCAGATGATGGCCGTGCTGGTGACCACCTCCGCCGTGGTGCTGGCCTGCTCCGTTCCCCTGGTGGTGGGTGAACCAACACACACACACGCACACACGCACACACGCACGCACACACTCACTCACTCACTCAGGCACGCACGCATGTATGCAGAGCGCACAAACGCACGCGCACACGCACACACACAAACCGCGATTAACGTGTTTGCAAGATTGTTATTACTCAGGACACTTATCAGGATTTTAAAAGGCAATTCCAATTGCGCTGAATTTTGCTGTGCGTGAAATAGACATCACACGCACACGCGAGTTTGTGACTCAAAGTGATAGAAGTGTTTTCAAGGTAGTGATTGTCTGAATTTCTTTATCTTTGTCACTGTTGTTTGACTCT
Organism: Fistularia tabacaria; assembly: GCA_901007705.1. NCBI lineage: Eukaryota > Metazoa > Chordata > Actinopteri > Syngnathiformes > Fistulariidae > Fistularia > Fistularia tabacaria. Next base: position 254,844 of record CAAKHD010021036.1, read on the forward strand.
GTTTCTATTCTTGCCCTTGTTGTCGTTTTGGTTGTTTTTTTGTTTTTTTTATAGACATGTTTTGATATCTTTTAACTTTCTTTTTTTTATATTTTTATTTTCATATTTATTGACTTTTTAT
>CAAKHD010021036.1:254984-267741 GCA_901007705.1 Fistularia tabacaria
GTTTGCAAGATTGTTATTACTCAGGACACTTATCAGGATTTTAAAAGGCAATTCCAATTGCGCTGAATTTTGCTGTGCGTGAAATAGACATCACACGCACACGCGAGTTTGTGACTCAAAGTGATAGAAGTGTTTGCAAGAGTCATAGTCGGATAAATTTGGATTTTAAAAGGCAATTCAAATTGCACTGAATTTCTCCGTGCTTAAAATCGACACACACACGCACACACACACACACACACACTCACATGATGAGTCTGTTGTTTGTGGCTCGACATGATAGTGTTGCAAGATAGTGATTGTCAGAACATTTGGATTTTAAAGGCAATTCAATTGCACTGAATTTTGCTATGCGTGAAATAGACAAGACACGCACTCACACACGCACTAACACACACACACACACACAAACAAACACACATACACCTGGGTCAGCAGTTGCGAGTTTGTGGCTCAAAGTGATAGAACTGTTTGCAAGGTTGTGATTGTCAGATAATTTAAAGGGCCGTTAAGGCAATTAAATTGCACTGATTTTTGCTGTGGATCAAATAGACAAGACACACACACACACACACACACACACACACACACACACACACACACACACACACACACACGATGATGCAGTCTGTTGTTTGTGGCTCGACATGATAGTGTTGCAAGATAATGATACTCAAAACTTTTGGATTTTAAAGGCAATTCAATTGCACTGAATTTTGCTATGCGTGAAATAGACAAGACACGCACTCACACACGCACTAACACACACACACTCACACACACACTAACACACACACCCTCACTGTCACACACACACACAACTGGGTCAGCAGGTGCGAGTTTGTGGCTCAAAGTGATAGAAGTGTTTTCAAGGTAGTGATTGTCTGAATTTCTTTATCTTTGTCACTGTTGTTTGACTCTGTTTCTATTCTTGCCCTTGTTGTCGTTTTGGTTGTTTGTTTGTTTTTTTTATAGACATGTTTTGATATCTTTTAACTGTCTCTTTTATATATATTTATATTCATATTTATTGACTATTTATTGGCCAATAGACTGCTATTGTGGCACTGCTGTGACAAAAAGAATTTCCCCTATGTGGATCAATAAAGTTCTATTCTATTCTAAAGGGCCATCAAGGCAATTAAACGGCAAAGAATTTTGCTGTGAATCAAGCACACAAGACTCACACACATGCAAGCATACATGCACGCGCACGCACACACACATGCACTCCGGGGCCAGCAGCTGCTAGTTTGTGGCTCGACGTGGCAGAAGAGTTTGCGAGATAGTGACAGTCGGAATATTTAAAGGGACATTAAGGCAATTAAATAGCACTGAATTTCGCTGTGGATCAAATAGACGAGACACACGCGCGCACGCACGCACGCTCACACACACACACACACACACACACAAACACACACACACCCACACGAGTCAGCAGCTGCTAGTTTTTGGCTGTACCTGATAGAAGTGTTTGCAGGTTAGTGATCGACGGAATATTTGGATTTAAAGGCAATTAAAGAACACTGAATTTAGCGTTTTTTTCAAACTTTATTATTTTTGTCGAATTTGATTCCTTAAATTTTCTTCAATTAATTTGGCATTTTTAAAAACTTAATATTTATTATTATTTTATATTTATTAATTAATATTATTGTTTATTCATTTATTATACATTTTTTGTTATGTAATTTGATTCTTTAAATGACTATTTTTTCCCCCTTTTATTTTGGGGGAATCACTTAACAAACTTCGATTTCCAGCTGGAACTTGAGCTACTTTTTTTTTCTGCTCCCCTTTTTCCAACTTCCGCTGTTGTCTCAGATTAAGGACGGAAATGGGCGAATGATTTAAAAAAGAAAGAAAAACAACAACTTTCACTTTGTTTTAACATTCAGAGTCCAAAGGGTTCGAGAGCCATTATAATAAGACAAAAGAAAAAATATATGTATTGTAATAATCGTATGAATAGATTTGAACTCATTTTAACTCTTAACTAACTCTCAATCTTTTCTGTTTTTTCCTTCAAGGTCCGTGTCTTCGCTAACCTGTTCAAGAAAAATGACTTTGCGGCCGACCTGGCGGCCATCAGGATAGCGTCCGTCAACCCCATCCTCGACCCGTGGATCTACATCCTCCTCAGGAGGTCTCTTTTCAACCGTTTGCTCTGTCTCCGGGGTCAGAGGACTCGCAGTCGGCCGCCTCCGGCGCCGCAAAGGACTCTGTTTTACCCTGGAATCGTGAAGGACGGCGACGTGTTGAACCAGCTGATGTGCAACAGCGGCGTGATGGGTCAGCTCCCCGCCCCCGGAAGCTTCACCCAGTACCGCTCGGAGAGCCTCTGCTAGGCGAGCGACGCTTGCAAGCGGCGGGAATCGGACTCTTTTATCGGAGCGGACGCCTGCAGCAGGGAACCGGCGAGACCCCTCGGGGCCCGCGGCCTCGAAGACCCTCGACAGGATTATTTGTTCGACCAAAGCGGAGGGCGTCTGGGATGCGGGTGACGGGGAAAGAGCTACTGGACTTTCATTAAAGCAATACTGAACTCTTTTTTAAAGTGCCTTTCAGCCCAATAACATCCTGTGATGTTTTCCTTTCCGTATATTTAAAATGTATTTATATTTGATATCACACTCGCGGGGCTTGATAATAAACTGCGAGGAAAATGCCAAACTTGTGCCTGACAAAGCCTTTTATGAAGTAAGGGGATTTATAAGGTGATGTGTGATTATTTGCATATATATATAAAAATTGTATTTTCTATTTTTTTTTTAATTTAAATCCTGCAAAAGAGATGCATTTTGTTATCTGGAAAATATTGACATTTTTTTAACTTTTTTTTGTCCATGTGGCCGAGACTCCCATGGCTGCTAAACAACCGAAGCCAAATACATTATTTTTCTCCCAGCAACTCACTTCCTTTCCTCTTCCTCTCCATCCATGAACCTCCTCTCTGGTCTTCATCCAGACCTCCTGCCTGACAGTTCCGTCCTCCGCATCCTTCTATCCAGATCTTCACTATCCCTCCTCTGTCCACGTCCATCCCATCTCAGGGTGACTTTGTCTCCAGAACACCTGCCGTGTGCTGTCCCTCCGATGGACTCCTTACTGGTCCTCTCTGTCCTTTTCAGTCCAAAAAGGAACCTCCACACCTTCACCTAAGACACCATGGGTGCTCTCACCTCCATCTTCTACACCTCTGACACTTTGCTCCACCTGTTCCAACCTGCTTGCACATGTTTCTTCACCTCTTCTCCGCACTCCTCATTGCTCTTGACTGTTGAACCTCCGTACTTCCAAAATCCTCCTTACATAACAACATAAGTTGTCGACGAATATCACCATTGGCATTGAAAAATACACCGATAAACCAAGTACGTAGGAAGAACCTAGATCGTGTGCTTTTCTGCGTTGGTGTGGACGACCCAAGTCTGACGTGCGTTTGATACGGAGGAGTACGGTTGGTTTCGCCACAGATCCACCAAGTGGCTAAATTTCCTGCAGCCCGGCTACATTTTCCCGGATGGATCCTGTGTAGACAGGACACTGCAAGATCTTTGCTAAAAATCCTGAACATGAAACACAAGGCTTGCTAATCTGCATTGGACGTTGTCCAAACTCCTGTCGTTCATTCGCAGGCCACTGTAGAAACCCTTCGCCCAGCTAGCAAAAAACAAGTTACACTGTCTCTTGGAACAACTTCACATTGCAAGGCAGTGGAACCTTCATTATTTGGTACGAGAGGTTCCGTTAGCAGCCCTCTCGGGAATTAGCCGACGGCACGTGACAAAGTCGAACGGAGAGAAGGACCGGGGAGAGCTTGTATCGATATGAAACAGGACTGACTAACTTGCAGACTTTTCATTGAGTTGTGGCTCGAATTTGTAGCAGGGGGCAAGGGCAGTGTCCGGGGACTTTGTGGGATAGGTTGACCCACACTTATACATTCAAAAATGCTGAAGATACCACACGTCATTATTAGAAAGGGCGAATGCCACCGTTCAAGGCGCTCCACTGGGCATTTCTTCCCCCAAACAGGAGGTTGGCAAGCAGAAAGAGGCACCACATAAATGTACATGGTAGAGGAACGCACGCCGAGGGTTGACCTATCTTACCAACCGCTCCCTAGTGCTTGCCTTCAGTTACTAGTCGATGTTCCCGATTCGGAAAGGCCAAGCTGGACATCCCCCCCAAAAATACCATTGAGCAAATTGTGCTACCCTTATTCAAGAAAAAGAGCTAAACTGGCATGAACTTGCCTCCGGGAAAACAACAAATTTACTCTGACTCGACAGAGGGTATTTGGGATGTTGCATGATTTTGTCTCCCTCTGGTGACATAGACACTTTTTGACCTCTCCAGGCAAAAGTGTTACTTGCTTTTGTCTGCCTTAGAGGTTCATAAAGTTACAATCCAAAATTTCTATCATGAAGAGCGAAGCTCTCTCTCCTAACTCTTTAAGTTATCCACAGGAAATGCTGCAGCAGATGGAGCTGCTAAGAAGGGGAAGAGAACCCCCCCCCTTTCAAGTAAAGACGCTGACAGTGACAAATGCTGATATGCCCATTATCCAGATACGGGCTGGTCCAACTGAAAAATAATTTAGAAAGGACACATCTGGACTTTCCAGATTCTAAAAGATATTGCCACATTCGACCATCGTTTCCCTGCTAGGCCCACTGGAATATTGGATGGTGGATTTTACTGAACTCTCACTCATGGAAGACAAAAGGTGTTGCTTGTGGCTGGTGGACGTGTTAAGTCTGGCGTTCCGACAAGATGAACCAGATGATGACTGCCTACTAGCTTTCACGAAATGTCTGAACACTTCGGAGTCAATCACAAGAAAATGGTACCATCCAATTCAGAGTTAGCGAGTGTTGTAAAGAAGCGGGTCAAATGTGGGTTCAAGTGTCGCCCCTAGTTTTATCCAACGTACATACATGTCCATGCTAACTAGAATTTTTAAATTGTGCATGTCAGGCCATCAAGTGTTCACAGGACCCTTCCAAGTGCTCAGGACAACGAACGTTTACCCCAAGGACGTCTACGGACGTCGGGCCTGGGTGCAGGCCAGCCACTGCAAGAAGGTACCAGAATCCCAAGACGACTTCAGTACCAGCCGCACATCCAACAGTCAGCACGTCGTGCCGAGGGAACGGCTGGGGTAGAGATGGGTCACAAGTGATAAACAACTAGGCAGCTTCTTCCACCCCCGTTGGATCGATGACGGAGCTCAGACCACCCAGGCCCTCGGAGTCGTATGAGACGATGTTCAATGATCCATATTATTACAGTCGTACCCAAGACACAGGATGTACGGAGCATGAAAAGGTGTCGCTTCAGGTAAAACCAAATAGACAAGTGTAGATATCAGTGGGTGCCCAAAAGGCTTCTATCAAATTCATGGTCACAGTTATTGAATTGTATTATAAAGAGAACTACGTGTGGTGTCCTCTTGACTTTAAGGCCCCAAATCTTGCCTGCCAGAGGACATAAATCGTGGGAGCAGTTTGATACATCGACTGCCAGTTCTTTTTGGAATAAGAACGGCATCACGTGTGCCCATTGTGAATCTATCCGTGTTCACGGTACAAGATAATGTTCCTTACTCAACCCTATATTCTGCTTATTCTCCTGGGGGTTGTCAAATATACCAAGCAGGTTGAGCAACTATTGAGGATGGAGCCATATTATGATGATGTCCCTCAAGTCCTAATGATTTACGACACTGGATGTCTTTATGGTTGAATCACTTCATGCTCTCTAACATGGTGAAATGACAAAAGGGAAACGTTTGATGATACGCTTCATTATTCTGAGGCTGTGGAGTTGGTTGGTTTGCAAATCCTGTGGCCAAGAACATCCAGATATTTGTTTTTACTTGTATCAGGTTCCAGTGTTGATTAAACAAGGAACGGTTGCGGTAAGAACATCCAAATAACAGACATTCCTGCGTTTGTATGAAGTGATGTGAAGTCTGAAGTACGTAAATAGGAGGAAGTTTAGCTTGTTAGCTGCAAATCCACCGAGAAACTGTGCGTCCGATCAACTTGTCTGGCCCGTGATCTCGATAATCTGAGCACAAAAGCAACCCTCAAGTATTCCTATCTTGATTTGTATTTACTCAAAGCATACACATCGGCACAAGAAAGGGCATCTGATTCCAAAGCACAGAAATTGTGAAGTACAAAGGTAGAAAAAATTAGATATTAGAAAATATTCAGCCCCCTGTGAATGATGATCCAAGTTTTGAGTTACCTAACAGTGAAGGGATGTCAAGTATACTAATGAGCTGGCAAAAATTAGAAAGAACAATCACAACATTCTGGTTTGAGCTTTACCGATGCACCATATTTTGTATTTCAACCTAAGCTCACGGGCCGAATTGTTCTCTATGTCTGATAATTGTTAGACATCTCACAGTGGACGAACCCGATACTCCGTCCTCCCTGGAATCCAGATCTCACAAAAACCAGCGACACGGAACAAAGAACACGTTCCTGCTTGTGTGCAGGTGTAACAGAAGTCACCTCTCTGCATCGGAGAACCAGGAACTTGGCTGAGAAGCAGGACAAGGTCTGCTCTCAAATGAAACGTTTAGCTTGACTGCTCCAGTCCAACAAAGACAAGGCACAATATGGACTTATTGCTGTGGGGTTCAGTCAAAGCATCTCAGCAACATGACACTTTTAGACAGTTCAAATGACGGTATTTTAAAAATGAGGCTGTCAGACAAGTTATGAACTATTTCAACAGGTCTTCAGATCCTGGATTTTGCTGTTCAGACAAGTTTCTGTGTTTTGATCATGTGATGTTTGGTCTCTGCCTCCTAGTGCAGCTCCTTAGGTGCTTAATAAATTTGGTTACGATCAAATGAATGCAATCATTCTGATTTCGCATCACAACTTCAAGCTTTGACTTTGGATTTTCTCTGGCCACGTGTGATGTGCTCAAAGACTAATAAAAAAATAAATAAAACTGAACTGATATATGTATGTTTGAGATAAACAAGAGTAATAATGTCCAGCTTTTACACCTTACTGGGTCCCAAAATTTGAAAACTCCTGACATTCATTTACTTATTATTGAATATTTATTATAACAATTTTGCAGAGGTACATATAGTAGCATATATGTAGAATTTCAGTATTCAAATATTCAAACTCCCTGAAGGATATTGTAAAAAAGTTTTAAGAGAGAAAAGACCATTTTTGGCTTTGTGTTCTGTAATGCATTTATTCCCCCTCCCCAACCCGACATTTAAAAATAGCATTTACTGAACAAAAGCAGAAACAACTGTGCACAGTTGCACATCTGTACAACATTTTTGTACCATGACACCATAAATAAAAATCTATAAACATTGGTTAGGTAAAAATCCTGTTCAAGATCCATGAAAGACACACAAAAATAATAATTATACAAGTTTTAGGAAGAGACCTCCCTCGGCCCGTCGACACATTTTACAAGCACTGCGGCGGCGAACGCTCGCCCGAATCAACATTTTTTTTTCCTCATCGGCAGAATTCTCCCTTTTCTCTCCCTACTTTTCACAATCAGCCGGTGTGACACTTGGGAAGGGAACGGGAAATAAAACAGCAACAGCGAGGGCTCCGTCCCATGATGCATCAGCAACAGAAATGGACACACGCACACGCATACGCACACGCACACGCACACACACACACAAACACACACACACACACACACACACACACACACACACACACACACACACACACACAGACTAACGCACGCACGCACGCACAAATAGAAAGGCTACATCATTTTCTTTTGGCAACATACCAGAAGGGAACAGAAGAAAGCATAATTTGACACTCTCTGATATACATGTTAATAATGATAATTACAGGTGAGGATTGACCTGAAGCTTTCTCCCCTGACGGGCCTAACGGGCTGGGACATTCTTCCCACCCACGGCGAGATCAAGACGAATAATGCTAGTCGTACATTCCTTTGAATCGTGTAGAGACTGTGTCTGGTTGGTGATTTATGCCAGCGTTCTGACGTGCGGATGAAGTGTTTTGAGATCAAGATATGTCAATTACAAACGTGTAATTCACTCTCTTTGGCTCTGTGCGCGGCGCCTTCACTGATGCGCGGGGGATTCAACCGACCGGCTCAGTGACCAAGGAAGCTCAGTTGAGCTACTTCCTCTGCGGTTTCAGTAGTTTTTGCGACAGCTTACGATCGTCCAGTTCGAATATCAGTGTTCTCAGAGTTTTCATTGAAGCTCTTGATGTAACTTGTGTTTTCTAGATGAATACAGGGACTCGGAAGAAATATCGATACCTCCCTTAAGAGATTAACTGTTGCCGCCCGAAATCCCGGTTTTTAAGGACCGCCAGGAGTACGTGGAACACGGTCCTGCGTCCCCTCGGGGCTGATATCGGTGCCAGAAATCCTTCAGTGCAAAAAAAAAAAAAAGATCCCGTCACAGAACATAGAACAGTAGATTCGGTGGGGTCTCGAATGTTTTCTGTTAAATGAATGACGCTAACGCTCGTGAATGTGCTGCACATGTTCATGCGCGAGTGGTGGCTGGCTGCCAACCCTACAGGAAACTGTCAGAGCGACTGAGCTCAGAGCTCCTTGAATTTAAAGGCTCGCTGATCCCGAGCACCTCCACGAAGGAAAGTGTGTCACACCGGAACTATTTGTACTTGGAGGGTCGGGCAAACAGAGCCATGTCACGAGAGTGTAACCGCAGGGTGCCCTTCCGATGGTCTTTTCAAAAGCCGTTCCCTGCAAACCGAAGAGCAAAAACATCGCGTCCAATTCCGGGTCTCACGGAAATGTTTGGCGTGCAATTCGAATAAACTGAATCAATCAATAAACGATCATGGGTCTGGACTGTAGTGATGATAATAAAGTAGCTCATCTATTTCGGATTTCACTTCACGTCTCTTTTTGAACTGAGTCTGTCCGGTGGCCGCCTCACCCCCTGGGACAAGATGCTTGAAATCAGACGGCGGGGGACGGGGGAGTAAGGGGACAGACGGCGGCAACGTGAACGACAATCACGATGTGCAAAACAGAAAAAGGGCCCCTGTTTGGAGAAAGTAAAGAAAAGCAAATATGAACAGAAGAGAGCAGCTTTGGTTCGGCCCGAAAAAAAAAACAAAAAAACAACCAGCTCACCGGACAGGGGAGAGAATCTCACTCTGCCTGAGACAATTTGCAGATAAATAAATACCGGTAGTCAATATAAAAATTATTGATTCTTCAAATCTAATCCATGATATCAAAATATTGACATCGATCTTAATTAACATGTTTAGAATTCTGAGAGAGAGGACGCGACGGAGAGCGTCCAGCAGACGGGAGCCGCCGCCACCAGATCAAACCCACTGAGTTGTTGCCGGGTGCAGTTGCACGTGACTGGTTTCCAGCGGCGGCAGGAAAAGGAGGGGACTGACCGCTTCACTCAAGAGACACGATGATGGCATGATTCCTTCGTAAAAACTTTGTGTTCACCGTCCGTTTTGATATTGGAGCTTTAGGCAGTGTCTTGTTTTGTTTTTTTTCCTTTTTGCCTGACGATGCGCCTGCCGGTGATGAACGACGATCCCACGCGTGAGCTGCCGCCATCAGAATGTTAAGGCCTTCCACACGGTTACAGTAAGTAACGTGACGGACTTTCTGTGCAAGTCAGGGTCTCCAGTTAATAACAGGGATCTCATTCTCCTCATCGGGTGAGCGAAGAACCGTTCGTGTAACACTGGTACGTCTAAGCTAGGAACCGCCTTCACATGTCATCCCCATCTCTGGGCGGAGAACATAATGTAGTCTGTCCCCGAACATCTGGCAACAGCTGACGTCGGTTTCGGTTCTGGGCCCCGCCGTCCAACGCGGTCAGTAAAAGAAATAATAAACCGTGACACGCTGTGGAGTTGTCATAGATCCCGGGTCAGACGGGAGCGGGCGAGGTCGCGTTACTGGCTCTTTCCTGACTCGCCTCGCTCTTCTTCTGTGAATAAAACAGCTTTTGCCTTGAGTCTCAGGCGTGATGGAGGAAGGTGGGGGCGAGTGAGGGGGGTGAGGGGGTGGGTATGAAGACCTGCTGCTTGGAGGGCGGCTACACAGCGTCAACGGCGACCCAGAGAGAAAAGAGGGGCTCCTCCGCTACACCACGTACTGGTGGTGGTTGCTGCTGTAGTTTGTCATGTAGGCCTGGCGGCTGTGCTGGTAGCTCTCGGGCAGCAATTTGTTCCAGCCGTCCCGCTGCTCTGAGCTGTGGGAGAAAGGCACTGACCCGTTGGCCTGGATCTTTTCCAGCGCTGGGTTGTCAAAGGCCATCAAGTCCTGTTTATTGCCAGGCAGCAGCTTCTTCTGTTGATTGGCGTCATACTTGGCCTGTTTGAAGAGACAGGGCGGTTGAAACGAGTGGGATGCAAAAGGCGCCGCGCACGAGTTGCTAACTGTTGCGTGTGTGAAAGGGAGAGAGAATTCAAACAGGGGAAAAAAAACATCAAACGCAACAGGAAGAGTGTGTTTGGTTAGACGAGAGTTGGGGGGACAGTCACCGAAGGAACCTCTTGGTTGCAAACATTTAAGAGTTGTGGGAAAACAGTGAATGATGCAGAGGCAGAATAAACATATATGTACATACACACAGGAAGTTCTCAGTTTACGACGCCCTTAACCTACTGCATATTGTGGTTACTCGCCATCGCCCATAAATTTATTGAGAAAGTCTTGTTCCATCCTCCCGACGTACGTCATTTGCAACCTTCAGACAAATTTCGCACGGGAAGAAATTGGCGAGCTGTGCGGCCTGCCGTCACGCGGCGCGATGCGAAGGCCCGGCTTTGGCTGCATTCGCTGGTTTCTATGCCATGTTGGATTGTGCTGCTTTCTTTCGTTTGTGTTTTTTTTTTTTTGAAACTTTTTGCCCGTATAGGACTTTCGACTTACGGTGAAAATCGCGTTATGTCGCGCTGTAGGGAAAGGCTGCTGATGTAAGTCGAGGACCTCCGGTGTATATATATATATATATACACAAAAACTTTGTATGTTGCAACCGGCTAAGTTGTTCTCAAGATAAACTGCAGGTTTTTGCACGCGGCAACCATGACTTGCAGATAAAAAGCGCGACTTCAATTGAAATAACAGAAATGAGCGTGTGAGATGGGATTTCTCTGAAGCCCGCACCACAAAAACACACATTGTTATCAGCTTTTGGAGGTGACTCGTGCTGCGCGAGCCAAATGTGGCTTTAGGTCTTGACGCTTTGTCTTGTCAATGATCAACAAATCATTGATTCCAATCGTTTCTTGTGTCAACCACAGGGTTGTGGAGCGGTATTAAGGTTCTTTTACAGAATGTGCACAAAGACGGGGGGGGGGGCTGGGTATTTTCTGCTGATCTTATGGTGTTGGACTGGACGAAAAAAACACAGAGCATTTTTATCAGTTCAAGCACGGATGCCAGAGGCTGCCGTCGGTAGACAAACACCCCCAAATATGTGTGTAGCTTCATGGCCGATACAATAATGCCCGAGAATAACCTTTTCCTCTGGGATTCCAGCTTTACCGCAAAACTTCAGTCCGTAGTTAGAGTGTGTTGGTTTAGTCAGAAAAACACGGCAGTTTATCATTTTGAGAATTTCGGAAGTTCAAGTAAGATACATTTGCTTAAAATTGACACGATACTATTAAAATTTATTTCCATTTCTCTATTACAGATTTTTTTACTCAGAGCCAGGCTCCTATTTTAATGTACCGTAATTTCCGGACTATAACCCGCTACTTTTTTCACACGCTTTGAACACTGCGGCTTAAACAATGATGCAGCTAATTTATGGATTTTTTGGGGGGCTTCATGCCGCCAAGGGAGACCATTAAAGTGTGTGACGAAGTCATTCTGAGGCTGTTCAACTCCGACACTGAAGAAGACGACTTTAATGGTTTTCGTGCGCAGGAGGAAGACGAAAATAGGAATACCGTTATTTTTAACCGGTGCGCTCAATAGTCCGGAAATTACGGTAGTTTAGTAACTGACATGCAAAGATCGGTGGGTTCGGGCGACTCACCTTGTTGTAGAGAAAGACCCCGACGATGGCCGTCATCATACCCAGCACGTTGGTGAGCGTGACCGGGTTGCGGAGCATAAAGAGCGAGATGCTGATGACCATGATCCTCTTGGTGGCGTTCGCCACCGCGTAGCTGAGCGGGCTGACAAGGTTGAGCACACTGAAGGCGATGACATTCTGGGCAAAGTTGCAGAAACCGCTGATGATCAGGAGGAAGAAGGTCCTGCTCCATCCAGACATGTCCGACTGCGAGGACCACAAGCAATGTTCAAGAGTGGTAAAGGAGGCGCCAAAGGGCAGAGGTAACGGTGCGGCGTCCACTCACAAAATCATCATTCACAAGAAACACAGAGAGATCCACCAGGACCCAGGTGGGCAGCATGAAGATCACCGCGTTGAAGCCCAAGATGTTGAGCAGCCGAAGGTGGTGGACCCTCGTGTCCCGCAGCACCTTCAACAGAGCAAGACCAGTATCGGAGAAGGCAATAGAGAGTCAGTAGTGATCGGAGAGGGTACTTTTCATATTTGCTCCACTTCAAGTTAGACTGAAACGATGACATACGAATACAGAAAGAGATTCTTATTTCACGGTCAGTTGTGCAACATTACGAAGCAACGTCTTCCTCCGAAAAAAAACAAACCCTAACTGTTTCTTTAGCATGAGTGGGGGGGGGGGGGGGGGGTCGCCCTTGGGGG
>CAAKHD010021036.1:273570-293889 GCA_901007705.1 Fistularia tabacaria
TGCACCCGAAAGGCAGAGAAAGATGCTAACCATTGCACAAAAAAATGGTAGAAGTTACACGGCTGTTTGGGCGCCAGTGCGTAATAAATGAATCTACAATTGGTTACATAAAGGAGGAGGAAAATAACAGAAGGACGGCAGCAGCAATAAGTTTTAACAAGGATGCAAAAAGGGTTTGACAAGTACTTTTCACGCAGAACGAAGCCCATTTAATGCCAGCAAGGGCTGGTTTGACAAATTTCAAAAACGCTTTAGACTTCAAAGTGTTTCTCATATTGAGTTTAAAAAGAAATACACTTTTTTTTTTCTTCTTCCAATTTTTAATCAACACATTAACGTCCACTTAAAAGGACTACGTAGCAAATAGGTTCTCTTCTGCATTCGATCGAACACAAAAGAATAATTTCTGTACATTCACTAAGGCTCTGTCTGAGGGAAAACAGTTAAATTTCCATAAGGCAAACAATATCTAAAAGGAATGATATTAAGTAGTTCATCCAGCATCGGAATATCTATTCATCTCCTTCCTGCAAGCGGGTAGCGCAGTCAGCTCTGCCACGATAGTCCATAATTTACAACCTAAATACAAAGTAAAGGGAAAGGCAAGGACACAATAGCAACAGGGAATGTTCAGAATATTGCCGCTGTAGAAATGAGTCTTTCCTGAAGAAAATTTAAGTGTAGCCTGACGTGGTCAGTAAAACTTTAGACTTCTTAAATACAAATCCGTATCATACAAAATAGCCACCCGTCCTTGAAAGAGCGCTGCAGCCCTGTAGTAACTTTTCTCACTCCTGAACTGAAACCGTCACTCACATCTGGCAGTTTCAGAGCATCATTTTAAGCCCCGACGACCGGAAATCAATTCAAATGTTTCACAAGTTGTTGGCCGGTTACAGGTTTCTGCACGGGGCAGTCGGGACGATACGGGAACAGTGATTCTCGGAAAACAAAAATTTTTTTTTTTTAAATAAATCACACCACAGTGAAAGATAATTTACAATTTTCCTCAAAAAGTCTTATACAACAATATAAACATGTCCATATGTACATATTTTAGTAATTTTTCTGTCCACAGTAGCTCAGAGGTGAATTATAATTTCCTTCTTGAGAGGGGAAAAACATAAGGCATCGTCATGGCTTTTAGTTCGATGCAAATATTTTTTTCTCCGCCCCTCACGAACCCAGAGTTAAATATTAAATATATTAGTTCACTTGATGGCAAGTGTAAAAACGCTGATGCCTCAGAGGGCCTTATGGGACGCGGGGATGGACAGGAAGAAGTCATTGAATGTACATAGGGGCATGTCAGTGACATTAATACATGGAAATAAAAAACAACAAACTAACACTGACTTCCATCTTTGGGGTTCCCAACTTGGAGGATTGCAGCGCCGACGTTATCTGAAGGTGCGAAAGCGTCTGAACGGCGCTCGCAGTGTTCGAGCTGATGCAATGAGTTGAACCAAGTCATAAATTTGAAAGCGGTTGTTAAATGAGAGTGAATAACTGAACTCCACTACTACTTTTACAGAGTATAGTGACGGTTTTGCAAAACATTTTATTTATCTAAAAATCCCCTTACAACCCTTCTAGTTGCATTGAAGGACCCCCATGTTGGGAACCCTGGCCTCTCAGAGAACTGTTACCATGGCTACAGGGGTCTCACTACCGCACTTCTACAGGCTGCGACCTCAGAGTGAAATGTTGCATGGCAATGGATTAAAAAAAAATAAAAATAAAAGCTGAGCTACTAAAAGAAAAAAAAAAAATCCCTTGGAGATTTTCCGATTTCGAAGTATCGGTTGACTGTAAATGAGGCACATTCCAGGAGTCCTGTGTTAATGATCGTGAAGGAAATCGTGGCCGCGGTACAACCGATGGCAGATGTCGAGCTGACTTTATTTGCCTGTCAAACCGTATTGTCCTGTTATTGCACATCAACAAATGTGTTACGCTGTCCCTCAAAGTTTCCTAAACACTGATTACACTCTTCGCGCTCCTCACATTCAAACAGGCACCACATCCACTCCATTTTTCACCAATAGTGCAAAAAACAGCGGTCGCCGTCTCCTCCAGGAACCGGCGGTCGCTCTGCTGTCGCGGTGAAGGCAACGTACGCTCACCCTTTTACAGAAAACGCTCTCGGGAGGTGGTTCAGTCCAGACAGACGTACGGCAGGATGTTCAACCTGCTTTGGTCTCCGTGGGGGTCCAGGGAAATGCACTCGGTCCAGTCGTACCAGCTACCCACGGTGTCGGAGCAACCGTTCACCCCCGGCCAGTGCTGCGTGTGCAACCGCCGCACGTCCTCCTCGCTGACCTCCCGGCTCACCCCGGGTAAACCCCGGGCCGGGAGCTCAGACACCAGCACATGCATCCTTTTATCCTCTTTAGTTCTGTGCTCATCCTTCCTCAAGTACTCGGTCATGAAATGGTGCGCGCCGGGGGCGTGCGTGCCCGAGGATGTCAGCACGCTGCTCTGCTGGCTAAGATATGACTGGATGATCTCGCTCCTGGAGAGCTCCTTCCAGTCCGTCTGCTGGAAGGGGCAGGGAGGAACCGGCGGGGGCGGCTTGGACTGCTGCGTCCACGGAGGCTCGGCCGCCTGCGCCGCCTCCTCCTCGAGCGGAGACGCTTTCTGGAAGGAGGGTGTGATCTGCCCGGTCACGGGGTTAAAGGTCAGCCTTCTGTCCTTTAACCTGACCGGTTTGGTGTCGTCGCCTCGCGTCCGTCCGTCCGTGTTCGTCGCTCTGTTCTTGGAGCGGAACTTGTGTTTCCTTTTCTTCGAGTTCCTAAAAGCGCCGTCGTCTTCTGCGCCGGCGCCGGCGTCGCTGCAGCAAGAGTCGTCACTGGAGCTGCGCGGGGGAGCGGCGGCAGCTCTGCTTGGATGGTCCGAATCTGCGGACCTGGCCGTCTGGACGCACGTATTCAGCGGCGGCTCGTGCGCGGGGCCGGAAATACTCCGTGGCTGCGGCGGAACGTGCTTGACGACGCCTTCTTGGTTTGGAGTTTGCGTGCCGTGCAATAAATTTCGGGGGCTTTTGGGTCGATACTGCCCCCCAGAGGTGGCCTGCTCTTGCCGGGCTTGCTGCTGAAGAACTGAAGCTTTTATTAACATGGAGGTGCTCAGAGGTTTGCTGTATCCTGCACTTAAATGAGGTTTTACAGAATAGACGGGGATTTTATTGGCCTTGTCCTTCTCCTGTGACTCGGAGGCGTCCCTGTCCAGAGGTGGATGAACGAGCGATTCGGCAAATATCTCCGAGCTGCTGCCAATCCCATTTTTTGGCAGCTCTTTGGAATTATTGATTTTATTGTGAAGCGCGACTTTGGATCTCTTGGCCGGGAGGAGCTGACCGCCTTCATTCAGGAGGGCGGCTTTACGTTTCCCGTTGCTTTGCTTCTCTGCCGCGGGCGAGCGGCAGTTGTGGAAGTCGTTTCTGTTCTTCAGCTCCGGACCGGTTTTACCTGACAGTGGCGCGGCGGCCGGAGCAGGGATGCAGGGATGGGCACCGCCGTTGGAAGGCCACGGTGCGCCGCCGTTGCCTTTAGACGAAGCGTCGCTCTTCGCGGGCTCGATGAGCTTCTGCCAGGTGCGGAGGAGCTTCTTTGCCCTCTTCGCAAGATCCTCATTTTTGGTTTTCTTCCGGACATCGTTGATGAGTTTGCCGAGACGGGTTTCCTTTGAAGGGCGGAGGAGAAACAATGAATTTCAAAAGCTCCGTTCACATGTGTTACCGTGTCCGCAATAACTGCGACTCACCTCCAGGGCCTCTTTGGTGATGGGATATTTCTCCAAGAGGGAGATAACCTCCATGACGATCACCATATTGCATATCTGCTGAAAAAGACAAGTCACGTTTTTGTATCACAAATCCTCCACAGATGTTTGTCAAAAAGTCACTTTTTTTCTTCTTTAAATAGATTCTCGTGAAGGTCACGGCATGATTTGAATAGTCTCAGATGCACACCTGCACATCAAGATGCCTTGCCCTTGTCCCGGTTTCAGGTGCAAATTTGACAAACCGAGATTACATGCAAATGCGCCGCTGTCGCGTTCTATGTGGAAAAAAAAAAAAAATCCAACGAGATCTTCTCCGAGAATTCGTGGCTGCAGGTGAAATTCAACCGCTCATAAACCAACTGCCACCAGTGCAGAACGCGACGTCTCACTTGCTTGCCCACTCAGACAGGGACAAGCTCGCTTGTTCCATCAGGCAATTAGTAAAGACAAAACAGAATTTTGTGAAATTCTTTTCATTTACTCCCCTTTTTTTGCTGCAAGTTTGAAAGCAAAACAGACTTAAGGGGTCGGTTTATGTTTCTTCTCACTGGAATTACGGTCGTTCATCTTGGTATACAAAGAGCGAGGCAAACACGAGTCGTCGCAAAAACCCATGACCACTGCGCGTCCTCTCTGGCTGGATGCTCGGCTCCAAGTTGCTGTCACTAGAACTGGCATTCAGCAGGTGGACTTTTGACTAACTTGCAAATTTTTGATATATTGCATAAAACAATATAATATGATTTGGTAAACAGGGATCATTCACAGAAAAAGATTATAAACATTATATGTGCAAAGGTGGCAGCTAGCAGTGTACAACAACGTTTGCAGCAGCTACCCTTATGGGTGTCTGGGTGAACGGCTGAAGGGTTGAGTGAATGAATGAACGGGTGAATGAAAGAATGGATGAAAAGATATTCATTGTGAGCAGAGTTGGGTGCAAACAGCTGAACAGCAGCTGGTAGGAAGGGCCTGAGAAATCTCTCCTTCACACACTTTGGAGTGAAGAAGTCTGTCACTGAGGGAGCTGCTCAGAGATGCAATGATGGGGATTCCAAGGCTTTGGCCACTTGAGATGCTCAGAAAAAAAGATAAAATTGCATTGATTGATGAGGCGGGGACATGTACCTGTGCTTCTATTTGGTCTAAAATTGCTTTTTTTAAATTGGGATCTGCCAGCACCAAGGTTGTCTACTCTGCAGCAAAAAATGCAATATAACCGCGTTGTCGTTTTAAGTTGCAGAACCGCATCAGTCAATCAGAATTTGCGACATAATATTAAAGTGTGTCGTGACATCATTATTACCAGTCAACAAACCCGTCCTGGAAAGTTAACAGGATGCACCCAGGAGAGTGTGTTTTTAGGGGGGCACAACACTCTTCAGACCCCCATCCTGGAGGGCAGATGGAAGCTAAAGGTGCCTCCGGGGAGCCGCCGTCCGGCTACAGCCGCCGGTGAGGCCGGCGTCCGGCCGCAGCCGCCGAGGAGCCGCCGCCGCCGCTCCGACCGTTACTTCCCACACTAATGATGTTAGCAAGCTAATTAGCAAACAACACCGGAGCCGTGGCGGCTTTTGTTGTCTGCCTTTCGGCGTCCGCCCCCCCCCTTCTCCTCCACACACCCACCCCCCTCCGGCGGCTTAACTCACGTTGCTCTGGCCGTCGATGGCCTGCAGAAGCCGGTCCCTCATCAGCTGCGGAGAGGCCGCCGCCGCCGCTGTCATCGCCGGGCGGTGAGGCGGGTCGAGCCGGACACAGACAGCAGGACGGCCCGCAGAGGCGGAGGCGAGACGCCCGCCGACGCTCACAGGCCCAGCGGCCGGGCCGCTGCGGGAGCTGGCATCACGTCTCCGATGCTTTTATCCCTATGTTTTTTTTTTCCCGTTTGCCGCCGTCACGTATTTGCCAACGAGGGCGGAAAATCTTCCCCGACGAACCGACTGCCCCCCGGCCGGCGTCTGGCAGCCTCCTTCCCCCTCTTCCCCCTCCTCCTCCTCCTCCTCCTCCTCCTCTCCTCCCACTCCGGTTCACGTCGGGCTTTTGTGGAGCGCCGCCGCAATGCATGCTGGGAGAGCAGGGAGCCAACTGCGCATGCGCACGTTCCCTGCGAGCGCAAGGTGCAGCGGAAACAGCGGCAGGGAAACAAAAGCGACGAGGAAGCCTTGAACGAACACAAACACTTACATTTTAAGCTTAAGACGTGTTTTCGATCCCGTGTAAATACTTTGAAACGTTCGAAGACGGAACTGGGAGTTTCGACGGCGGCCTATACCTTTTTTCTTCTTGATTATACCATCAGGATCCCAAGCAACATGATAGGCTTAAACTAGGAATAATATTTACATTTGAAGGTAATTTACACCATATTTTGCACCATTTAAAAAAACTCTGAACCTTCGAAGACAAAACCGACGAATTTGACAGCAGCGACATGGAAAATACAATTTATGGAATTAACTTGTGTTAACATCATTAACATCTGTGTGCAGTTACTACTTAAAAAAAAAAAAAAAAACAAGACAACAGCCTAAACCTTTCTTTTCTATATTCCTAGACTCAAACGTGACAAGAAAGCCTTAAACTAACATAAATATATTTTGAACAAATGTACACACATTTTAAACCCTTTAAAGATACTTTCTTAAACCTCCAAGGATGAAACAGAGAACTTTGGCAGCAGCAGCATTCAAATTACAATTCATTACACTGAGAAGAACTTTTGTCTTCGATGTGCACTTGAAACTTATGACAGAAATGCAGCAAAACCTTTTCTTCTAGATTATTCATCAGCGTATTATTCGTAAAATTGCAAATCACACTCATAGATTGACTTGTGAATTTTGTCCTATAGTGTGTTTGAGTCAGAAGGAAAGGCTGAAGTCTTGCTGTCTTTACCTGATCCAAAACAATACAGCATAAAAATAAATTACAATCACTTTTTTAAAGTCAGACTGAAGACTCGCTTCATAGAAAATGTGCATATTTATTTATGGTCAAGAATAATAAGACATTTTTTGAATAACACATTTCATTTACTCACGGCCCCAGACGAAAGAGTACATATTGAGATATTTCAAGCTGACACAAAGAGGTACAAGAATGAATCCACTGACTTTTCTGTTAAATCCAGCCACAGTCAAAGAAAAAAGAATTGAGATTCAATAGATTTTTGGCTGCTGATCAAACAAACAGCCATAATATGAAGTCAAAGTAGTTCTCTAACTATAATTAAAAGGTTTTAGGACACAGGTGTATTACAAAGCAAGGACAAATTGAGCGAGACCCTGCCGCTATTTTCAATGTTACGATTTCTCCAGTAAGCAAAGACTGAGACATCCAAAGAGTAGAAACCCAAAGATAAAACTCTCCAAATGGCTGAGTCTTTGTAACAAAAACAAAATAAATACAACAATTTATACAATTCTGTACAACGAGGTGTACAGGAAACAGAGCAGTTAAAAAGGGCCGCGGAAACAGCGATGTTCCATCAGGACGATGAGGACACCTATCTTCATAAAAACGCCCGGTCACAGTCATCGCTGATCACGACCCAAACAATCTGTGAAAATGAAAGATTTTTAGTCTCACAGACAAGACTACATCCTGTTTGTAGCAGCTCTCTTCTGGGAAATGTATAGTAGACTATTGGAAACTCCACTTTAATGGCGGGGGAGAAATTCATTTAGAAAAATGTGACCATTTATGCATAATTAACATAAGGGGTCCCCAACCCCCGGTCTGCAAAGAAAATCTTTCTTGGTACACATTACAGTTCTTCATTAGGCAATTTTGAAAAAAACGACTCTTTCCGCCATAGCCTTACTGCTGCACCATTTCACACATAAGCTGATGGTTGTATTCAGATTAACTACTGTACACTAACAAAACTTTTTATAATTTGAACCCCAGCGCCTCTAACTGCTCTGTGGAATAATTGTCATGCATAAAACTGGTCCCTGGCACAAAAATGGTTGGGGACCGCTGATCAACATCACACAATGTGATTTTTGTGGTTTGATACTTACGCTGTACACGCATTTCGTGTCAACATTTTCAAACACAATTTGTTGCGATGTAATGTCATTCACAAAGAAATGAAAGTGAAAGAGCAGCTTGTTCAGCATTACATTGGGTTCTCAATGTTACATTGACATGATCGCTATTCAGTTTCACTTACAGTATCATGCAGAACATGATGAAGATGTTCCACAGTGCGATGAAGATGCGGAAATATCGTAGACTGAGCAGGAACTCCCTGATGTTGTCGCCTAAATGACACCATTATTGTTTTCTCGCTGATCAAACCTTGGAAACTTAACAGAATTTACAGTGACTGCAGTCATGCATTATGCGTCTTGTTTTGTACATACCTGTTGTTGGAGCTCTGGACTCATCTCCAAATCCCTGCGACTCTTTCCTTTTGCTAGAAAACATTTTCCACATGCAAATATGAATTATTCCAGCCTTTGGGGCCAGCCAAGCAGAATCAGCTGATGCTTCTTGTGTATGAGTTACTCCGTTTTGAGAGATTTGGCTGATGAAATGTCAAGCTTCTTTTGAATGTAATTGAAATTCTATTTGTTATCAAAGGGAAACACACAATTAAAACATTCAATATCAATGTTTCTCTTCAGGAGCGGCCTTTTAACTCAAGATAATCCATGTTATTTTTGTTGGGAGTGTAGTTTGGGTAAAACAAACAAGAGGCTCTGTGAATTACTTGTAGCAACCAGACTAAAATCCCCCAACGGTGGAGGTGTGTGTGGCCTGTTTTGCCAAGTTTTGATTATTTATTGACAAAATTGGACCAGCACGAAACAAATACGATACATAGATGGCAGCTTTGGCCTTGCTATGGACAGTGCCAGTAAACTCATACTATCCAGGGTTTACTTGTGTTGTCTGTCACCCTGATGTGTCTTTTCGTGATGACAAGATCGATTACAACACTGGCACTGTAAACTACTCACAGCTTAAAATTCAGCACAGCCCCTGCATTCACCAACAAGGTCCTGGAGAAAGGAAAACACAAAGTTTACGATCTGGCAACCTGCCGGGCTTGGGTTAGCTAATGAACCGCCTCCATTAGCACCCAGCTAGCTCGATTGTTTTTCAACTCGACGGCCCGCGATCACACAACTGAAACAACACAGCACACACTAAATACACATAGAAGATATCGCTATAAGGTTTAAACGGATATTCTTGTGTCAAAGTTGTCAAAATCCAAATAATTACCCGAATATCAACAGATCCCCAATCATCGTGTCCACATCACATCAAAGTGCACCCCTTACTTCCGTACTCGCAACCAGAAATGTGACCAATCAGATTGCAGAGTCCAAAGAGGTATTAGGGGAGGTTAATCCCTGTTTTTTGGCACACAGGTTTGTTATTCTCGCAGGCTGTGTTGTTTTTATTTATCTTTTTATTTTTCACCGTGTAAAATTAACATTTTGCCTTGTACGTCTGTTCAAAACAACAATAGGAACGTTTTCGCGAATTATCAAAATTATAAGCTAATGCAAATGGCAGAACGGTAAGCAGAACAAATGTGATCATTCAGTTTATAGCAGCCGTTAGCTGTCAAACGCTTCAGTTTTCCGTCTCACCAGAGCCGCTGGCTTTTATTTGTCGTTTTTTCTCATTTATTCCTTCGTGATGCGAATCGTACAGAATTCGCGATAACCGAAAAACACCCACCTAACCAGGAACCACAAAATAGTAGTAGTAGTAGTAATAATAATAATAATAATAATAATAATAATAATAATAATAATAATAATAATAATAATAATAATAATATGTCCTGGCGTTCGAGCGCCCCCTAGTGGCGGTCGTCTCTGATGTTGTTATTGTATGTTAAAACACAACAAAAATAAAAAAAAAATCTTATTACTAATTACACAAATAAAACAGCAAAGAGGAATGAAATGTGAACTTCGAGGAAGAGATGTGTTTTTTTTTCCTTTTTTTTTTTGTTTACTCAGTTAGTCGTCATCCGTCGGCGCCGCAGATACGGACGGTCGGTAACCGAGCCGGGAGCCGCTCACTCAGCCTCCGCTCTCCCGGAGCGACGGTGTTGGTGGTGGGGGAAGAGACTTCACCTCCTCTCCCGGCTGCAGAGCCAGAGTAGCACCTCCTTTTTTTTAAGTTTTTCCATCCGTCAGAACCCGATCTCGTCCTCGAGAAGGATGATGATGATGATGATGATGATGATGATGGTGATGATGATGCTGAGGCTGTGGAGATGAGTGGTATTAATAGGAGGACTTGAGTGTCACAGCCTCTCACTGTCGAGACCGGGGGGCTTCGGAGGGGGGCTTCCGATCCTCGCTGCGCCACTGGGACTTACAAAATAAAAATCTAAAAAAAAAAAAAGAAAAAGAAACGAGAGAAATATATCAACGGGATTCACTGTTTGTCGACATGGACGTGCTGGCGGTTCTTAATGTGGGCGAATTCGCCCAGGTTTTCTCCAAAATGGGAATGTTTCCCGTGTTTGATCTCGCCTATTACATCGTATCCATCCTCTACCTCAAGTACGAACCGGGTAAGTGTGTTTTCCGATTTTCACTTCGTTATTATTTATTTATAAATGTTATCATTTAGCAAATTTGATAATGGACCACGTAACACCTGTGCCATGGGAATGCAAATGTGTAGACTGGCACAAAGTCATGCCTGGAAAGAACATGCCATGATGTTGTCTTATCAGAAATGGGGTTTATTTTTTTTCAAGACCTGTTCCCTGTGACCATCTTTAGTTCTGATTTCCTCTGAAAAGGACTTTCTCCTGGTGTTCTCTGAAAAGTACCCTGTCCATATAAAGCGCTGACCTGTTACATAAACAGCGGATGCTTTGCCCTCTGATGGAGGGTCTGTTCCTGCGGCAGCTTGACCCCATTTACTCGCAGCTCCAGATTAAATCACTTCGGATATCGCAAGGTATTTTTCCGAGTTTTAATTCGTACAAGCGACTTGGAGAGAGAGTGTGTGTGTGTGTGTGTGTGGGGAGGTGAAACTCTAGAGAAGGCCTGCGCATACCAGCGACTTAGGCGAAAAATAGAAGCTCCGGAAATAGAGTCAGCGGGCCAAAGCAGCCCCTCTGCTCTCGTGGACAATCGGGACGAGTCTTGTTCGCAGGGAACGAGGATTTACTTTGTCGTTCATGTCCCATGAAAACACCAGAAGTATGCGAGGTGGCTTCGCTGCCTCGTGTCTCGCTGAGGAAAACAACTATTTTGCTTTTGAACCGGCGAACAGAACATTTGATTCCATTCCACGCTTGTTATGCGCGCTCGCTCTTCCGTCAGCAGTTTTGCGGCCGGAAATTAGGGATCCTTTTTTTATTTATTTATCTTTTTTTATGTAACCTGTGTTGCAACAGGCTCATTCATTCGAGTGGAACACGTGCGTTCGGTTGTGAAATCGCCGTCTCACGGATTAGGGCTGGTGGACCAGCAGGTGTCGAGCAAAGCACGAGCTCAGATCACATTCCGCGTTGAAGGGAAGAAAACCATCCAAAAAGACGAAACAGTCCGACTCCATCGCTTCTCTCCTCAGACTTCATTTTACCGTAAAAACGACCCAAGGGGACGTTTTGCCCGCGGGCCACTGCAGGAGCGCTTCCACAGGGTCAAACTGGGTGGGGTAGGAGGGACAAGTGTTGGGGTTAAAGGTTAAGACAGGCCCCCCTGCAGTTGCCGCTCAGGAGAAGGAGACGAGCGGGGATGTATTTATAGGGCGACATTTCTCAGCATCGGATTGCTGTCAAAGTGTCGCACCAAGACGCCCTCTCCCACCTGTTGCGGGATGTTGGTGAGGAGAGGAGAGGGGAGGAGATGATTGATTGGTTGATTTCATTCGAGTAAGTAATCACAAATAAAATCATGAAATCCCTCCTCTGGATTCCAACGATAACAATACGTTGTTACTTATTAGACAGTAACTTCAGTTTCACAGGTGAAAAATTATGTGTCATTTTACAAAGGGAACTATGTTCTCCGTTCACTCAAGTACTTTTCCGCTCTTTAAAAGTTTGTTTTTACTATTTGAACCGGTAACATTTCAATGCCTTGGTCAATATTTGTTGAAGATAAAGAGCCGCGCTATCAGGACGTTGACTGGCAGGGCGGCTGGGCGTGGACCAGGACGAACCGTATCCCGCGCGCAAGGCTTCAGCTGATAAAAGCCCATCCAGTGTGCCGCCTGTTTAACGCCGCCACTTCGCTTTGGGCTGCAGGAAGTGACAGACATCTCAGGGCCCGTTTTTTTTAAGACGACGCTGAACCCTCTCCACTCATATAGCGCTTTTCATCACCCGGGGGGTTAAAAAGCACTTTGCAATGGATTACATTCACCCGGTCGGTCACACACACAGATGGCGGCAGAGCTGCCACGCGAGGCGCTAACCAGACCATCGGTGTCTTGTCCGAGGAGACTTCGGCACGCAGACAGGAGGAGCCGGGAGTCGAATCGCCGGCCGGACGAATAAAACCGAGCCGCAGACGGCCCCGACACGAGTCACATTTGGCTGTAGATGTTGACACCCGTGCTTTAAATAAATGCAAATGTCTGCCGTGAAAAGACTACTTACAAAGGGGGGATGATTATAGACGTAATATTCTGAAATGTGACAACATGAATGAACTGAGGCTCCGGAATAAGTCAACCTATATTCCATTTGAACAACAGAACACCTGTTTCTATGTTGTCTAATGTGTATCATGACACCGCTATACACTGGAAAGATCATCATTGCAGAGGGAGATTCCCTACTCTTTTCAATGATTTATTCTTCTTATTTTTTTAATTATTCTTCAAGTTTTTTTTGTAGCATTTCTAGCTTGAACTCACAAATATTATTCCATCGCCGATAGAAGGAGAACGATGCCCCAGCCACTCCTACTTGTCAAACTGATTAGCCAGCTAACTCGAGCTAGCTTGGGGTTTTTCCCTCAGGCTATGCTAGCTGGTAATTATTAGCGTAGAGAGTCATGGCAGACGCAAAATGAGCATAATGAAGGTAAACCAAGAAAACACGGAGAACTTTGAGCCCTGAACTCTGCTAGGCTAAGGCTCAGGCTCTCGGCGTGATATTAGCATTAGGATTAGCATTAGCATGTTCTGACACGTGAAGCACGCAATTGCTGCGGGTTCAGGTCGGGAATCACAATCATCAGAGCTGTCACGAGAAGGTGATGTCAGTGGATACAAGATAATCCTTTTGGTAATGTGCTTGAATGTTTTAAAAGAATGTCATTATTTACCTTTTTCACGCTTCACATTGGAGAACCTGAACCTTCCAGACGTGGGAATGAGACAATGAACGGTTGCCATGTTTCTCTACGAAGTGTGAATGAGAGGGTTGACGGTTGCACGTCTCTATAGGAAGTGTGAATGAGAGGGCGAATGCGAATATCTATATTTCATGTGAATGAGAGCGTGAATAGTTCGTATATGTCTATATGTGGCCCTGTGATTGACAGGCGACGGGTCCAGGGTGAACCCGCCCGGCCTTCTGCCCAACGACAACTGAGTGCAGGGGCAAGCTATATAGGTTTAAGAATGAATGGATGAATGAACGAATGAGGGCTGGGTTGCAGTGAATAGAACCTAATGGACGGTGTTGTTTTACTTCTCATACCAGCAGATGCTGCTGCTGCTGCTGCTGCTCAGTACAAACCCATCACACACAAGTGGTTCCACTTTCAGGGGGTATTCATCCCTCACAGATCTGTTTCTTGTTTTGCAGGCTCGGTGGAGGTTTCTCGCAGGAGTCCCGTGGCCTCCTGGCTCTCCGCCATGCTCTACTGCTTTGGCAGCTACATCCTGGCAGACATCATGCTCGGAAGCAGCCCCCTCGACTATTTCCAACACAACAGTCACATCCTGCTGGCCTCAGCCGTCTGGTGAGAAAGGCTGCAAAGTTAGCTGGCGGGGTGATGCGTTTAAGGTCACGTCTCACATCAAACCAGGGAAAATAATCCAATATAGCATCTGCCTGAAATATCAAATCAGGGAAAGCCGGGATGAATTTTTTTGAGCATGTTGTTGAGAGATGTTTCCTTTTATATCTTATTAAATCAAAAATAGCTAATTCTATATCTGCCTTCTTGTCAGTTTCAGTGTTTCTTTTGAAACTAATTTTTCTTTAAACGCACTCACAGGTATCTGGTCTTCTACTGCCCGCTGAACCTCTTCTACAAGTGCGTGGCATTTCTCCCCGTCAAACTGGTGCTGGTTGCTCTGAAGGAAGTCGTCCGTGCGCGTAAGATCGCCGCTGGTGTTCACCACGCCCACCACGCTTACCACCACGGCTTCTTCATCATGGTCCTCATTGGTTATGTCAAAGGTCAGTGACTACGTGGATCTACTCAATGTACGAAGACAGACAGATAACTTAAAGATCGCAGCGGTTAGCGCTTCGTCTCACAGCAAGAAGATCCCCGGTTGAATTCCGACAGGGGGGGTCTTCCTGTGTGGAGTCTCAATGTTCTTCCTGTGTCTATGTGGGGGTTCTTCGGGGGCTTCAGGTTCCTCCCACCGTCCAAAATCCTGCAGGAGGTTCATTGGAGACTCTAAATTGTCCAGGCGTGTAAATGAGAGGATGAAATGGTTGAATGTTTCCAAACAACAACAACAACAACAACAATAACAACAACAACAACAACAACAACAACAACAACAACAATAATAATAATAGATAATGAGAATAAAATAACAATAACAACAATAAAATAAGAATACTGTGACAACTACAACTGCTAATTGTAATGATAATCATAATAATAATCCCAATAATAATTCCAATATTATTGTTATTGGTTGTTGTCGCAGTTGTGGTTGTGGTTGTTATTGTGGTTTAAGCTGGACAGCAGATAAAATGATACCTTGTTGACAGAATGGTCATACATTCACAAGGTCGTAGAAGTAAAGCATTTCACAGTGTAAACTAAATTTCAAGCGTTCCACTGAACACTGATCAGTTCACGTGCATGTTAATGCAGTCATTCATTCATAGAGAATGACTGAATGAATGAATAGAAGAGTGAAATTGTACTCTGTTATTTAATTTGTGAATTTAGACCCATAAAACATCTGTGATTTCATTTGAAAAAGACTGCTGCTTTAAAAACATCGGCTATTTTTTCCTGGAATTGGATAATGGATCAGATCTGGTCTTTGGATGTAAGCGTTTGTGTGCGTGTGTGTGTGTGTGCGTGTGTGAGTGAGTGTGTGTGTGTGTGTGTGCAAGTGTGTTTGTGTGTTGACAGCTGAATTCAGTAGCGTGACAGCAAGCGCGACCCTCGGCTGAACGAAAGCCCGATTTAAACACGAAAGGGCTGCTGGTGGGAAGGTAAAGCAGGGCCGGATTACAACCTGCCCTCAAACAGCTGCACGTCACAGGGAGGGGATACATTTAATTGAACATTAGCCATTAGCGGGATCATAAATCCAGACGAATATAAATTCCAACAGCAAATAAATATTACAGCATAACCCAAAAAAAAAAAAAAATTGTTGCGACTTAGAGGATCAATAAGGGTTTAAAGTTTACTAACTTGTTCCGACTCCTGAAGGGAATTTCTCATAAGTAAACATTTGGGAATTTGAAGATCGTAAACACGAAAACAGGTTTTCTCCGGTTCTTGTGACTCCTACTCAAGAACTCTCTTTAAAGGGCCCTTCAGGCAACTCTGTTGTGAAGAGAAAAAGCCAGAAATGTGCAGTGACACGGGACACCGGATTTTTTTATTGTCCTGATTCTTTTTCCTTTTTTTCCTCCCCCTGATGTTTATTTATATCTTCCCAGGATCCGGAGTCGCTCTCATTTCCAATTTTGAGCAGCTGCTCCGTGGTGTGTGGAGGCCCGAGACCAACGAAATCCTCAACATGTCATTGTGAGTGTGCTTCTCCTTCTCGCCTCGTGACAGTTCACGCGCTCGTCGCTGCCACCCAGTGGCGGCTCAGCAGAAACGCCGATCAATATCGATGATCGATACATGAATGTATCAGCTAAGCATCATTTCACATAAATCCCATGAAAATGCACAAAACTCCTGCTCCCTCACTGGAAAATTCCAAAATATGACGCCCCTCTCACACCTGATTGACAGTTTGTCTCCTGTCTTCGTAGCCCAACCAAAGCAAGTCTATACGGGGCGATTCTCTTCACCCTGCAAGAAGCTCACTGGCTGCCGGTTTCCAAAAGCACCCTCATCCTCGTCTTCACCCTCTTCATGGCCACAAGCAAGGTGAGATGAGCAAATCCCAAGTTTTTGGAGACTTAAAACTCTTCAAAACACACAAGGACCCGGAGTTGTATGCTCGGTTACCCGTTTGTTACTTCACGACCTGGATCAGGAGTGGTTGCCGTCCAACCGCTTGTTTCCTACCAGCCTTCACTTTATCCAACACCCCCACTCCATACTGGGCGTAAGGCTATCTTTTCTGCCTCCCCAAATCTCACTCCTCCTCAGCCCCATTGTTGCCAGGATCTTCCAGGCTGACGTGCTTGGGAGTCCTCCGAAGCCTACCTCAGCTGGGCACCACCATGCCGTCCTGCACAATATCTGTCTGAACTGCTCATTTCCTCTCAAGAAGGCCTCCAGGTCCTCTCCGGTAATCGTCTTTCCTTCAGTGGAAAGCACGATTCCACCGGGTGTCAAGGTGGTATGGAGGACATCTGGAAACTGGAGAGTCCTGTTATATCGTCCGTTCCCACGCATGTGCTGGATCTGAAATACTCGCGCTGGTTTTTATCTGATTCTGGACAGTTTCCATCTTCGCTGTCAAACTCTGAAGATTGGTGGTGTGTTCTTGATCCCCCCTGTCTTTGTCCTCCCAAGCTCTGGGATGGCCTCAAGCACAAAGAGCACCTAACACGGCGTCACCCGTGTCTCCCCTGAATGATACATCCAGTCAGAAGGTGTGTCAGAGTGCTGTCTCCACTTATAAAGCAGGAACCAGATGCAGGAAGGCCTCAAGCCTTTGTCCGGTTTGCTTGAGATACAAGTGCCATACCTTCCTGAAAAGGCTCTGAACTCCTGCCTGGCTACGACTACCTTCTTCCCGGAGTCTCTCTTGTCGGCCGATAGCTTACCTTCGCTCCCCTTCGCACATACCTGTCACCTTCTTCTCGTCCTCCCAGGTGGTGATGACCGCCCGACACTCTCACGGCTCCCCCTTCGCCCTCATCGAGTCCTGGATTTGCCATCTGCTGTTCGGCTCCCCTCTGGGCGGCTCCGAGGAAGACCACCACCACCACCACGCTGCCGCTCCCGCCGCCCCGTCCTCGCCGCTCAAATCCAAGGAGGAGCTCAGCGAAGGCGCTCGCAAGAGGAAGGCGAAGAAAGCGGAGTAACGGCCCCGGCAGCGAAACTTCACCTGGCTCGCTCGCAACGCCTCCCAAGTGACGGCACTTCCCGTTCCTTCCTCGGGGACGGGGGCGGTTTCCCAAATGAGGCCCTGTCAATTGGAGCAACATGGTGCTCTTCAATTTACGTATCATAAGGATTCTGTAAATGTCACGGCACGCGATTTAATTCAACCCAACCTGGACATTTGAAAGTAATTTATTCCTTGTATCTCATAGCGATCGACTGGTGGTCGACCCAGAATCCAATGGCCGCTGGTTCCAAATCAGTAGTGGCTTCAGCCAGTGACAGAGGAATCCTTTTATTATGAACGTCAGTAAGAGAGAAAGAAAGGAAGAGAAAATCTGAACCAGTCAAAATAAATACAGCATGACGTGAAAGTACATCGTGGCTTTTTACAACAGGAGAAAGACAAATAAATGTCTTCAAATGAAGTTTTTTTTTGTCGGTTCTTCCATTTCCCCGCTCCCTCACCCTGCTGTGTGTTTGAGTTGTTTTTGTGAAGCCATTGGTTTGATTTATACAACACCTTCACTACTTTACCCTCGGAGTTATAATTCATTTTTGACGTGACTCCGTTGCTGTTTTTATGCCTCCACCTCATAGCAAGAAGGTCCCTGGTTGGATTCTCATGAACTACATGAGTTTCCTCCCACTGTCCCAAAACAGGCAGGAGACCCTAAATTTCCTAGATGTACAAATGACAGAGTGAATGGTTTTACATCTCTTGATGACGTTTGAATGACAGAGGGAATGGTTGTATGTCTCTGATTGATTGGCGACTGGTTCTTGGTGACCCCCCCCACCTTCTTGTCCAATGACAGCTTGGATAGGCTCCGCGCCCCCCCCCTCCCATGACCCTGAGTGCCGGATAAGCGGTATCGCCAATGAATGAATGAACGCATGAATGTTCATATTAT
The DNA here is from genome assembly GCA_901007705.1 of Fistularia tabacaria. Taxonomy (NCBI): domain Eukaryota; kingdom Metazoa; phylum Chordata; class Actinopteri; order Syngnathiformes; family Fistulariidae; genus Fistularia; species Fistularia tabacaria. The sequence goes on from CAAKHD010021036.1 coordinate 291,659, forward strand.
TAGGTCAGCGTTAACGTTGGCGAAATGTCTCTAAAATCTTTTACTTTTTTCCTCCAAATATAAAAATTATTTTCGTGATTAGAATTTTTCATGTCAGTAATCCTTTCCCAGTCATGGTGGAATTAACTAGTTTCATCTCGGGTTTTTCGGTTTTCAGTATAAAAATCATGAAATCGACTCAAACGCCTTCAAACGTCCCCCCTCCAGCAATCAGCTGGCGCTCAGCTGCGGGAACTCTTATGTCACACCGCGGCCTTTGGAGGGGGTGAAGGGGACGAGGTCGGCGTAAGGTCACCGCGAGAAGGCCGGAAGACCCCCTGCTGCGCCGATGGACCTTTTCGGCCCAGGCAGCAAGGGAGCACTAATGAACTTTGCAGAACGTTGCTACACGCGACCTTTGACCCGAACACTCCTCACGGCAGCGGTGTTTCCTGCACTTTTTAACTCTTGCGGTTCAACGGGCGTATCGACCTTGAAGCCTTCGTCGCAAGATGAAACGGAACGGCGGGAAATGATCGACGTTCGATGATAACCAGTCGTTGTTATTGAAGGGGATTGGCGCCGCCAAGCTCCTTTGAGCAAGGCAGCGGCGAGGGAGGCAGGGAGAACGGAGATGCCGAGACGTTCTCGAGGAGATCGGCAGCACAACACGAGGAATGTTACCGGCATCTGCTTACTCCATTACTGAACACACACACACACACACACACACACACACACACACACACTGAAATTCTATCCGCACGTATAACCTCTCTCCTCACTTAAGCCTTAATCTGAAAATGAGTCCCTTTTAAATGTGTTTATTCACATCACACAGGTCGACCGGTCACAACCAGGCGTGTCCTCGTTACGTGCCGGAGTAAACGATGAGTGATACCCGCTGAAGACGTGCATCCAAGTCTTCACGGCTACTTCGCATCCGCGTTTGGACTTCACATCGACCGCAAACGTCAACGGATGGCTGACTCTTAAACGAATCAACAATCCCGTCAAAGTCGGCTCTTCTCCTCAGAAACCACATTTCTACTGTGCGATTACAAATAGGCCCGTCCCGGGGAGGCTCGTGTTTTATGCTCGAAAAAAAAACAAAAAAAAAAACGAAGGTGGGGGCGGGCGGGTGGGGTAAACAAGGGTTTGATATAGAAAACAGGCTGGACGTGAATCACGTTTTCTTGCCGCTTTTTTTGCGGTATCCTACATTCACGTGTCACAGGAAATGGCAACCGGGCCAAGTGAGACGTTCAGGGGCCGATTGAGCCATATGTTGATTTTGACAGCCGTTCTTAAACTCTGACTCACATGTGATTCTGCCTCTAAATTTTGCGTAATGTTGTTTTTTTTTGTTCTTCTTGAAAGATACGGTTGGGCGGAGATGGATGCAACTAAACCAATGGGTTGAAAAATAACCCATCCCACACACACACAAAACACACACACGCTCACACGCTCACACGCGCCCACGAACACACAAACACACCATACAGTCGAAAACAGTTTATTTTAGGCGCCTTAGTCAATACTCAAGGACACTGTAAGTATATATACACACAAAATTTCACAAAAAATAGATTAAAAGAAAAAAAAAATGAAAAAAATGAAAATAAAAAGTGACAAAGTAGGCAGCTACTGTCCAAACATATTTATGTACAATTTAATGACTATTTCAACTGTATTTTTGCATCGCATAACTTGTCATCTGGACATTTCTACATGTAAATCCTGTCTGTAGTTTACTACATTTAATGTACATATCCATCTCTGAAATATGTAAAGTTCCCTATCAGCCATTCAATTGGAAATTGTTGACATAATATATGTTCAGAATGTTCATGGATTTATTATATTTGCACCTGCTGCTTTTTTGCACTTCTAGTTAGATGCTAAACTGCATTTTGTCGGCCCGCTTTAAATGACAACCAACAGTTGAAGGAGGCGTCAAGAGGTCTTTGCATTAAAACGTCGACTGAGGTCCTGTTTCCTGCAAATTCCCAGAGCGACGGGGGAGAACAGAGATGCGAGTCGAGGAAGCTGGGAGGGTGGTGACGACTGGTCGGGGCCGGGGCGGTATAAAAACCAACGCGGGAGAAGGGGGCGACTGAGAACTGCGGGAAGCGTATTCGGCGGGAGGGTCGCTGACCGTGAGCTGCAGGCGAAGGGAAGAAAGCAAAGGGGGCGGAGGGGGGGGGAGGGAGTCTGCGGGCGGCCAGCATGCTGGGCTTCGTGGTGCG
>CAAKHD010021036.1:295502-307153 GCA_901007705.1 Fistularia tabacaria
AGGGAGGGTGAGTTTTTGTATGTCCTCATGCGGTCCTGTTATTGAAAAGGGGCCAGCCCAGGGGGAACCCCCCCCCCACCCAAAACCCGCGTGAAAGGGCCCACCCCCCCCCCCCCCCCCATGACCCTGAGTGCAAGATAAGCAGTATAAGGAATGAATAAATGAATGAATGAATGAATGACAAGAAGATTTCAATTCACCATGACCTGGATGCCTGAGAACCTCCACAGAATGAATGAATGATTACAAGTAGCTTCAAGAGCGAACCACACTGACCCTGAGGCCAAGATAAGCGGTATCAAGGATGAATGAATGAATGAATGAATGAATGAATGAATGAATGAATGAATGATCACAAGCAACTTCAAAACCAAACCTCAAAGGAGTTCTTGACCATGGAAAAGGGGCAACAGATCGATAGCCGGTGCCGTTCTCCAGCGCCCACCTGTCCTCCTTTGCACACAGGTGTTGTTTTGGGGGCAAAGTTCACACACACACACACACACACACACACACACACACACACACACACACACACACAAAATGGAACAAACGTTTTTTTTACCCACCGATCGATTGACCGTGTGAATGATTTGACAACCAGGCGTCAATCAGATGGCGATCAAGTCGAGTTTATAACCTCCTCCTCTGTTGTGCTCACATTCAAAGGCCCGGCAGGGAATTAGAGTCATGTCTGAGTGATCTGACACAACACAGGTGGTAGTGAAAGTTGGACCGTTGGCAGGGTTCAGATTGGGTGCAAACCTCAATGACCACCCAATCACTGCGTCATGTCTTCTTTGATCCAGACGGGGAAATTATCAGCCAGATAAAAATGACGAACATGGCCCTGGCCGAGATCAAGGAGCTTCTGAAGCAACAGGTAAACCATGTGTACACTCGTATTTATGAAAATATACATATTGTATAAATAATACTTTATTATTTGCTATGTTCTGACTGGAATGGCTTTTTATAAAATGACCAATAAGATTAAACTAAAACACATGACATGTATAAAAAAAATTAAAAAAAAAAAAAATCAAGCTATGAATCGCCTTTCTCTCCGTCGTGAACTAGAATTTTGTCAGTAAAATGCCACGAATGACGTGTCATCAGGTGACATCTGCCGCTTTGTGCGCTCTAGATAAGCGAGATAGTCTTCCTGAAGAACACGGTGATGGAGTGCGAAGCCTGCGGTGAGTTCAACGACACTCACACGTTCATTTCATGACAGAATATTTCCCGAGGAGATTCCTGATTTTCCGCGTCCTCAGGGATGGGAGGAATACAACCCCGACCTTCTTGCGAGCCAAACCCCTGCCACCCGGGAGTGCGGTGTACTGAGACGGCCCAGGGCGTGCAGTGCGGACCCTGCCCCGAAGGCATGGTGGGCAACGGTACACACTGCTCCGACGTGGATGAGGTACTCCGAAACTGTCGATATCCTCATGAAAACAAGCGGGAGTCAACAGCGCTCGAATCCAAACATGGCGGTTCGTCAGGAAGCAGAAGCCCATGATGTAACCGTCCGTGCCCTTATGCTCCTCACAGTGCATCGTTGTGCCGTGTCACATGGGCGTGCGCTGCATCAACACTTCCCCGGGTTTCCGGTGCGGTTCTTGCCCCGCTGGGTTCACCGGACCCCAGGTCCAAGGCGTCGGCCTCGCCTACGCCAGGGCCAACAAACAGGTACCTCTTAACTGCCCATCTCCATTACCGATGCTTCGGTTTCCAATATGAATTGAGAAAAGTTTGCTAATTTGATTGAGCAAATATAAGCCTAACCTGGGGCGCAGTGGTTCTGCCTCACAGCTGGAGTCTCAATGTTCTGTCCACGTTCTGTCCGGGTTCTCCAATTTTAGTCCAAAAACAAGCAGGAGGCTCATTGGAGAGCCTAAACTGAACCCCGCCTCTCTATTCAAAACTCTTAGCATCTTCCTGGACCATGGAGGAAGCCAAAAGTGCTTCACCCACAAATGGCTCTCTTGCCTTTCTTCTCCTATTTTGTCCCAATCGGAGTACCTTCTGATTATTTGTCCTACCAAGGTGTGCAAAGATATCAACGAGTGTGCCGGCCCCAACCACGGAGGCTGTGTGGCGAACTCCATCTGTCTGAACACCCCAGTGAGTATGGACGCCGTAGATGTACGGTGCATCAATCATTGAGAGAATGTCTACGGAGGTTCCCAATCATCCAGGTCATGGTCGTTTCTTGTCGAAATCTTTTCGTGGACTATTCACCGACGCTTCACCTCTCATCCGAGAGGACGGAAGTACAAATTGAAGTGCTGTTGAGACTCTCTCCCCCTCCTTTGACCACCTTGAAGAAGGTGACAGAAGCCTTCTTTTGAAGAAGGTGAAGAAGTCCAGTTGCCATGAAAAGATTTCGACAAGCATTGGGAATATCTGCCTTAAGCTGCTCTGATTTTAGTTTCGATGACGACTTTAAGTATGGATGTAACAGATGTGACGCCGCCGTTGCCAGGGCTCCTACAGGTGCGGCCCCTGTAAATCGGGATATATCGGCGACCAGCGAAATGGTTGCCGGCCAGAGAGAGCGTGCGGGAACGGCCAGCCTAACCCGTGCCACGCCAGCGCCGAATGCATCGTCCACCGTGAAGGCACCATCGAATGCCGGGTGAGCGCGAGCGAACTGTTCTGACGTGCTGTTGAGACCCTACCCTCCTTTTTTTGGCCGCACAACGTTTCAGAAGCTGTAGGATTTCCAGGTGAAATCACACTCCTGAGACGCTCTCCGTCCTCGCAGTGTGCCGTCGGGTGGGCTGGCAATGGTTACCTCTGCGGGCCTGACCTCGACATCGACGGTTTCCCTGATGAAAAGCTCAGCTGTCCTGAGAGGAACTGTGCAAAGGTAGGACAGCTTTGTGGTTTCGTTTTGAAAGAACTCCACGTACCTTTGGGGTCACCTTTGACCATTCGGACAAGGACGCCTCTGCAGGTTTTTTTCTGTGGTCGGTATGCTGTTAGTGAGAATATCAAAATGTCAACAAGTGAGACTGAAATGGTGTTCTTCATATGATGGTCGTCTGTCAACCGGATTCCTGTACGAGCAAGTGCTTTTCTCCGCAGGATAATTGTCTGACGGTACCCAACTCCGGTCAAGAGGATGCCGACCGTGACGGAATCGGTGACGCCTGTGATGAGGATGCAGATGGGGACGGGATCCCCAACTCGCAGGTTCTTAAGTCGCGGCGTAGAAAAAATGAGAGGTCAGAAAAGTGGTTTGGGCCTGGCAACACTCCTGATAGCGTCGCTGTCACTCTCACGCCTGTGCAGGACAACTGTATACTCGTGCCCAACGTGGACCAGAGGAATATCGATGAGGACGACTTTGGTGACGCTTGCGACAACTGCCGAGCCGTCAAAAACAACGACCAGAAGGACACGGACGTGGACAAATTCGGAGACGAGTGTGACGAGGATATTGACGGGGATGGTACGTGGTCTGGGTTAGTTAGTCGATTCCTCGTGATTTTTGAAACAATTTATGACACAACACTCACTGGCAGGGATCCCAAATCCCCTGGACAACTGCAAACGGGTTCCGAACGCCGACCAGAAAGATCGGGATGGAGACAAAGTGGGAGATGCCTGCGACAGCTGTCCTTATGTTCCCAACCCAGACCAGGTAAGAACTCCATGTATGTCTACATTTAACCTGTCATGTATGTGACAGACTTATTCAACCAAAAATAAAATAAAAACAACATTCATGAAATGTGATGGCGGGGAATAACATACTTTGCTGTTGGAGATGTTTGCACGCCGCATTCCTACGTGTCTGATCTCTCTAGATGGACGCAGATGACGACTTGATCGGAGACCCTTGCGACACCAACAAAGACAGGTGATCCGATCAACCACACCGTGCAGCGTTGAGTCTCTGTTACAGTTCAGTCGAAATCAATCAATCAATCAATTTCCTGTGCCGTCCAAGTGATGGCGACGGTCACCAGGACTCTCGGGACAACTGCCCAGCGGTCATCAACAGCTCGCAGCTGGACACCGACAAAGACGGCAAGGGGGACGAGTGCGATGACGACGACGACAACGACGGCATCCCGGACCTGCTGCCGCCCGGTCCCGACAACTGCCGCCTGATTCCCAACCCGCTGCAGGAGGACTACGACGGTGGGTAACGCAGATGACGTGTTATTGGAAAACGGTTCATATTCAAATCTATTTTTGAATCCTTTCAGGGAACGGCATCGGCAACGTTTGCGAGAAGGACTTCGACAATGACACCGTCGTCGACACCATCGACGTCTGCCCGGAGAACGCCGAAGTCACCCTCACTGACTTCAGGGAGTACCAGACCGTCGTTCTCGACCCGGAGGGAGACGCGCAGATCGACCCAAACTGGGTGGTGCTGAACCAGGTCGGGTAGCGAGGAAGAGTTCCACAAATATTTTTTGGATGAGAAGGACAACATTCGCAAGTGACCTCTGAGGTGTACTCGATGTTGTATGGTTTAAAGACGGTGAGGAGGCAGAGCCGGAGGTAGCAGAGATGCTACACTGAATGACGGTAAGATGTTGAGGCTCTCTTTGGAAGTGAGGAGGACGGATGGGATCAGGAATGAGTCCATCAGAGGGACAGCACATGCTAGATGTTCTGGAGATGAAGTCAGACTGAGATGGTTTGGGCGTGGACAGAGGAGGGATGGTGAAGATCTGGGTGGGGGATGCTGAGGGTGGAACTTCCAGGCAGGAGGTCTGGAGGAAGACCAGAGAGGAGGTTTGTAGATAGAGGGGAAGACGACATGAAGTCAGCCAGTGTGAGAGAAGAGGATTCAGAGGAGAGGGTTAGATGGAGGAGGTTGATTGGCAGAGGCGACCCCTAAAGGGAGCAACCCAAAGGAACAGAAGTTATGTGCTTTAGACATAATGGTACACAAGGAGGTACTGTTAACAAGGCATTCAGCATGGCTGCTAGAAGTTGTTCCCTCAGCCGCAAGAATGGACCCGCCACGCTGTTCCACCTCACTCCGTCTCGTCTGCAGGGAAGGGAAATCGTCCAGACGATGAACAGCGATCCGGGTTTGGCTGTGGGTAAGTAACCTGTGCGGTCAACCCGGGCCAACGGACAAGCTACTCGACTGCAAGGTCTACATTTCCCCTTCCAGGTTACACGGCATTCAGCGGCGTGGATTTTGAAGGGACGTTTCATGTGAACACGGTGACGGACGACGACTACGCCGGGTTCATCTTTGGGTACCAGGACAGCTCCAGTTTCTATGTGGTGATGTGGAAGCAGGTGGAGCAGAACTACTGGAAAGGAAATCCGTTTAGGGCGGTGGCAGAGCCCGGCATCCAGCTGAAGGTAACCGACGGCTAAAGGTCTTCAAGGTTGTTTATTTTGAGGGTCGGGGCTAAAAAGTTCAAGTCTCCACCGTGTGAATCGGGGCTTCCCAAAGGCCGTCAAGTCCAACACAGGGCCGGGGGAAAACCTGCGCAACGCTTTGTGGCACACCGGTGACACGACTGACCAGGTGAAGCTCCTGTGGAAGGATTCGCGCAATGTTGGCTGGAAGGACAAGACGTCTTACCGCTGGTTCCTCCAGCACCGGCCCGCTGACGGCTACATCAGGTAGCGTGATGGTTTTTTCCACGATTGGATTTGGTGCCAGGGAGCGGATCGCAAAGATCTGAGATCTGTGTTACTGTGACCGTCTCTCCACGGGCGCAGGGTTCGTTTCTACGAGGGCCCGCAGATGGTGGCAGACACCGGCGTCATCATCGACACCACAATGAGAGGCGGGCGCCTCGGGGTCTTCTGCTTCTCCCAGGAGAACATCATCTGGGCCAACCTGCGCTATCGCTGCAACGGTGAGTGGCGAGTTCGAAGCTAGTCATGAATCATCTTTGGCACTATTAGATATCATCATGAAAACTAGATGTTGACATTTGGGATGTTACGTTAAATGAGGCAATAGCCAACCAATTATACATACGTCCTTATATATTATAAAAAAACACAACACACCAACTTAGCCACGCCAAGTGATGAGCGCTTACGCCTCACATCAAGAAGGTCCCTGGTTTGATTCCGACAGTGTGTGGGGTCCCCATGTTCTACCAGTGTCTGCATGGGGTTCCTCAGGGTTCTCGAGTTTCCCACAGTTAATTGGAGACCATAGATTGCCCAGACCTGTGAATGAGAGGGTGAATGGTTGTATGTCTCTATGTGTGTTAAGAGGGTGATTGGTTGTCTCGCTGCATGACTAGAATGAGATTGAATTGTTATATGTCTCTCTATGTGCGAATGAGAGGGTGAATGGTTGTATGTTTCTATATAACTAGACTGAGATTGAATGATCGTGTGTCTACATGACATGTTAATAGACTGGTTGTGTCTCTGCATGACTTGAATGAGAGGGTGAATGTTTGTATGTCTCTATGTGACTTGAGTGGATGAGAAGGTGAATGTTTGTATGTCTCTATATGAGGTTTGAATGAGAGGGTGAATGGTTGTATTTCTCTATATCTGTGAATTAGAGGGTTAATAGTTGTATGTCTTTATATAGCAAGAAATGAGTGAATTGTTTTACGTCCCTATGTGTGGGAATCAGAGGGTGAATGGTTGTCTATAGGACTAGAAAGAGTGAATGACAGGGTGAATTGTTGTATGTCTCTATATTGGGCCCTTTGACCAGCCCAGGCTGAACCCCACCTCTCGCCCAATCACAGCTGGGATAGGCTCCAGGCCTCCCAGCAACCCTGAGTGCAGCACAGGCAGTATAGATAATGAATGAATGAATATATATTTTTGTAGATATACTTTTTTATATATAAAAGAACCTGTACTACATAATAAATACTCTTCATTGAACATTTTTGTGCTACATATTAATAGTTAAGGGGAAACAGTCAACAGTGATACAATTGAAGTGCAGCGTGAATGAAAGTCTCTTTTCGTTTCTCGGACTGTAAAAACTAATCCGCGATGTGATTTTCCTCCCCTTCCCCTCCGCAGACACTATTCCCGGGGACTTCAGCGCTCACGAGGCCCGGCCGGTTCACACCGTGTTTGGATGAGATCGGTTGTCGTGATTCATTAGCACCGTTCTCATGCTTGGTAAATAAAATATAATTAAAAAAAAAGGAAAAAAAAAGAAACAGCACACCTGTCAAATCATATTTTTTGGGCCCGGAAGAGGAAACGTAAAATGAATGGAACAGGAGTTTCTGGTCTGAAACAACTGTTTTTTGTTCAATTTATACTAAAGGAATTCATTTAGGAATAAACTTTGGCTTTAATACGTGAATTCATGACTTCATTCCTATTCTTAACTCATTTACCTTCATTCAGTGTGTCCCCTCCCGCTGGTAAAGTTGTCTGTCCTTCTTGTCTTTCTATGACAACGACGTGTTCCCTTCTATGCTCTTCAAAACAAAGCACATCGGACTCTAAGTCACAGACAAGAGTTTTGAACTCGACAGCTTTTAGTGGAAATCGACATTCTGAACATTTCACGAGCATGCACATATCCAAAATAATCTTTTTGATTCCTTTTTTTTTTCTTTTTTCCCTTTCATTTCTTTTAAATTTGCATTTGGAAATACAGATTACAAAATAGAAACAATAGCAAAGACAATATACAACAGGGGTTGAGACATCATGCATGTCCACAGCAACACGCTGTGATGTATATCGACACCGGACAGTTCAAACCAGCTCATTTCTGCAAATCGAGACAAGGTGCAGAGGAAAATAATAAATAAAAAATAAAAACTTGTCTTCCACATTCAATTTAATTGATAACTTCAATTTTTTTTTTTATATGAACAAATGACCACATAAGAAGAATCACATGGCGACAAATAAATAACTACAGGTATTTTACTACGACTTACAGGACAACAGTAATATAATGCTATTCTCGATAGAAGCTTTTGACTGAATACTGTTTTCAAGAACCTTTTTAAATGTGTCAGTGAATTGTCGTGGTTTAGAAAACCCGTGTGATTAAAGGGACGTTTTGTTGATATCGAAAACGCACAAGCGGCGAAGACGGAGCGACAGCCTTTCCAGTCGGGAGGGCACGCGCTCGCTCACCCTTTCCGGTTCGAGATGGCTCGCCTTCATCGAGCTGAGAGGGCGGCGCGTATCGGACTGAAACGTGTAGGTGAGTCGAACAAAAAAAACAAAAACAAAGGAGCGGCTTTTGCTGTGGAGTCGTTTGCGTTATCCAATCGGAGACGAGAGCTGCAGTTTCCCTATTCCTTTCCCTTACTTTTATCCAACTTGTATTAGCTGCCTCTTTTTCCTCCCCCTGTGCCTGTGGCTCGCTCTACCCTAACTGGTCGAGACAGAAGGCGGCCCGTATTGAGCCGGGATCCGTCCGAGGTTTCTGCAGCAGGAAAAGTTTCCTCATGGGGGAATGTTGGCTTTCTGTAGATTATTTCAGAGAGTGTGGTCCAAAAGTACTCGACAGGGAAAGGGTCGTCATGACAACCGTCTGTGATCGAGGTGGGGGGCGGGGGGGGCTTATGCGTTAAATCTGTGTATGATTCAGATGGCTATCTTTGGGAATCCGCACGGACTCTCCTGAAAAAAAAAAACAAAAACGAAAGAAAATTCTAATCCAATGGTGAAAATCTTCAGTTTATTTCTTGGCAAAACGAGGTGGTTTGATTTTAGTCTGAGAGGCTTGATGTCGGACTTTACAATTAATTTCCAAATAAAAACTCTCGGGAATTATTTCTGGCTCTTCACCTGGCAACTTTTTTTTCTTACTAAAGTTACTATTTACAAAATGTCAGGTGCTTTTCTTGCCATGTTTTATAATGAACTGTTATAAACGATTTGTTGAGAGTAATTATCTATAGATATATAGATATATATATATATATAATTATTTATCTGGCTTTGGCCTCAATGCAAACCTGCCTGTGGCCGATCCTGCCGAGCACAAGGTCGCCTGTTCATGCCAATATTGCATCGTCACGCGATCTGGGTTTCAGGCTTGTTTCGTGCGGGTGAGTCAGCGATTCTGCAGATGTCTCAGAGTGGGTGTTTCGAGGGATCAATGCCAACGACCACACGTTGAGTATTTTCGAGGGGTTGCGTCTTACTGACGTGGCCCCCGTCTGCTTTTGTCCCCTGTATGCGGTGTCGGCAACGCGCTCAAACTCGACGCAGGGGGTCGGGTGGTCAGGGGGGGGTTTGGCGTGGGTGACCAACAAAGAAATACATTCGGAGCGCTGTTCCTTCCCAGCACACAAGCTGCACTGAAGTAAGCCCTTTCTTATTTTGCATCCCCTAAAATCCTTCACAGATACGAGAAGAGTGAAAATAAAGACAAGGAAAAAAATATAGTTTGCGACGCAAAATAGACGATTCATCTTTTTTTTTCTCTTCTTTTTAACATGAAAATATCTCCGGAGTTATACATCTGGTGTGAAACAGTCAGCATTCAAATCAGGCAAAACAGTCCCTGCTCAAAAGCTAGGAAGTCACAAATAAAGTGCGAAGCAACTAGTGGACTAAACATTGCACACACAAAAAACAAAAACAAACAAGAAAAAATGCACAATTTGCCCAGTCCCATCCCTGACTTGATGGACAAAAATCTAACCAGACGATCTTGTGTGTGACGCCTTTTGAAATGTCATCTGAGAAAAGCTAGATCGAGTACGACAGGAAAATAACAATAACTGGTTGTTGGTTGTTTTGTTTTTTTAAATTAAAACAAACCAAAAAAAGCTGCTCGATGTGTCTATCATGTCATGCAGTTGACTGCCGTGTAAGAAGCATCAAAAGTCCACATACTGTGTGTGTGTGTGGGGGGGGCAACTGGGTTTTGCCAGAACCTCAGAGCATCAAGTCATTTGGCCACAGGAAATACATTCTTGCATCATTCATGAAGTAGTTATACAGACATGGAGGTAACGGGAGTCACTTAACAGGGATCTGAATTAATCGTTCCACAGGAGAAACCCAAACATGCATCCTTTTAGACTTAGTGATAGTGTTATGTTACACAAATCAAACCTGCTGAGATATAGAAGGCCTTCGTTTAGAGGTTTCGACAGTCACTTCCTTGTTTTTTTTTGTTGTTTTTTTTTCCCCATGCATTTTGTTTCAGCTATAGCATATGTACAAGATCGGTGTGGCTGACTGGGGTTCAGCGTGGAAAACCGGGGACGTCTGAAAGGAAAACCCGAAGCCAGAGGAGCGACATGGATGGTTACTTCCATGGAAGATTTTCTTGTCCGCCAAACCCCTTAGGAAAAGGTTGAGATCGGGGGCTTCAAATCAAAAACGTAAAGAACATGATACTTTCCTCGCAAAGCTGGATTTGTGCTTCTCGGGCAGATGTGAGTCTGGCTCATAATTTCACTCCTTGATTGTCATGGCACCAATGCAGCACTGGACGTGTGTCCTGCATTAACCAACATGTATAACACACACACGCACGCACGCACGCACGCACGCACGCACGCACGCACGCACGCACGCACGCACGCACGCACGCACGCACGCACGCACGCACACAAACACAAAAGGTCGCAGCAGAGTTAACATAACAGCAGACCGACAAGCGCGTTGGCTGAATGCTAAGAGACGAACAGTCGGGTAGATACACGGCATTTGACAGAAGCACTCGAAGCCAACCAATCACGTTGCACGCTGCGCCTCAGTAGCTCTTGTGTGTGTGTTTACATTTCAGAACCCCCCCCCCAGCACGCCGCACACAGACGCACAAATCCAGCCGAGACAGAAAAGTCCTTTTGTCCTGTACGGGCGGTGCTTTTTTTTTTTTTTTTGTCTCGTTTTGCATAGGAATCACAGATCGGTTGAAGGCCAAAAGAAAACCTTTGAGGGAGACAAACAGCAGAGGTGATTTGTACAGCTGTAGAGGATGAGCAGCGAAAAAACAAACAAACAAACAAACAAACAAACAAACAAAAAGCCTAATGTGATTCCTTTTCCGCTGGGCTTCGGCGGAAGGGACGATCCGCTCGTATGCACACAAACGCTCACAATACAGCAAACATGACCTCATAGACCGATAAACAACTCTCAGGGAAACTCTGACAAAAGGCCACTGCAGGTCGTTTTTCAGCCGAATCGGAATCGCAGACGGCGGATAGACAGGGGACGGCGTCTCGGATGCAGCGCGAGACCTATTGATGCAGGAATTGCCAGGTAAAACTTTTGTAAACACTCGAGTTTAAAAGATGATGTAAACAATTTTAGACTTACGACATCCCTGATTGCGTCTGTGGACCATTCCTGTTGTTTACAACACCGGAGTGGAACAGGGCGGTTCTGGACAATTACAGGACTTTTGACATATAAACACACTCATATTCTGTCTTTTAAATAGAACTTCTGTTTTTCTCATTTGGAAGTTGTTTTTTTTTCTCTATCATACATAAAAATATTTTCAAAAAATAGCAAGTTTTGAATCATATGAAAACAACCCTTCATTAAAGGATGACTCCTGTGGCGAAGTTTAACAATGGTTTTGTTAGAGCTTCCCTGCCAAGGAGCAAAAAGCCTCCCCATATTTGCACTTCTTCTCACAAACGTTTCACCTTGAGGATTTTTTTTTTTTTTTTTTTTTTTCCATATTATTACGTTTTGTATCTTGACGCACTTTATAAAACATCAACAAT
>CAAKHD010021340.1:22600-33699 GCA_901007705.1 Fistularia tabacaria
CCCCGGGGCCCAATTTGGCACTTTTTTCTTAAACTTTTTGAAAATATTTTTTATTTTTAAAATTTTTTTTTGTTGTAAAAAAAAAAAAAAAAAAAAAAAAAAAAAAAGAAAAGAAAAAAGAAATTATGGTTCATTTTTTTAAAGAAATTATTTCTGTCTTTCTTAGAATATTTTTTGTCGTTTTTTCGGGGGGACTTTGTAAAATTTTTCCTCTTCCGACATCCTTTCTGCATTACTTTTAAGGAAAGTCTTCTCTGATTTAAATATAACACCTGAGTGGAACCTTCTGCTGATCAGTCAACCACCTCTACTTTATTTATAGGTAGTCTCTTTGATTCTCCGGCGAGGTTATTCTAAGGTGGATTTTCCACAGATTTCTAATCTAATTGAAAATTTTGTCGTTTATTGCCACCTTACTGACTGAGGGCCTGCCAGTTAAACCCACTTGACTTTAAGCTGCCCCTTATCTCCCCGGCACCAGGCCGTGTTTACGGGGCTGAACTTCAACAATGGATTTATTGAATCTAATAATTAACAGTTTGGGTAATAAATCAGCCGTTCGCACGCAAGACAGTAAGAGTCATAGAAACCTCGATAGCACAAGGTGTAGGGCAGGGGTCCCCAACCTTTTTTGCGCCCCGGACCGGTTTAATGTCAGCCAATATTTTCACAGGCCGCCCTTTAAGGTGTGGCGGATAAATACAACAAAATGAAATGATGCGACAGGCATAAAAACTGGTATTTTCTAAATATAATTATTATCTTGAATCCACTGTGTATGCAACTTTATTAGCAGCGTCCTCGTGACATTTCGGCAACATCATCACATAAGTAACGGCCTCCAAGCCCAACATTCCCTGGTCATCATGGCAAAGGTTAAACACGCCTTCAACTAAGATACACCATGAGAATGAATATAAAGTCATGACAAATACGACTCCCCACCACGTTAAATCAGTGGGATCCCTGAGCGTGTTTCTCTGCAACGAGACGGCCCCATCAAGGGGTACCGGGAGACAATGACACCCGAAGTGTGTTGCTTATGTCCGGCCTGCTTCGTCATTTTGTTGCGATAAATCCACATTTCAAGCAGGACTCCTGCTTTTGTGTGAAATGCAGCTTTGTTTTTCTTCAAAGTCGTCGGCTCTTTTTCTGTCACCTCTCCGGCTCTTTTACCCGATGCAAAGAAACTTTCCAAAGACGTTAGTTTTTTGTTCATTTTGCTAGCTTGGGGGTTTCAATTTAGCGGTGATGTCCTATGTGTTTGCGGGCGGCGCAGCCCCTTTAAGAAGGTAGCATCTTGACATGCGTCAACAGTGAGTCATAGACAGATGTGTTGGAGAGAATCTGCTCATTTTTCAAAATAAAGGGTCGTTCAGAATCAGATAATAAATAAAATGGAAATTATGTAAATTATGTATTCTTTCTTTGCGTCCCGGTACCAATTGACCCACAGACCGGTACCGGCCTCATCCCAGCAGAAGCTTTCCAGTGGTAAGACAAGAAAACATAATAAAATAGTGCAGAGACAGGCTGAGAGACCAACTGTTGAAAGAGAATGATCTGAATGGAATCAGAGAAAACTGGAACGCATCAACGTGACGAAGCACAGGAGTCGAAAGACTGAAAGCTTGAAAATAAGTCCATATTTTTGTGTGATAGAGCCGAGGTCTGTCCTTTGCTTAAAAAAGAAATGTGATTCTGAAATGTAATCAGCCTTCAGTCTGATGGTTTCTGCAATAAAAGTCCCAATCAGGAACAAATGTTTGCTTGGAAACAACAGACCTGTGCGTGTGTGCGTGTGTGTGTGTGTGTGTGTGTGTGTGTGTGTGTGTGTGTGTGTATGTGTATGTGTATGTGTGTGTGTGTTTGTGTTTGTGTTTAAAAAAAAAAAAAACAGAATAAAAAAAATTGATAAGAGTTCAAACCCACGCTTTAACTCTACAGTTTGGTTCTTCTTCGCCATTAACCTGCCGGTTCATTGGGAACGGACGACGCGAACCGCCGCTGGTAAAAACGCCCCGCTCTCCTCTCCCGGCAGTTGGTCTCAAAGGTTAAAAGCCGCTTTTATAGAAGCCGCGTTGTCGATCTCCGGCCCCGTCGGTGAAGAAGGTCGGGGTGACTCATCGCTGAAAGATAGGGGGGATTTTTTTTCTATTGGGCATTGTTCTATGTCAAGGGGAACAGCCAGGCGGGTTCGAACTGCACCGTCTAGCTCACACCATGTTTTCATATTTTTCTAGAAAACCATTTAAGTTTTCAAAGGTGACTAATTGTGATCCATGATTACACAAGATTTCTATTTTTAAGCCCACACAGACATCAGTTGTTTACCCACTGTCCAGGAACCACCGGTGCTTTGGTCCGTCAGGAGATGAATCAGTCGGTACGACGCGTTCCGCGTTCTGAAGGCGAACTTGGAGGTGTCCGAACTTGAAACTTAAAAAAAACAATGTTTTGAATGTAATTTCAAATTTCAAGATTGTGGCGATCTTGTAACATCTAATTAAACGTGTTAAAATATTTTTCGTCGCTCTTAACAAGCGTGCTGTGTGAAGATGAAGGTGACACCGTACAGCCCTGATATGCAGATGCTGTGCGCTGAGGTTCAGGAGCAGAAGTCACATTAACCAAGTATGATAAATATTTTAATTGCCTATTATTCTGCATATATTCATATTTTTTCATTGTTCAGTGAAATAGACCTTTTTATCATTCAGATTGACAGCTGACTGCTCGCGGCAGCACATAGAGTTCGGCATTTTTGTTTTGCTGCCGGTGGATACTTTAAGTTCGGCTTTTTTGTTTCATAAATACAAGGAGGACTCAAATAGACATTTGAGTATTTTGCTTAAAAGTAACCTTCAATCGAACATCTTTTATTCAGCACAAAATGTACTGTTGCATGCAGAAATTTAATTTTGTTTTCTCTGCAGTAGTTCAGTTCATACATAACATAAAGGTGAAAAAAAAAATAGGTTACGTATCGTGTTAATTCATTTAAACATTTCCAAAGGGTTTGTGTGGCTCCTGGTGCTTTCTTTACTGTGGGGAAACGGGTCCAAATGGCTCTTTGAGGGGTAAAGGTTTCTGACCCCTGTTCTATATAGTTGGGGCGGTGCTTGCTCGGTTGCGAAAGCAGGGCGTCCTTCCAATTGTATGGTTGGTGAATCGATTCCTGGCCCTCTCGAAGTGTTTGGGGAGACAATGGGTCCCAAGTGGCTCCCGATGGCCCTGTTAGCGCCTCGCATGGCAGCTCTGCCACCAGCATCGCGTGAGTGAGTTTGGGAATGGGCGAATCTTGTGCATACAAGTAGACTTGATGCCATCTTGAGCTCACAGTCCGAGGCTACTCGTAACAGAACTCGCTGTAGACTTGGCAGATTTTTACCATGCCGGTGTCTTAACCCTGGTAACCCAGGCAACCAGACGTAATTAAATAGATAGATGTAGAGACAGATAGCTGGATCAAATTGATGAAGAACTAAATCACCGTAAGGTCAAGCGTTGTTATGTTGTGTGTGCATACGGTCCTGGCTAGAGACCCGATATGGTCTCTGTGTTCAACAGGCCGATGTTCTCTCACAATCCCAGAGGAACGTGTGCCTAATGGTGGTCCCAAAGGAGACCAGGAAACTGGCTCAGCTAGCTGGCTGGAATGAGTTTGATAGACGGTACAAGGCTTAGTTTGATACACTTACGTATATATTAGACTCGGAAAAACTCTTATACTTTTCATTGATTTCATAAGTCGTTTTTTTTTTTTTCAGTTGTATTAATTTAAAGGCACCCTGCGTCGTGCTGACCAGGATGGTGCCGAGCTGAGTATCCTGAGTTTGAATAATTTATTGAAATATGCCGTACAACGGCAGCGTAGCAACCAACTTGTTCTCAAAGAATTTTGCAAGACTTGCTGGTGTATGAGTGTATGACTTCACCAGAACTGCCCAAAACAAGCCTTAACAAATTTTTTTTTTTTTTTTTTTTTGCCTTTGTTTTTCTAGATGACACCTCCTGCTGCTTTGCGTATCACTCAACAATTTCACAACAGCCAAACAAACAGGTATCCTGACTAGTCAGGGTCTGAACCCATCAGGAGCCACAATCAGAATTTCGTGAGCAATGTTTTTCTTGGAGACACAGGCAAAGATCTGCATTGTTGGCTCGGCTCAAGAGTATTAATTGTCCACTCTACCTGAAAGTCAGACTTGTTGGAGCTGTTATGGTCACAGTTTCATCCATGATAGAAATTGAAATTTGCATGATTTAAAGTATTTGCATACCGATTCTGCCATTTTCCTGGTAACGCGGCACTTGATGCATCACGCCAGGTCACATCCTTGGGGCGGCAACTCTGCCCGGACATCACCTTGGAATTGCCGATTTACAGCGACTGTAGGCATTTATGTGCAAGTTACCTCTGTTAGTGTTGTCCGACCCGAAGCCAGCCAGAGGAGCTTTCACTTAGTTTAGTGTGGCCTGTCATCGCCCCTAATGTTAGCGAGGATGAGTTATCTCTGGTTAGCATAGCTGGCCACAGACGCCGCCTGTAACTCGGATCCATCGTCACACGAGGACAAAGTTATTTCTGGGCACCGAGGTTGGCACTGGTGTCACGTGTGAGGTCCACTCGATATGTTTTGGCGAAGGAGCCCGAAATGAAGACCGCGTCTGCACCTCAGTAGCCAAATTGTTAAATCGGCGCTAATGGCATCAATGGAAAAACGACGGTCCCACACGTGAGTGGAAATGACTTAAAAATAAGTAGCGGCAGTAATTCAAAGACCGCGTGGCTCGCATAGTCTGCTTGCAGGCTGTCATTGAGTGCCGACATGATCCTCCCCATCTGTTCCCGGAGGCTTTTCCCCTCCGGTCAGCTGTTTGGCTTTGCGTGGCAGGGTCAGGCCACTGAAGGGGGCGGCAGGCTTTGGCGGCGAGAGTACAACTCCCGTCTGATGGCGCGGATTTGTTTTTTTTCGGCGACATATAGCTTGGCTCGGTTGTGAGGGAAGTGACGTTACGGCCCGGGCTTTGTGCCGAGGGGTATCAGATTACATGTCACTCAGAAGCCACCAAAAAGCAGGGACTAACAGAACAGTATGTTTCGAACCAAACTACTTCTGATATTTTTAATGCCAATTTTAGGGCAAATGGGGATTTTCATGTAGTTGGTTGCATTTTCTCATCTGCCAGCTTTTAAGTGCTGTCTAACCAAATGAATGGTCCTCACAGTTTTTTCCCCCGTGAGAGAATCTTGCGCAGTTCGGTGTCTCACAGGGACAGGAACTGTCTCTGTAAAAACAAGGTAACTTGCAAAATACCTGACTGCGAGTTGCCACGGGATGACTCACGTTCCCATAGCAACCCAGTCGAACTCACAAGGTGAAGATATCCGCTCCACGTACCCTCGGCTGCAGCGATTCACGGAACCCCCACAAATCTTGGTGGTGGACGTTTTCATGGGGGCTACTGCAGCAGCATCTTTGGCCCATCCAATAGGACGAGAAGGAACCACAGCTTTTTGTTCCGCTTCCCAAAATGACTAGAAAAGACTAGGGGATGAAGAAGTGAATAAAAAAAAAAAAGAAAAACAAATGTATTATGAATGTAGAATTATTGTCTCATTCTGCGTATAGTGTCAGCTTGACCATCTTAGAAGATGGTATTCTTAATGTTTTATCACCAATGTATTAGAGACACTTTTAGTGACCTTTAAAACTTGCCAACTGTCACAACATCGCCATTTAATGACTTTTCAAATCTTGAAAATTTTCTATTCTCTCTCTCTCTCTCTCCATATATATATATATATATATATATATATATATATATTATTGATTGATTTATTTTTTATATGTGTGTGTCCCCATAGACGACATCTATAAATGTCCTTTATTTACAGCGGTTATAAAAAGTGAATTTTGTTGCATTTATGTAAAAAATTTTTATTAAATCAAAATTAGTTCTGCTTGAATTTAATTTATCCTTTACAAGCTGAAGCTGGTATCATTTACTCCTTGTCATGCAGTCAAGACTTCTTGACTGCAGCACTCCATTGACTTTCCCATGTTGCTGAAGCTGTAGTTTTGACTTCAACCATTGACTGCCATGCGCATGTCATAAAGACATACAACATTCGCTCAAACATAGAGACAAACAACCATTAGGTCCCTCATTCACATGTCATAAAGACATACAAGTTTCGCTCCCTCATTCACACTTCATGCAGAGGCAACCAACCATTCACTCCCTCATTCTCATGTCATAAAGACATACAACTTTCGCTCCCTCATTCACACTTAGTATAGAGACAAACAACCGTTCAACTTCCCATTCGCATCTCCGAGCAATTTTGAGTCTCCAAAAGAACTCCTGCATGTTTTTTTGGACATTTGGGAGAATGCACAAACTCCAAAGGGAACTGTAAATGGACCCTGGGACCTTCTCGCTGTGTGCTGCCCATTTCCATCACGCTGCTGCTATTTGTGTCTGAACTCCAGCTTATCGTTTCCACTTCAACCAACTGCTACTAAGTGTCTTTCCTATGTTTCTGTTTTCCATTGTATCTCTAGATCAAGTACAGTGGTGTCCAGAAGTTGACGGAGGGGCGTTTCCCCTGTGAAGAAGCGTCTCCACCCTGGAACATGTTGCCCCTCAGGGCCAGACCTCCTCTATCCTGACACTGGGAGGTTCATCCTTGACCGTCTACCTCATCATAGGAGGAGTCCTTTTCTACTGGGCTACCTCCCAGGACCTCAGCGGCTCTCCTCTCTCTACCTCAGCAGAATATGTACACATGGACATGGACTTGTGACGGCACGTAGGCACTATCTGACGGCTCAGAAAGCCCAACAGTGCCCCACGGTTATCACTCTCAGGTGACGCTGTTTCGACAGGGGAGCAGCACAGTTGACCGGGTTTCTTCCTCGCTTATCGGCCATAATCACCGCCTGACTCTGCACAAACTCCACGGGGAGGAGCCACCCGCGGCGGCCATGACTCGCGGGAGCCCGTGATGTCCGAGAGCCACGGCGGACCAGGAGCCGGAGTGGCAGAAGGCCGGAGGCGGGGAGACCTAATACCCCAGTTTGTGGTCGGCGGCGGCGGGGATGATGAGCGCGGCGCGGGCCGAATGCATCCGGGTGTAACTCGCGACATGTTCGGAGAAGAAGACATGGAGGAAGAGGAGGACGAGTCGGTGAGTTCCAGGTGCTCGGCCTCTGAACGAGAAGTCGGAGGTATCGCACGTTTTTATTGACACCAGGTGTCGTCTTGAGCAATAAAATGAGTCCCACTTGTTAATTTTGCTGTAGATAAGGTGTTTTATTATTACATTATCAGGAGAAAGACCATCAGCAACTAGTTTAACTTTTTTCTTTTTAATGTATTTTGGACTGTGGGAACAGAAGTGCAAAGACTGAGAACAATGCCGGGCACAACGGCTGTGGGTGTTGTTGTCTTTAGCAATGAAAGGACTTTGCTGCCGTCTCGCCTTGGTTTCCTCTTTGGCTTTTGTCTCACTGTGTGACTTTGCTCGCTGCATTCTTTGTCTTCAGACCGTGCAAAGGGTCCGTTCTCCTCAGTAACCACCCGTTTCCCGGCAGGAGTTTAATTTTTACCGTTTTTAGCCCATTAGGGTAACGCGCAGTTGCCGTGAAACCAAATAGGGTAACGGTGAAAAGGGGGAGTATTGCACTTTTTCTCACTTTCAGGTGTCCTAAAACTTGCTACATGGTCCCGACCTTGTTACTTCTTTTATGAATATTGAAGCGATATTGTATCATATCAGCTTTTAGCATTAAGCTGTTAGTGCTACTGTTATCATTAGCAAGAGATAATTTGTGCCCTCATACCCTCCTCATACCCTCCTCTTATCACACTATGGTCGAGGCCGAAGGCCGTCCACGTTGAGCCGGGATCTGCTGACAGTACGGCCGTCAATTTGCGTCCTGACACACGATGAAAAATGTCAATTGAGCTGAGGTTAATGGGGACGAAGTCGCGGCAGAGACGGGTGTGTCGGGCTGCGTGCTCCCAGTGAAGCTAACGTAGTAAATAGCTATTGCTGAACACGATCAGGTGGGCAGGGCTTCATAAATCAACCATGACATTTTCAAAAAACCAAACAAAAAAATACAGTGTTCATGAAAGGGCATTTTCAGAATGTTTCCGGAGGGGAAGTTTAACAATCAGTGTATTTAGAGGATTTTTAAGTAAATCACGGGAAGTGGACGGTTCAATTTTTCAGATAAACCCCCCTGAACAAATAGTTCCAACGGTCGGCGAGCCTCCTGGAGCCCGAATAAATGATTCAGCCGTCCTCCAGTGCAGCGAGGGGCGAAAAGCCAAGCTCTTTCTGTGAGTCAACAAGACCCCAGGCGTTTTTGAGGGGCTTCGTAGTGCAAAGCAACAGGAAATTAATCCTCAACTAATTTCATTTCAAAGTAATTGCTTTTTTTTTTTCTCTTTAAGGAAAAATTCCCGAGGCTAGACCGTTTCTTCCTGTCAAATAAGATGGATGAGTTTTTCTTTCTTGTTGTTTTTGTTGTGTCAGAGCAGGGGCCAGACAAATAACATTCGGCGGTGTTCCCTCGGGCAACGAGATATTCCCAAATGTCCGAACGCCAGTGCCTTTTTGATACTTTGAGTTACTGCCGGTTATCAGAAAAGAAATGCTGAATTTCGGGGAAGACATTTGTTGTGTGCTGTCCTGTCCCGAGTCCTGACTGCACGTCTTCCTCGCGCACGACGCCCTCTCTCCGTCCAGCCGTCCGAGCGGCAGATCGTGGTGGGCATCTGCTCCATGATGAAGAAGTCCAAGTCCAAGCCCATGACGCAGATCCTGGAGCGCCTGCGCAAGTTCGACTACATCGAGGTGGTCATCTTCCCGGAGGAGGTGATCCTGGAGGAGCCTGTGGAGAGGTGGCCCCTCTGCGACTGCCTCATCTCCTTCCACTCCAAAGGTCGGATTTGTTCGTCAACCTATTTGGAGGAATCTTGACGAAACATTGTTTAACTTTGTTTCATAAAGTGAATTACGTCGTTTATCATCAAGTTTATCGTCAGGTTCCCCGTCTTCCTCCCACACTCCCAAAAAACAGGTTCGCGGAATAGTCCGGTGTCTCCATTTTTTGGCCGACCAGATTATACCCCGCCCCCTTGGCCAGTCACACCCGCGATTGGCTGCAAAGTATGCATAGATTAAAAATTGTTTAAAATATCCCGATGGTTTTTCTCAATTTGCACCACCATCGGAATATCACGTCAACGCAAACAGAAGTACCAAATAAAATTGGAAAAAAAAAAATAAAAGATTTGTTCCATTGTGTGTCGCAAATGGAAAACAAATGCCAATACATACATACATATTTCGAGACGTTTATTGAATGTTAGTTTAATTCCAGTGCTGCCAGGCCATCACTAACATCTCTTTGTTTTTACATTTTTTTTAATTAATTAATTAATTTTTTAGGATTCCCCCTGGACAAAGCGGTGCATTACGCCAAGCTCAGGAACCCACTGCTCATCAACGACCTCAACATGCAGTATTTCATTCAGGACAGGTACGGCCGAGCCGTCGCTGTGTGTTGAAACCGTAAACTCGGGAACGGAAATGGCATTTACCCGTGGTCCGACGCTTTCCCCAGGAGGGAAGTGTACCGTATCCTCCGGGAAGAAGGCATTGACCTACCTCGCTACGCTGTGCTGAACAGAGACCCCGACAACCCCGAAGGTGGGGCCGCCCGGTCGCCGTCGCTTGTTCGCAGTCGCCGCTGAAACACGGGACGGAGATAATGATCCCGCTTCATTTTCTTAAAGAATCAACCAGTAGTCCATTTTTCTGGACATGCTCTAACCGTAGGAAGGAAGCAAAATGTGATTATTTTTTGCTGTCAGCATGAAATTGAATATTTATTTACTTTTTATTTGTGAATAAATGTTAATTTGCCATTTGAAGGATGTATTTCAGAAAAAAAAGCAATTTTTATTTTATTTTTTTATTTTTTTGGCAATTCTGACCCATGCTCTCACCTCCGAAGTCGTTTCCCTCTGTTCCCAAAGTGAAGATGGAGATGTAGCTCTTCCACACGGACAGAAAAGTGACCTTACTTTAGCTAGGCTATTTACCTGTAAATAGACTGGAACACCTGTTCCGCTTCAGAGTGCAACCTGGTGGAGTGCGAGGACCACGTGGAGGTGAACGGTGAGGTCTTCCCCAAGCCCTTCGTGGAGAAGCCCGTGTGCGCCGAGGACCACAACGTCTACATCTACTACCCGACGTCGGCCGGAGGGGGCAGCCAGAGGCTCTTTAGGAAGGTGAGGCTGGAGAACGGCGGCGGAGGCCCTACCAGAAACTCAAACGAGAGAGGTCGAAAAGGTCACACTGATTCAACCTACACAGTGATTTATTGTTACTTATTTTATTTTGATTTTGTATTCCTCCATTACCTACCGCTTGTCCTGCACTTGACGGGGGATGCTGGAGCCAATCCAAGCTGTCACTGGGCGAGAGGGGGGGGGTTCACCTTGGATCGCCTGTCAATTGCACGGCCACGCATCGAAACATACAACCATGCACTCCCTAATTCAAACATCAGGGCCTTTTTGAAATGAACCTTCTATGGAAGACTGCAGGCCTGGGATCTTAGCTGAGGTCCTGGGATTGCTGTTCGGGGTCCTGTGATTGCTGTCCTATCTTAATATTATTTATTCATTTTGAGGTGTGTGTAATGGGTGGATGTGAATGGCTATCCGTCTCCATGTAACCCTGTCATTCCGATACCGTGTGTGTCCTCGCCACAGATTGGGAGTCGCAGCAGTGTGTATTCCCCAGAGAGCAGCGTACGGAAGACGGGATCCTACATCTACGAGGAGTTCATGCCCACGGACGGCACTGATGTGAAGGTAACGCTGCTTATCAGTCAGTCCTTCTGTTTGAGCAAGAGAGAAAGCAGCTCTCGAGACATTTTCTCTGGATGTGTGTGTGTGTGTGTGTGTGTGTGTGTGTGTGTGTGTGTGTGTGTGTGTGTGTGTGTGTGTGTGGGGGTGTGGGGGGGTGTGTGTGTGTGTGTGGGGGAGAGGGTGGGGGGGTGGGTGTG
>CAAKHD010021383.1:8332-21689 GCA_901007705.1 Fistularia tabacaria
TGTGTGTGTGTGTGTGTGTGTGTGTGTGTGTGTGTGCGTGTGTGTGCGTGTGTGTGTGTGCGTGTGAGCAGAGCAATGGATGACCCTTTATCTTCTCATCACGAACTTGGCGCAAACAAAATGTACAACTGAACATTATGATTATATAAAGAGGCTTACATAAAGCCAGAAGTGAGCGCAAAAATTCTGAGTTCACCGGCCAAAATATATTTATTTGTGTATATATATGTATATATATTTATATATATGTATATGTACATATATAAATATAAAACAGACCAGAAATATGGAGGATTCATTGGAGACCCTATATAGTTTTATGCCCCAACACGATGTGTGAATGAAAGGGGGAATGGTTATGTGCTTCCACATGACGTGCGAATGAGCGAGGTTATTTGTGTCCCTGAGATCGACCGGTCTGGGATGAACCCCGCCTCTCGGCCAATGACGGCCGGGATGGACTCCCGCCCGTGTGGATGAACGAGTGAATGATATACATCTCAACTGATAGCTGATCATTTGCGTATTCTTTTCCATTCCAAGGTTGGTGTCATTACGTAATTTCAACCGACAGCCCCCCTTTGTAACCCGCGCACATCTATATCTCCGAGGCGGAACAAGGAGAGGGAGAAGGCCCCTTCGGTGACGACCGGCCGGCCAAACGCTTTCAGGCTGGTGAGGGGATTAAAAACTCTCCTTTGAAAACTTGAAACAAAAAAACTTCTGCACGGCAGCCCGGAATGGAAGCGTGGGCAGAGTTCTATGAGTAACCCTTTGGCTGGGGGAAGCGAAGGGAAACCCAGCCAGAGAGGCCAGAGGGGTGGTGGTGGTGAGGAGGCGATGGGGGGTGCCATCCATTTCCCTGTGTTGATTTATGCAGGATATGACAGGTCCAGAATGGATTTGTCTTCCACCGCAAAATGTAAGGATACAAAGCAGGCTGTCTTGTTGTACTTCTGACGCTGGCACTCACTGAAAAATGGACTCTGGCTTATAGGAGCAGCTTTTAGTGTGTGTGTGTGTGTGTGTGTGTGTGTGTGTGTGTGTGTGTGTGGGAGCGGGGGCATGGTATGGATGCTTGTCGTCCGTGCTTGCACTTATACTTATTCCATAGCTTAAGTGGAAACGTCGATTGAATCAAAGTTGTAGCCCAATCTCAAACTCGGTGCCGAAGGCTGCTGTGGTGTCGCGCCGTGATTCGTACAAACAAGGAAACTATGCTTTCCTTCTATTCTTAAGTTAATGGGTACAATTATATAACCCTACTGTTAATAACTAGGAATAATATTGTAATAACACAACACCGTGTTAATTTTCCATAACACTGGACTGGTATTCCTACCCGTCGTTTTGCATCCTGTCGTCAGGCACCTCGGATGTCCAGCAGCGGAATATGAGGGAAGCCAGAGAACGTTTCTAACAAACACCATCCATCTTGAGGCCCTTCTGGGGCTTGGAGCCAGGCCACTGAGGGAGGACAGTCAAAGTCCACTCAGCTTTGGCAGAGTTTGCGTCGACCATCTGAATTCTGGAGTTGTCGGTCAAAGTTCACACAGCTTGGGCAGAGTTTCGTCATTTGTCATTCGTTCAAAGTGATACGATCTGAACTCTGGACCCGTCCCTTCTATGGAAGTGCTCGGACAACATCAAGGATGGTCAATTTCGCTCAGCTTGGGCAGAGTCTTTGTTGCTCATCATTCGCTCATCGGCGATACCCCCTGAACTCTGTAACCGTCCATCTTAGTGGAAGTGCTCAAACGCGAAGGACGATCAAGTTTGCTCGGCTTTCGCCGAGCCTGTTGTCCATCACCCGTTCGTAAGCGACATCGCCTGAATTTTGGCACCGTCCCTTTGGTGGAAGTGCTCAAACATCAAGGAAGGTTAAGCTCGCTCAGCTTGGGCGGGGTCTTGGTGGTCCATCACTCGTTCAGAGGCGACACCTCTTGAAGTCTGCCTCAGAGGAAGAGCTCGAACGTCAAGGACGGTCAAGTCCACTCAGCATGGGCCGAGTCTTTCATGTCCGTCACCCGTTCGTAACTGATACCACCTGAATTTTGGCACCGTCCCTTTGGTGGAAGTGCTCAAACATCGAGGGAGGTCAAGCTCACTCAGCTTGGGCAGAGTTTTGGTGGTCCATCATTCGTTCAGAGGCGACACCCCTTGAAGTCTGTCTCAGAGGAAGAGCTCGAACATCAAGGACGCTAAAATCCATTCAGCTTGGGCGAGTCTTTGTTGTTTGTCACCCGTTCATAAGCGATACCACCTGAATTTTGGCACTGTCCCTTTGGTGGAAGTGCTCAAACATCGAGGAAGGTCATCTTGCTCAGCTTGGGAGGAGTCTTAGTGGTCCATCACTCGTTCAGAGGCGACACCCCTTGAAGTCCATCTCAGAGGAAGAGCTCGAACGTCAAGGACGGCCAAGTCCATTCAGCTTGGGCGAGTCTTTGTTGTCCATCACCCGTTCATAAGTGATACCGCCTGAACCCTGGAACCATCCCTCTAAGTGGAAGTGCTCGAACGGCAGCCCCGACAGAGCTCGTTTTCTCACGAAGCTCGTTGCGCCGCTCACTCAAAAGCCGTTTCAACTTTAAACTCCTGAACCCGACACTCGGAGATGTCTTATTAATGATCCGTTAACTGTATCAGAAATTGGTTGGTGTCTTTGGTTACACAGCGGAGCGGATATAAGAGAATGAATGGTAAGGGGGTGGCGGGGGTAAAGTTGAATTCTTAATCTCATTACGGCTCCAGGCCCCCAGAATGAATCCTTTAATTGAGCCCCGACAATACCGCATATCCACCGCATTGTCGCATATCAGAAGTCAAACGGTCGCTTTATGCGGGGAGACAATGGGGCGGCGTATTGAAAGCGCTCATTCTACACTGCTGAAGGAGGCCCTGTGTTGGCACGTCCAGTTTTCTGAGACCTGTCTGGAGCTCAATTCACCGAGTCTAAGGGTCTTTCATCTCCCAGGGCCTATCACTCAAAGCTGGGAAACAGGAGCTAAGGGACCATCGCCTTGCAGTGTCCCGGCCCCGGCCCCGGATTCCCCTTCTCGCCAGCCCCCCCCGCCCCCCCTCACACCCTGCCCGCCTCTCAAAGGGGCCTTTCAGTATTGTGTGGAGGCACAGTTCCAGGTCAATGGGAGCCCAGAGATTTAGAGCTGCGGTCTGAGCGGGAACAAATGATTTGTTTGGCGAGGGCTTCTGAAGTAGCTTTTCTTGGGAGTCGGAGTATCGCTGACGTAGAGGGGTTTGTCGCCGGCACAGGTGCGGACCGACCCGGTTGGATCCTATCGCTCGATCGCAGGGGTTAGAGGCTGGGATAGCGGCTCCGATCCCGTCCAGCTTTCTTCGATATCGGCGAAGTTATTCGATGCCTTTTCCAGGAAATGCCACAGAATGTCCGTGATAAATTAAAATCGGTGACACATGCTGTGGCCTTTCCCGAAACACAATTACACTGACCTGCGAGGGGCTGACATTTAAAAGAAACAAATTTACACCCGTCAGTGGAATTACTGCTCTAAATCCCATTTAAGAGACATATGAATACATCCAGCGTTGACGGAGGAAGCCCATTTAATCACCGCGGGCAACATCATTCAGGCCCAACCGGTTTTTAGCTGTCAGTCAGAGCCCGTTTTGACCGGCGCCATCGGGGAAGCTCTTTTGCACGCAGAAGGTCACGTCCTTGCGCGCGGCGTCTTTTGTCTCGCGCCCTACCTGCCCCCGAGCGAGGGGAGGCCGGGCTTCGTTTTGGAGACGTCACCCCTGGACGCCGTCCCTGGTTGTCTGCGCCTGGGCCTTTTTTTTTTTTTGCGCCAGCCCTGTATAATGTGACTGATGTCCTCCGGGCAATCTGCTGTTGCGGGGGCAAGGACGTGCTCAGGTGATCCAGAGGCGGATCGGCGCCCGACTGACGGGCGAGGACGTCACGACCTCCCTGGCTGTCGGGTGACGATGCCGGCCCCTGTTAATTATGCATTTAGACGCTCGGCCGCAGCTGGAACCGGGCCCGCCCGGCGACCCGGAGTGTGGCGGCGCCACAGGGCATACCGATGGGTCCAGAATTAATTCTGGCCCATCTGGGCTCAGGATGAACGTTACATGGACTCGGTTCTGAGTCCCACCCTCCCTCCCCTCTGCGGAGGAGTAAGCCAATATTGATGTTTTCACGGCTTTATCAGACCTCCTCCTCCTCCTCCTCCATCACCCGACACTTTCACAATGATACTATCTCATCTCCTTTGATTGGCCTTCAGCATGCCGTCCCATGCTTCCCTGTTTGTTTGTACCTCAGATGGTCTGACAGATAGGCTAATTTCACTCCTTTATCACTTACTGTATTCGGACAGGCTTAAATGGGTAGTGTTGTAATAAATGAAGTGCTGTATGTGTTCGTGTGTGTGTTTGTGTGCGTGCGTGCGGCCCATTTGCTTTTGCATTGTTAGAGGCATTGCCTGCCAACAGCATTTCTTTTCGACAGACAAAAGCCTTGTTTTGGATGAGCCACGTTTATTGTTCATGCTGACATTGCTTTTATGACAGAATGACAAATGAGTACGCTCTAGTGTTTGTGTACGTGCGCGTGCGTGCGTGCGTGTGTGTGTGAGGGGGTGGCTATCAAGACCACATGGAATTGCCAGAAAATCCCGGCAAAGTGGAAGGTATGATATGAAATGATTGATATGGCAGGGAATGAAGAGGAAGTGATGGGCTTTGGCTTGTCGCATCCAACACAGGCGTAGTGTGTTTTCTTTTTCGTTGTTGTTCTATTTTACAGGGGGGGAAAACGACAGGCTCGTAATGAAGCGAGAACGGGTGGATTATTTACATTTGAAGTATCGGGAAAGGCTGCCTTTGAAGACGCAGAGATGCGTCACCGTTGCGCTGAAGGGGCGTTTATCGTGAGAGCGGAGCTGAAGAGCCTCTGGAAGTCCACCGGCGGGGAAGACGCCGCGGTGGTGGTGGTGGTGGGGGTGTTCACGGGACCAGGCAGTATTCTGTATGTTCTGTGTTCCCCTAAAAGCCTTTTGGATTTATAGGTGCCACCTGCTGATGCCTCTGTCACATTGGGCTACGGAAGGAAATTTGAACCTGGTAAATGGGCGTGCTGTCTGTCACGTGCCGGGTATTATGTTATCTTCGACTACCACGCCTGTAGGTCTCTAAAATTAACCCAGAGCCGGAGCAACCCCCTCCACCCTCATCTCCCCCATCCCTAATGTGCCTGCGAGAAGTGGGAGGAGAGACGTTAAGATGCAGAAAAGAACCTATATGGAACAGGTGTATTGTTTCTAAACTGGCAAATTTACACTGAGCGACTTCAATGCTAACGCGAAAAGAGCACCCCCCCCCTCCGTGACTACTGGGGGATTTGGGAGTCGTTTTTTTACGCGCCACGGCGGATGTACAGTATGCTAACAAGCCTGCGTCGGGTGAAGTCACCCGCGGTGACCCCGGAAATCTCTTCCCCGCCGATGAAGCGGTGCGTGAAAACCCCAGATCTGAGTGGAATCGTGTTTCATTAGTGGCTACCTTCTTCCCCCTAAAGCCTCGGGGACAGCAGGACGGCGTCCGTATTGATTGCACCTAGTATTTCTACAGCTGACTGATTCTTATGTAACCCCCGATTCAGCAGATAATTCAGCAACGTGCGCTCCTCACCCCCGGGTTCTCCGGTTATTGATCCGACGACTCATGGCACGACGGCAAATATGTTTAAAAGCTTCCTGCCTTCCATGTGTTTCCTAATAGTTTTTTCTCTTCTTCTTCTTCCCCAGTGGACGTCCATCTCGACAAGCAGCTCCCCCACGCTGCGGCGAAGACCAAGACGAAGATCGCCTGATCTACTTTCCGCAGGTACGTAATGTGTTCAGAGCTGTGTTGCCGTCTCGTGGCTTTTCACTTTTTGAGCTTTCCCACCGCACAGTTCCGCCGCGACTCAGTTCTCTTTGCGTTTCCATCAGCGACGGTATCCGGTACACCGCCGCCAGGCCTAGCCGGTACTTAAAAGCTAAAGTTAGCATATTGCCATGCACCGATTGGCTCTATCGGCGCAGTGCGCGACGCTCTGCACGTGCCATTCTAAAAGAAAACCCAGCGGGAGCGCTATATGTTAGCATGGCTGCTAGCATGTAGCCACCTCTGCCTGTCCCCTGCTTCAGATCCAGCAGGCGAGTTCACCACTTTCTCCCCGTCCCCTGTTGTCTGTGTGTTTAGCGCTGCACGTAAAATTGACGTTGCGGCAGTTTTTGCGCTACGGTGACTCCGCCCAATATGAAATAACGGGAAAGTCGCCCAAACCCAGTCGTGGAAACACGCAATTTGCGGCTTTTGACTCCATGCCTGGTAATCACGGAGAGGTTCTTGGAATAAGTCCTGGTCATAATAACTGCTTCTTGGGCACTTGATTTCACACACTCGGGTAGTTGACGAACGTACGACTGATGATATAATAGCCCAAGAGTGTTTTCATTTGCTTTGCATCACCGGCAGGTTAAGCGCATGCTTCCATTCATCAGCCTGACCCGGGTGCAGCCGCCCTAACAGGAAGTGAGGCTTTGCAGTAAGCAAATCCAGACTGGGGCCGAGACGATTGATGCCCCATAACTTCGCTGTGCTTTTAATTAGTTTATTTTAATATGAACAAATCCGGGATCTGGCTGAAATGCAGGATCTCAGCACGAGTCCGCATAGCAGTCATGTGACCCGCATCGCCGCTCCAAGTCCCAATCAAGTCTCATGTTTTTTTTTGTGGTCATGCCAGTTTTTTTTTTAAATTTAAAAGTCAGGACTCGGTCTCGAGGAACCCGATCCGGTTATTATTATTATTGTCGTAAGGATCGCCTTTCGAATCGACACGCACGGCCATGTTTTGTCTCTGCGAGCACAGCGGGGGAAAATGCATGGTTTTCATTAGCCACTGTTTTTTGGCACAGACGGCAAGAGAAGAGGCTCCAGTGCACGAGACATTTCTTTTGTCCTCGCGTCTGGCCTCTTCCTCAAGTTTGAAGTTTTCATTGAACTCCTACCACGGAAAAATATCCCATCTTACTCACAGATTGCTAAAAATCAAGCTCGGCCGCATCTAGTCCGCGCCGGAGAGACTCATCCGGCATTCCCGAGCGATACCAGCATCGTGTCTACTTGCTTACGTTCTCTCCCATCCGCCGTGCATGATCGCATTTCGCCCGCGTGAGTTGGCACTTTGAAGATTTCGAGGTTGTTCTGGTGTATGCTCTAAGCAGTCACGCGTTGGGCAATGGAATCGTGCAGAGATCCGTCGATCCGCCGATAACTTTGCACGCTGAAGGAACTCGTATTGAAATAGCACTTCAACCCTGGATCATTGCTTTGATTAGCCGTCGTAGAAAAGCTGTTTTGTGTTCTGAACTGCGTCTGAGTGGCTCTGTCATGGTCGGTTTGTTGAAGTGTTGCTGGTTGAAGTGGAAAAATGTGGTACATCGGTATTTCAGGCGTAGTGGTAAGTACTTTTACTTCAGGGCCACCACATGCCAGATCGTATTCCCTGTCCCATTCAAATGGACACCGATAGCCCCTTAAACACTGTAGGAACTTTTTGCAGTTCCTAGAACCCTTTCAAGAACCTTTCCCTCCTGCATTAGGACAGCATAGGAACCAGGGACCATGGACTCCATTTCACCTTCTGCTCCGAGCTCGGGTCTTTTCACAAGTTCCATAGAAACTCATAGGTACTTACAGTGATTGGTGGAACTCATAAGCCATCATTGGCCAGATACTTCTTGCTGACTGCG
Organism: Fistularia tabacaria; assembly: GCA_901007705.1. Taxonomy (NCBI): domain Eukaryota; kingdom Metazoa; phylum Chordata; class Actinopteri; order Syngnathiformes; family Fistulariidae; genus Fistularia; species Fistularia tabacaria. The sequence continues at coordinate 16,114 of CAAKHD010021383.1, forward strand.
GAGCGCCATTTCTAAAAAGAAATCTTGGTCACTGGTTGTCTGTTTTCTTGGGACAAAATGGACAGAACCAACAAGGGATGGACCGTGGAAGGAGGTCCATGCGTCTCTGGCCTGCCACGCCACTTCAGCCCATCTGATTATTTTTATTCCTGCCATTTTGAACTGGTATGCTGTGGCCAGTTTGCTCTCCATGTTGTCCGTGTAGTTCTTCCTCTCCTTTGGGGTGGTTCGTATTTAAGCATGGCACGTAAGGTGCATGCCGTAGAAGCTTGGTCTCTTACGTCCTGTGAAAATGCAAAAACTAAAAAAGCGATTCATGACCGACCAGTCCGAGCACTCCATCCCTTCGGTGGACTCGGCACCAGCCTGGGGACGGTATTCATAGATACCTGCCACAGTTGTCTCGTGGGAAACGGTGTTCTCTTTGAAACCTGTGGGGACTCAGCCTGGTTCAGGGAGATGTTAAAAATGTCTTTTGAGGACCGGTGGGAGCTAGCGTGCTAGGGCCCGTGCTATTGAGTACCTCGGCTCTGTGTGCAGTGACCCCCAGAAAAAAGGGGCTGGGGAGGGGTTTGGACTCTCCGCGGCACATTTGACGGCTGTCAGTCATTTAAAAGAAGAAGTACCTTTATTGTTACATTCAGTGATACTTACAGCACAACATCAGCCAATTTCTACCACTGCATCATGGATGAACCATGAGAAAGCAGCTAGTGAGCAGCATCCGGGGAGCAGTTAGGGGTTCAGTGGCGAGGAGAGGTGCGGGAATTGAACCCCGTAATGTTCGGTTTAGAGGACAAGCGTTTTAAAGCCCCCCAAAACAGCACATCTTTCCCTTCTAATGTGTACAAGTGTCGGCGGGGGGGCCGAGCCACGTTTTGAAAATCTGGCGCCACCGTCCTCCTGCTCCTGGAGACGGTTGTGGAAGTCTTTTGACTCCAGGGGAGATCGCTTCCCCGGATTAGTTTGAGTAACCAGCAGATGATTGACACGTCTCCCCTTCAGCCTACTGCGGCGTCACGTCAGCTAATAAAAGCCTGGATGCTCCTCTTTTCCGCACACACTGGGGGACGCTGAGTGCTGTCGTCGGGGTGGGGGCGGTGATGGCCCATCATGGATTGACTGACGGCTCCTGGTTGTCATGTGGGATGACGGCCGTCGGACAGAGAAACATGCAGTGGCCACAGGTAGACGCCTGAAGGTTTCTCTGCCTGCGGCAAGGAAGCAAGAATAAACATGTAGTGGAGTGAAGGTATACAGCAGCGGTACCTCAAATGGGGCTCATCCGTGGGGGAAACACAGTTGAGTCATAGAGGTAGGGGGTGTTGAATGAAAAATTAATTCTATTTTTCTTTCTATAGCGCACTTATAATACACATGTTTTTTTACAATCTCAGAAAACGTAACCCCCACAGCCCCCTTGTTCGGTGACGCAGTTCGGCCGGGGATGTTTGACGCGTGTCGAGGATTCATGCATTATGCATCCGCCCGGGCCGTCGGACCGTCTGTGCATTTTTAAATTTTTTTTCAAGACCAATTGTCTGAAAGCATTTCCTTGGACGCCGGGAGCCAACGTCAGCGGTAGGTACGGAAATAAAGCGGCTAATCTGATTCAAATATTTATCCTCCTGACTTGCGGGGGAGGGGATGGACTCCGCTCCCCGGCTCTGCCGGACTCCCGACGATGGCCCTCCCCCCATCACCCTACATCCCTTCTCAAAGTCACCAAGGTAAATCTATCTTGTCTTGCCCTGACTTTATATGTATATCATCCGCTCTGGGTAGATAGAGGCAGAAATATCCTGTCTCGGGTTCAAAATCAAAAGAAAGCTTTGCTCTTAAATTGTTCTGAAATGGAAAAAAACAACAACAAGGAAAACAGAAATGTATAAGGAATACATGAAGAGCCAGAGGAGTATCCGCAGGGTTGCATTCAAGGACAATTCGGCAACGGCGGTGTTGCACGTGTTCGCAAGGTGCAGCTTTATGTTTTTCTCCTCATCTCTTTCTCTTCCAGTCACACACACACTTTCACGCACGCAAGTACGCACGCACGCACGCACGCACACACACACACACACACACACCGCGTTTCATCCAAAACCAGGACAATCTGCTTCTCTTGGTGGAGACTGAGCCGCTCATAAGAGCCCGTTAATTACATCGTTCTCTAAAGGGATGACAAGTTAAGCCTCTCTCTTCCTGGTTGGGTCCGAGGCATGGAGGTGGGCCCGACTGCTAATCTCAATAATCCGAAGAAGGATGGACGGGCCGGGCAGCGTAACTCATTCATCGGCGACGCTTTTGAAGCACGGCCGTCCCCGAAGCCTAACTTTGCTCCGACACCGGGCTTTACCTCCGGGATTCAGCACGTTTTTACCGAAACCCGGAGCCTCTCCCCTTTTTTTCCTCATCTGCCTCGGTCCGCTTCGACCCGAGGACAGGAATAGCAATTTACTGCCGTCGGGCCAAAACGGACATGTGAGAGTCTGTCAGGGCTTGATGTCTGTGGTTTCATGGAGGTGGTCATTAGAAGTTCTGCCAGAGCCTGCATGCGAGAGCTGATCTCGGTACTTCTTTGCTGCAACCATGTTTATTATATGTCCCTCTTTGTGCTTTGCGAATCCATACCTCCTTGGTGTTGGCTGGACTCTCGTCGGGGGGATCTGGTGGGTTGTCGGCGCAGGACCCTCTCCCGTGTTAGCATTACGCGCTAATTCAGCTGCTAGTTCACTCACACAGCCCCTTGGGTTGCAGACAATGTGCAGATGTCTTGAAAAGGTCATGTGGTGCGTCCGACCTTTTCACCCCGGCTGGGAGGAGGGGTTTGATCTTCGTCGGTGTGACTCGGTTTGAGTCGGGTGTCTGGGTGCACGTTCGAATACTCATGGCGGTCCTCCCGTTCTGCGCCAAAAAAAAGGTTTGTGCAAATTTGCTCAATGGCCGGCCTTATCTGCAGAGAGAGCAGCGGTCAGTTTAACACGGGTAGGTTATTTTAATTGGTTTGATAAGAACAACAGCAAAGATTCACTCCCTGAGCAAACAGCCCCAAACTGGGTCAACAAGCGCATGCCTTTTACTCGCCTCCCCGGATAATATCGCTGTTTTTCGTCCCATCAAATCGGCACGCAGACATGCCCTCCAACCCGCGGCGTCCAAATGACGAAATCTGTCATTTTCTCAACAGCCTGGTAAATATCAACACCGTGCGGCTGATATTTACCGGTGTGGAGAAGATGAATGCTCCGCTCTCAATGATTCACCCTCATTGCCACTTGGAGTATTAGTCATGTAAACAATGTCTGCTTATTAATGGTAAGAGCTTTCGCTAATGACCCGCACCTCGCATGAGTCTGAAATATCAAGTCAGGGCACAGAAAGCTGACATAGATCATCTTAATGAATGATGGGAGGCCCCGCGGAGGGCCGGGAGGAGGAGATCTGCCCCGATTCTGATTCGCTCTCTCTTCTCCTCGTCTGATTCATACGCTGTTTGGTTACAATCCATCAGGGCCGTATGATTCTTCCATTAAAAGATGGTGGCTTTGGCTTCACTTCACCCCCCCGGATCCCATCTGTCAGCGCTGTAGAGGCTCTTTTATGCTCACATCACGTACATAAACTGGTACATCCCATTCAAACGCTGACAAATGCCACCGCCCGCGTACCTCCCATGAAGCCTGCGACGACTAGTCGACAAATAGTCAACGACTAATTTAGTGGGTCCAAATGTTTGGTAACTTTTGAGCTGAACGGACGAGAAACATTTTTTTCATCGCTGATTTCAACTTTTAGGTATCTATCAAGCAAACTTTGTCAGTCACTGGAGGTGTTGTGTGCAAAATGTACTTTTGTTCAAGGGAAGCAAAAGCATTTTATTGCCTCTTGCAATTTTTGTTGAATATTGAATCCGATATTTGTTTTACAAATTTTGCGATGAAAAGAAAATGTACAGTTCATAATCTGACTCGTCGTTGACTAGTCCACTAGTGAAATAGTTGTTTTGTTTCAGACAATAACAAAGCTGGTGACAGTGCAGAAGCTAACACTAATGAACAGTCAACAAAACAGACATAAACAGAGGCAACGCAATAAATGGCACCGGCCCGGGCATGTGAACAGAGAGGTCTTCTCTCTGGTCGTCCCGACGCCATGTTGCAGCCTTTCTTCTTCTGTACTCCTTTTGTTGGTCGAACTCAAGCATACCGTGCGACTCCGTTTGGGTACGTGCCTGCAAGCTCCCCGAAAACGTACAGTACTACGCAGGAAGTGAACGTAGAGGACGGACAGGAGGCTCCACTGGGCATGAATGAGCACTCAGATGGTGCTCTGAATCCCGAAAAGTCAACCTCGGGAAAACACACGGAGCGAAAAATCAGGATCTGACCTCCGTCCCGCGGCCTGATTGCAACGCTGCCGAAAATGCATTTGCGAAGCCAATGGAATGAGTTGAAACGTTGCTGGATGTGTCTCTTAATGAGTGTTCTGTTATCTCCCTGACATGATCAGCCCCCTCGAGAGCATCCATCAAAACCCCGCTGTCTTTATCACGCCGGATGGCTCCCCCAAGAAAATTGCCACGACTGTGAATTTGTTCCTGTCACACGTTGAGTAATCAAAAGCCAGCCGGGCGTAAATAAACAAATCCACTCCACTACGCTCCGGCATGCAAACTAGCCTCGGCACAATATTGCGCATAATGAGGTGCGATTATTTTTATGGCACCCGCTGAACGGTCAATGACAATTATAATTCCTCGGTGAATCAGAATTATACCTGCGAATTTGCTCTAATTGCTGTCACTTATGCACCACGACTACAAGCACGCCGACTTTAATGGGTCCAATCAGCGTAAAAAAGCAACCTGTTCACATCACATGGAGAACATTGGCCGCAGAGAGGGCCTCGGGGAACCACGCGTAGGGCCCGGGAATCTGTAACGATGACGGAAATTTCACCCATAAAGCAAGTGGGAGTGTCTTTCATGCCCAGTTGTTCTGGTTATCGCATTTCCCGATTCACTCCGAAGGGTTTGGACGGATAAGCGGCCGGAGTGGCGTGAGGGCCATCTGCGGAATGGGCATGTGGACAGAGAAGTCTTCTCTGTGGCAGCACCGACGCCATGTTGTATTCTTTCTTCTTCTGAACTCAAGCATACCGTGCATTTCCGTTTGCATCCCACGTGATATCGATGTGAGGAAGCCGGTAGCGGCCTGCATTCTGGGATTGTCCATAGAGGCGCGGCTGCCCCCCCCCCTTCCGCGCCGCCCCCGCTTGGCACGGCGCAGACAGCTCTGCGCTAACTTTGTTGTGAAAACTTGGGGGCATCTTCGTGACTACACCTGAAACGGAGGCACCAGAGATTTTGACAGATTGCCGGCTGGAATATTGGGTGGCATAAATCAAAACATTATCAGGAGTGTCGTGGCAACCCGGTAGTCTCGCCGGCTTATTTAAATAGAAGATAGTGGCTGGTGTTTTTTTTTTTTTTTTTTTTTTTGGCTTCCTCGGGGCCCCCCCTTCCCCTGGTTCCTCCGGGCCCCCTTTTAAAAACCCAAAACCCACCCTCTTTTTTT
>CAAKHD010021383.1:29295-40526 GCA_901007705.1 Fistularia tabacaria
AAAATAAAAATATAATTTTTTATTTTTTTTTTTTTTTTTTTTTTTAAAAAAAAATAAGGAAACGCCCCCTGGGGGGAAATAAAGGAGGTATTTTTTTGGGGGTGGGGGGGGGGGGGGGGGGGGGGGGGGGGGGGGGGGGGGGGGGGGGGGGCTGTCGGGGGGCCCACCCCCCCCCCCCCCCCCCCCCCCCCTTCTCCCCCCCCCCCCCCCCACACACACACACACACACATCCTTGCACAGCTGGACGGGAACCAGATGAATGGTGTTCGCTGGGGGGGCGAGCATTAAATGAGAGCTAAACGACCCCCATAAAGGAGGATAGGTTTGTTGTTATTTAACCGCGGAGGCAATGAAAGGCCAAATCCGATTGAGGCTGTTGATGTTTGTTCGAGAGTGTGTGTGTGTGTGTGTGTGTGTCGTAGCCGGTTAATTGGAAAGCGTGTATTATCACTGGCACTTCATCGCCCTCCAATGACGGCCCCTTATTGTTTCTATCTGTCGCCCTATCAGTTAATTACATCTTGTAATCTCTGGAATCACATCAATATTTTTTCCCGATGAACCCGGGTCGCGCTTTGATACGTGCCCCGGCCGAGTTCCGTGTTTTGTAATTAAACGTAGCGTTGACAAGTCAATCCGTTGTTAGCTAACCGCACGCGCCAAACTCACTTGTCGCGGTTGTTCTCTGATATGAATGGCAGCCGTACGATTTTGTCGTTGATGGGGAAGTTTCCCCCGGCAACCATTTGCACATTTGCAAACGGTCTTAATTCAGACTCTTCCTTCAGCAGTTTTGGATTTGCCATATCTTTTTTTTTTAAGTCCATGCTGCTACGCTAAAGATAACTGATTGAAAAGAGATGCACTGTAGGGAGTAAATATATTAACGTTATTGCTTTGGTTGGCATTACTGCATGTTTGTAACACGCGCGCGCACACAAACACATGCACGGACGCACGCACGTGCCCATGCAATTACTCGAGTAATGATGTGAAACACAACAATAAATATTGCAGGGTAATGACACAAGCCTAATGGCGAATCTGGCAGCCAGACGGGAGATTTGAGCTCAAACTGCCGGCGAGACCATTTCCTTGAGCCTCTACTTAACAAACTGGAACCGTCATGAAGTCTTAAGAGTGTCTGTCGGAGGGGAAGATGAGCTCCTCTTCTTCCTCCTCCTCCTCCTCCTCCTCCCTGGAATAATGACCCGTACTTTGGGCCGAGTCGTATCGCCGGATAGAAACAGAACGTGTTCGCGTTCGAGGGTAAGCAAACAGCAGAAAATCCAAATCGAACCTGACGAGCCACCAGATGAAAGAAAACATAGTGACAAGTAACCATGAACTTTCTCAATTTGGGGTCTCCTGCTTTTTTTTCTGGACTCGGGGAACCCAGAGGAACCCCGGGCAGATACTGGGAGAACATCGAGACTCCAAACAGAAAAGCCCCCTGCCGGAATCCAACCAGAGACCTTCGAGCTGTGACACGGAAGCACTAATTCCTGCGCCACCTTGCCGTCTTAGCTTATATCCTATAATAATGCTAAACAACTTGCCACTTTGCACCACCAACTACAATCGCCCTGATTTCACTCTTCATTTATTTAATGCCTGCTACGTGTTGTCTGTTTAACATCGTTAAACCTCATCCTTGTGGTTGTAAAATTACTTGGCGATTAAAGCGATTCTGATTCTGAAAATAATCATGCTAACATCAGCAGCACACCAGCGTCCAGTGAGATGGACATGTTCTCCTCAAGCTTACAGATGCTTCAAGGAGGTGAGGGGACAAGCAGGAGGGTGATTCTCCAGGGGTGGACGGTTCCGGCAGCACGAAGCTAACGTTTCCCGTTGACGGCTGCACCGTCATCTGCGTCCTTTTTTTTCCCCGACTTTCTGCATCAAGCCGCCTCTGATGGCGTCTGCGAAGCCTCCCCGGATCCAATAACACGGCGGCACCGTAAGCCAATTACCCGCTTTAATAATGGGCCGTCATTACTCACCCGACAGGTGCAATGTGAGGCGTGAACCCCCGAATCCGAAACCCGTGCATCTGCGTACGGGGGTGTGCATCCCATCAAATCGCAATTGCGCGCCCCGCTGATCATTTATGAGTTTTGTTTCATAAGAGCCTTTGAAAGGTCTTCCGTGATATAATTTCATGGCGCGGGTGGCGGCTCGCTTGTCGTAGCCTGAATCTGTGATACTGTGTACGTTGGCGGCGGGGGTGGGCGGCTGTCACGGATGAGAAAAGAAAGGTTTGACAGCGTCGGACACGATCGCAGTCCCTTTTTCATTGGTTTTCGGGGCCGGCGTTGTCCATCCAGGGCGAGCAACCACAACAGAGAGGAAGGACTGGGAGAGCAAATGAAGGAAGGGCTGATAAGTCATTTATGAGCAATGAATTATTAATCAACGCCGCGATGGCGGTGCGGAGACCGAAATACACACAACGCCATGTGGACGGCGAGGAACGCTTTGTCAAAACAAAACAGACGGATTAAATTTTGATCGAGTTTATTAGCGGATCCGGATCGAATTTGCACAGCCATTCACTACACTTTCCACATGAGCGCCCGGGTTCAAGGCGGCGATTAGAACGCTCGCGGCGGCGTGGGGCGTGAGGGGGGGGGCTGTTGGCACCGGCAACACCTTCCTCGAGATCCTGAGCTGCTTGGATTCCAATACACTCCTAACAATGTTATGATAATGCGGCTCTCTTTTCCCCCCACAGTAAAGATTTAGAGGAGCCAGGTTTGTTTTTTTTAACGAGAACAATGTATGGGAGAAAGCCGTCCTTGCCAACCCGGGGTTGGCTAGTGGGCCTGCCGACGCACAACGAGGCACATTGATGTGCCAGGGTGTGCAAAAATGATATATTCTTAATATCGGCTCAAACCTAGACGTACTGAAAAGTCTTTTGAAAAGTGAAATTCACATTTATTGTGTCTCATATTGTGATGTGCTGTCAGGGGAGGCAGGAGAGGCAGAGCCTCCCCTGTGTCATCATAAAAAATAATGATAAAAAATTTAATTTGTGAATATTTGTCCGCTGTTCTGTGATAGAAATGTTATTATTGTATGATTCCAATCATTCCAATGAGCTTTATTGTCAGTATCGCTGAATTTGTGTATTTTCCAGTTCAAATATGGTGGAAAGACGCTTAGGCAGCGACGAGCTGAGCCTCCTCTCTGATTGCACAATTCCTCACAAACAGGGTTGAGCTGCTCATTTTTTTTTTTTACTCACATTGAGCACATGCATTGATTTCTCTGTGTGTCTCCCAGTGTAATGTTTATACACACTTTTAATACATGTCCTCACATTCCATATATTAGTCCTGCTCATCAGACAAAATCTCGCCGTGAAAAAGCAGGATGGGAGGCAGCCAGTACCTCTGCCTCGCCGAAGAATGAATTCAACAGAGTAGCCTACTCTGTTGAATTCATGTACAGTATTTGTAAATCTGACTTTGAAAGAGTCAGTGCCCCCCCCCAGCCACGAACCTCACCGCACGTCACTGGTCCCATAGGAGGCGGGGCTGCTGAAAGGATCGGCCAATCGTGAAGCGGCTTCCTATAAGATACATGACGCAGAGTGTGGCGTCCCCAGAGGCTGCGTTCTAATTGATGAAACGTCCCGAGCCATATTAATATTTAAAATCTAATTCGATGACGAACAGAAACAGCACTTAACGCTTTGGCTGTGAGGAAAGCGACGTTTTGCCGGGCAGGATGGAGAAAGACGGTGGTGCGGCAGGAAGGATGTTGTCTGTTTACATCTCGGCTTCGTAATGTCATGCATAATGCAGCTGTGCTTGCTTGTTTTCACCGGTTGTTCGTTTTCATGTTTCTTCATGGCAGCGGCTCGTAGATCTGAAGCGTGGGCAAGCGGGGGGAGGCACTTTGGTCCGCCGGCTACATGCAGCTCCCGTGGATTGTTGTGCTTGTCGTCGACCTCACTGACAGCCTTTCAATAGTTCCTCGTTGGATTTGCATCGGTCGCAAGAAAGAAGCGGGCATCAGCCCCGTTTCTAAACGTGTAGGAACTTTTTGCAGGAACTGCGCAGTTTCTTGGTGCTCTCAGGCAGCACAGGAACCAGGGAGCTCAGTTGCTTGAGACCGGTTTAGCTCCAACTCCGAGGCCGGGTTGTTTTTTACGGCTCCATCGAAATATGATGAAGGTGATTGGTGGAAATCATAAGCCGCGCCCATTGACAGGCAAATCTTGCGTTGCACCGTTTTAAATTTTTTTTTCGATCAGCGGTTGGCTTTTTTCCTTCGACCAAAAATGGACAGAGCCTGTGTCTCCTGGCCTGCTACGCCGCGAGGGGTTTCCAGGGGTCCTCAACATTTTGGCCAAAATGCAGAATTAGCTAAAATGTGGAGCGAGCTAACGGGAGGGTTCTTCACACGGTGAAGCAGGATGGAGTAAATAAAAACCCTTCAACCCATCTAATAGTCCGTGGTTATTATTTCCGCTGTGCAAAACATGTATGCTGCGGCAACTTGGCTCTCCATGTTGTCTTTGTCGCTTACTCTTCTTCTTCTTTGTGTTGGTTTGTTATTGCCGTTTTTTGCCTTTTGTGGCGCTCAAGGTTTACGTCAGATGCTTGCGTCACCTACCGCTGCCCCCTTACTTCCTTTTGAGAATGTCAAACTAGAAAGGGTTCTCCCTGGAGGAGGGGAGTTACTGGAATGAAGCTCAATCCAGACAGTTCTTGGAATTGAGTTCTTCCGCCCAGCAGGGGGTATAAACCAATCCCCACCTGGCCAAGGACAGGAGGCGGGGTTTAACCCGGACTGGTCAATCAGACGGCATTTACTCTTTCAACACGAACCAAAAGGCTTTTTATGTGATCGATGAGAGGCCCGGCGTGACATCTTCTACAGGCCATTATGCCTTTTTCTGTATGCAGGAAGTCTTCCCATGATATCCAGCCCCTGCAGCCTCGGCCTTGTGCACGTGATCGGAGCCTGACCCTGAACAGGCAGGTCGATACTTACACTTTGTCACTGCCGGCTACAGGAAATGTAGAGCGAGTGTTGTCTTTTCTGTTTTTTTTTTAATGCCTCTAGCTGGTTGGCAATATCCTGCTCAAATTAGGTCAGAGAGGCCTCGAGGCGTTGATATTGACAGTTTATGAAAGGCGTGAAATGATGCGACAGGGTTAGGTGAAAACTTTCCCCGCATGAGCAGAAGCAGCGTGGTTTTAATGGTGGGCCGACAGCGTTCCGTAAGACGCTTGGAGCTCGCCTCGATCCGTAGAACCGACGACGCCGGACAGGAAGTGTATTTGATGCGAGCGTCGGCGTCCGCGCAGGAAATAATAATAACATGACATAAGATGAAGGATGTGGTTCTAATAGAGGATTATCCACTACGGTAACGTCGGGGACGTGAAGGAAGCCCAGGAAGTCCGATCAGGACGCGCAGACGTAAACACCCTCACTCTCGCGGCGCTTTCTGCCGGCTTTCAATTCCACCACCCCCTCTTTTTCTCTCGTCTCCGTTTCAGCCGAGCGATTTTCGCCGCGCCCCCGAGGAAAGTGCTGCGCGGCTCCGTCAGAAGATATTCTTACCTTTTGCTGCCCGGCTACAGTCGAGAGCTCGTGTTGCCTCTCAATGCGCGAGCAGGTGCTCGTCCGCCGGAGGAGGAGTTGGCACTCGCCCAGAGATCCGAGAAGGAAGAGCGAGACGGACGGGGGGAGGAGGGGAGAGCGAAGAGGAGGAGGAGGAGTGAGAGATTCTGTCATGCACTGGGTCAGAGGAATGTCTAACTATAATCATCTGTGATGGTATAATCATAGCTCAGTCAAACTCCACTCCGGGCTCATATATCCCCCTCCCCGTACGAGTGTGTAGCGCTCGCTCCCCGCTCTCTGATATGAGTGAAACTGGCAATCTGACTTTAGAGAACCAAGTCTCTAACTTCTAAAAGAGTCTTTATCATTCCGAGAGTTTTTTTTTTTTTTTTTAGGCTAATCTACGAGTGCTTTTCTCATTTTAATCCCCGCCTTTGTATGAAGAGTGTCCCATCGGGGCTGCCATACACCAGAAGATTAATGAACCCAATTTGCCAAAGTGACCTTTTGGCTGCTGAAGCACGGCTGCAGCTAAGCCTCTTAATGCCTGCTTTAAAAAAAAAAAAAAAAAGAAATGTTGTTATAGCGAGCAACTCTTTAGATAGGACTGGGAAAAATAACCATATCAGAAGTTTCGGTGGGGGCGGGGGGTCCGGATTAAAAAACGAGTGATGTCGCTGCCACACCAGCCGACCCCCAACCGGAGGATGAGTCGCACACTTAGAGCGATCGGATCTTTAAACGTCCGAAAATGCGTTTGGAGTGGAATTGAGGCGAACGGCAGAACAAGCGGGCTCTTGTTATTGTCGACGGGGCTTTATTGTTTCAACTATTTACGCTAGATTTGATGTCAGAGGCCAGCCTTTGACTGCGGGTTGGAGAAGAAATGTATCCCCGGGGCTAATTTGATCTCCAAATGGTGTTCAAACTCCACGTGGACTGAAAGGGTTCGAATGGACTTGTTGAAATAAATACGTCCTCGGTTCAGGTTCTTGGTTTCTAGGTGTTGCTCGGGACGCATGGCGTCCACCCGTTTGCCGCCACGGATTGAGGAGGACGAGGCAGTGTCTGATGCATCGGCGAATTGAAAGAAATAAAACCGTTGTATCGTGGGAGAAGGGAAGCTCAAGTGGAAACAGAACAATTCATTGGCGATTGGTCAACATCGCTAGTGAGGCAATGTCAACAGCCAAGTCTGCAGTCGTGATACGGTAGGACTGTCAGGAGGAGCCGGGAATCGAACCACCAACAGTCCGATTAGATTGACGCCCGTCTCCCGACTGAGCCACAGCTGCCCTGCTCTCTCGTCCCCCTTCCAACTCATTCCAAACTCCTGCTGGTCCAGAAAGGCCTTTGTCGTGAAGTCGAGAATGAAGCTCACCTTGAGATCGTGACAACAAGACTGGATGAAGGGGCCAAAAAAGAGCCCAAAAAACGAAGACCCTGCAGACCTGAGCCACCAAGATCACCATCGGTTGACAGCGAGTGGCGAGCCGGTTCAGTTACCTCAGAAGTGCAACATCCCAGGATGGAGATGCAGAGATGGATGTCTTCCAGTGTACGTGACGAGTCTGGACATCCAAGGCCATCAGCGTCAAAATGAAGCAGCCTACAGATGTATATGCCGCTGAGACATGCAGCCCTGGTCCACCAGGGATGCCTTGGAGGGATCCTTCAAGTAGCTGACAGGGGCCACGTCCCTAAGGTGGAAATCCCAGAAAGAAACACTTCCGGGAGACAGAGAGCACCAGTATGCGAAAGGACAGTGGGTCTACCTGGACACATTGCCATGGATACCAGTAGGAGGCCAGAGAAAACCTGGTAGGCCAAGAGAGACCTGACGAAATACTTTCAGAGACAACCTGTATGCCATTGAGATCAAGCGGGAGGATGGTGAAACGCGCGCTGCCAACAGGGAACGCTGGCAAACCCTCACTTCCTGGCACAGGAGGAGTTAAGTCTAAGTAAGTAGGATTACTCAACACCTAGCTATTTTCCCAAAGACTTGCTCTCCAGCTCAGAGGATTGCTTGTTTTGGTGGAAATTAATTGGAAGGCGCTGTCGGAGTGGTTCTCCCAAACCCTCTTGTCTTTGCGATTCATCCCTCCATCCCCATCAGGTGTCTGTGGTTGATTTCCTGGGTGGCGGAGTGGTCGTCGCAGAACAGAGCGGTTATACGGCGCGGAAAAACTTAGGACACTTGCCTTTGATGCTCTCAGTGTCCGAAACATGTCACTCGCTGGCCTACGGGGTTAAAAAAGCCCTTAAAGCAGCCGTGCTTTGTGTGGCTTTCACCTTTGAAGCTAACTCCACCTGATGGACGATCCAGTTTCTCCGAGTTGAGCACAGCGGCAGGAGCATGTCGATGGGATTTCAGCGCCGGCGTTTGGTATTTTCAGACGATTTTAAGGCTCGTAATGAGCAGTCTGGAGCTGTTCTCTCTAACCCCGTGGTCCCAGGAGAAATCACTCCCGCCGCAGGAGTGTATCGCCGAGGCTTTTAGAGGCATTCCAAAGTGCACTAAACACATTATTCGGCTCCGAAGCTTCTCTAATTCTTCTGTCATTTCTTGAATTTGCAGCCATACTTAGCCAGTTAAAACAATTTGAATACATTTAAAGTAAGCAATCCCAGCAGTGCCGCGCAGGGGTAATTTAACCGCGCCTTCTTTGACGGTAAATAGAGTTTGGAGCCGGTTTCAGAGGCGGATGTCAATTGTTGGGACACTTGTCGAACACAGATGCACGTCTTCGCGCAAATGATCTGACGGGAATGCAGATGAGGAGTGGGAGCTCCCAGTATAGGAGCAGGAACCCTCTCGGACTCTGAGGTGTTTGTCCACATGAGATGTGTCTGTGCCAGCCTCGGGTTTCGGTTTCATATCTGACCTATATATTTGGAAAATTAAGATGGATGGGTCAATGTGTACAAACTGGAAATGTGTTGATCCTCAACCTTCCTAGTTGCCTCCAGGCAAATCCTAAATCATGAGATTTAGGACGCCATCATTCAATTCGGGGATGAAACGGCCGCAGAAAAAGATGTAGCGAAACCCCTGTTTTTGTCAGCCCTGGTGGAGCTTCTCCCTACCGCCGCCACGGACGTCATCCCCAGTGAGTGTCCGGAGGCTAAAAAAAGATTCTCATTACTTTTCTATACATATTCACCGGAGAACCCACACATGAGCCACGGGGAAATGTACCTTAACACACAGACGTAGAAAGACTCACTCTATATATAGAGAGAGAGAGACTGAAGGGCAGAGGCGTTCTAAGAACCAACCAGCTTGAATTTCCTTCTTGGAACTCCCCTCTTCCAGGGCAACTTTTCAGTTTAGCAACAAAAGGCATCTGTGACACGCACCTTGAGCTCCACACTCAAAGACAAAGCACATATTTTCTCCCTGCACTGTGTGAAGAACCCGGCTGTTAGCTAACTCCCGACTTTTGGTGAAAATGCTACTATTCCAATCACCAATGACCATGATACTTTTTTTTAAAAATGGTGTACCGCAGTCCGCGAGAAGTACCTGGTGATGGTTATGGTTTATGGACCAAGTCCCTAAGTCACCTGAGTTCCTATGGAACCGTGGTAGGAGCTGAAATGGGTCTTAGGAACTGAAGTTATAGTTCCTTTGCCGTCCAATTGCCCAAAGGAACGTCCCAATTCCTGAAAAGTTCCTCCAGTGTGAAAGGAACTACAGGAAGTCCTATGTTTCCAAGCCAGGAACTAGCTGGTGAGCGGACGGATACAGTTTGCCGTCATGTGCCACTGCACAAAAATGATTTGGGGGAAACTTTTTTTGCGCTTCAAGATGGCTCCTAAGCCATAAGCAAGACTCTTCACGCAGTGCAATATGTGAGTCTGACTAAAATCAAGTTTCGTCACCCATAGGAGCAAAACTCTGACATAAGTGGAGGACCTCCTGTATTGTCCATATTGTCATACAGATAAACGTCTACATGAGTGAATAAGTCAGTGAACAAGAAACCAAACCTTGTGGTTGAGCGACTCTTGATCTCGCCTCTGCTTGGCTGTGCCTCGCCGTCATATGTGAACGTCTCCAGGGCCAACGGAGCGCAAGTTTACTTAACTCCAGAATCCATGCAACGACACATGTCGGGTATGAGGTCCTTTCAGTGGGCGCGCCGCGCCGTTTGTTCGCATTCAGGAAGTAGCAGGATGTTGTTTTTCTGGACAAGAGCAGTCTGTTGAGAGCGCGGTCACTGGGTGAGGATATTGGTCGCCGCCGCCGCCCCCCTCCTTATTCACACGGCGTGCTCGCAGGCGCCGAGGCCGGTCGCCCGGCAACCGGTAAAATGTTTAGGGGAAATTCCTGCGCGGTCACGCTCACTTAACGCCGAAAACGATTCCAATTATTTAAGTTTTTTTGGTACGAGTAGCCTTAGATACGAGCCTGGACGCTTCATTTTCTCACACACGCTCCTCACGCCTCTCCGGAGAGCCGGATCCGCATTTCTGCCGGTCATTTAAGCGTCTGTCTCTCGATAAGAAACGCTGAAAGCTAATTAATGACATCTGAGAACGGCGTGCCAGCGCGGCCCAGTGTCCTCACAGTGTGGGACTTGTTCGCCAGGGAGGGGGCGGGAGGATGGGGGTGCAAAGGGAAAGTAAATGAATTGGAGTGGGCACCGATTGAACGAAGGAGGGGCGCAGACAGGCCCGAGCGAAGGGGAGGGGGGTGGTTAGAGAGGGTCCAGTTGGGTCTGGCCGCGGGAGTGCCCGCAGTCCCCTGTTTACACACAGCGAAATTTCTGACAATTTCACAGCTCTCCTTTCAGCGGGCCGCTGAAAAGGCGGACAGATCCCTTCCTGGTTACTCGCCCTCGCTCCGGTGAGAGCCGTCGCTATCATGGGAAAATCCGAACCTTTGGCACAGGCGGCGGGTTTACCTCCCGGCGTCGCGCCGCGGCCCGATTTGCAAACAGCGGCCCTCCCCGCGTGACGCCTGTGAAATCCGTGTGTGCGCGTGAGGCTCGGGGAGCACATTGTCGGGAGTTAAATCAAACAGGACCCCTCATTCAGGGGGTCGGCTCCGCGGCTCCGAGTCTGTTTGCATTCATGTGCTGCTTTCACCGCCGTCCAGTCGGAGCGTCACTGTGTTTGCGCCGCGCCGGGAGAATGTATACCGCATTGTTCCCTATATGTGGCCTGACCCCGTGGGTGCCATGGCGACAAAAACCTTCTTCTTCTTAATCAGACAAGAGGGCCCAGAGGGCAACGTGGCACACCGCCACCCATGCCCGGCGAGGATGAATGAGAGCGGGGAGGAAGATGGTGAAAGGAAGAGTTGATGTGACAGCGAAAGGGATGCATGGGAGAACGGGGGTCCTGCCAAAAAGGGGAAAGAAAAGTGAGAACTTGACTCTGCCTGCACTGTATTTCACCCGTATGGGCGAGGGGTCCGGCTTCTTTCTAATGTAAATGGGCTTCAACTAGATCTGGTGAAGGCCGGGAGGGGGGGGGGGGGGGCAGCGGGCCTCTTCACGCCTCGTCCCAGGTGTCTCATTACGCCGAGAGCGGCCCCGCGGAGGGTGTCGGCGCTCAGCTGATTCCAGGCCTTTCGCTGCAGAAGCAGCTGCAAAAACTCTCCGGCACCCTGTCAGAGGTTTTTGCATAT
>CAAKHD010021383.1:71135-98636 GCA_901007705.1 Fistularia tabacaria
GGAAAATTGTCAGCCCCGCCCTGAAGCTCGGGTGAGAGCCCAACTTGGGGGGGGGGGGGGGGGGGATGAGGCGAGGGGGGGGGGTAATTTATAGTTCGTTATGTGTAAATATTTGACCAGTGGAGCCGGGGAGCCTTTATTGATTCTTCCCACATTTTCAGCACTGAGTCAGCGGACAGAACTTCTAGCAACATCGCTACGACAAGCTAACGGCTAGGTGTTTGTTTACGCATTTCCGGACTAATATGTTTGTTTGTGTCGCCTGCGTTTGCAACAATTGTCAGCATTCATTCATTTGCTATACCGCGAGTCCTGCGCTAAGTCGGATGTGTGTGTGTGTGTATGTGGGGGGGAACCTATCCCAGCTTTCATTGGGCGACAGCGGAGGGGATCATCCAATCACAGGGCCACATCGAGAGACAAACAACCATTCAACCTGTCATTCAAAGGTCATACAGAGACATTCACTCACAATTAATATAGAGACCTACAACCATTCACCCTCTGTGACACATTTTATAGAGACATTCACCCATTCACCTATCATATTGAGACAACCAGCTATTCACTTTCTCATTCACACGGTCTCACATTTTGTGCTTTCCATTGAACCCTCTGCATGTTTTGGACTGTGGAAGGAAGCCCATGCAGACACGGGGAGAACATGGAGCGCTCGCACCGAAAGGTCGAACCGGGGACCCCCTTGTTGTGAGATGGACCGCGGAAGGAGAATAATGCGAAAGTGGTTCGACCAAAAACATCTTCTGCCTCCCTGGTTGGAGTGAGAGGAAGCTCCTCTTCGGAGGAGGGTTCCAAGCGGTGCTGTTTTTTTTGTACCGGATGACAAACTCCCCTCCTAAATGTCACATTCCTTGTATTTCTTGGTCCAAACCGAGGCGACGCGTCCACCATTAGACTAAATATAGTGCGTCTGTCCTGGCAGCCCAGGCGCACTCTAATAGCCCCTCTTCATCACCTGTCAAAGGTGTACCTTCAGCAACCCTGTATCTCAACTTCGATTTTTTTTTTTTTTTTTTTTTTTTCCCCCCTCCTAATTTTACTGTAAGATACAGGAAAAAAAAAAAGTTGTGCATGTCTGCAGCCTCTGATCGACAGGCCAGGCTTTTTTTGGGGGGGGCGTCTTTTCATTGGAACCCACTCCTTGTGCAGGTATTGATCTCCGACGGTGCCGAAGCCGCTGATAGCCGGACTGCAGAGGTCCCAGTGTTGCCGGCCGGTGCTGACGGGCCCGGACCTGCATCATTATTAGAGCACTAAGCATCGGCAGGCAGTGCCCCCGCCCCGTCCCCCTCCCGTGATAAACTACTGACAGGAGTCCGGGGCAGATAGGGTTCTCAGCATACATCAGCGCCGAAGAGCACATCAATTATTCACCCTCACAGTGGCCTATTGTAATTACTCTGCATTGATGGTCTGCCAGCTGCACGATTATAAGTCAACGGAATAAGCTAGGAAATCCAAAAACACGGGAGCGACCCTCTGCGGCGGCGGCGCCGTGACGGTTGTTTATTGCCGGGTGAATAAAGAGAAGAAAAAAAAAAAAAAGGAAAAATCCAGGTGGGTCAAAGGTCACCTGCAGATTGACTCGCAGATGAGCGCCGGCTGATTTGCCGAGCCGCGCGCACGGAGAGCTAATCGATGGCGCTGTTTACGTTTCATAGCGCCCCGTCCTTGCCTTCACTTTTTCAAAGCCGGTAATCTCAGGAGGAGGGGGGGCTGATTGGTCGTTTGTCAGTCCGCGCACGAGCTAGTCATAAGAGACGG
This sequence comes from Fistularia tabacaria, assembly GCA_901007705.1. NCBI lineage: Eukaryota > Metazoa > Chordata > Actinopteri > Syngnathiformes > Fistulariidae > Fistularia > Fistularia tabacaria. The sequence goes on from CAAKHD010021383.1 coordinate 72,921, forward strand.
CAAACAGTGTGTGTGTGAGTGTGTGTGTGTCTGTGTGTGTGAAGAGGACTCGGGTTGGAAGTGTGATTGGCGGCGCAGCACCGAAAGGCGCCCAGGTCTCGCTCGTTCAACAAAGCCCGGAGAGACGGGATAGAAACGAGGGCGACTTCCTTCTGAGCGAGGGCGACGGTGCGGACAACAAAGACTCGGCAAGCACGCGCACGTGCATGTGTGTGTGTGTGTGTGTGGATGCTGATCTTCATGTTGAAAAGATCCCCTGGATGGGCTCTTTGTGGATATAGGTGCGGGTCCGCATGCACGGCGACAAAAATACACACACCAGCCGTCCTCTCCACAGCTGGGGTATTTAGTGGCACTCAGATAATGCCAGATTCTGCGCCTCTTTTTTTTGGGTTTATTTGTTTTTTTTTCTCTCTCCCTCCTCCCTAAATACCAATTCACGGGCAAATAATGAAAGCGTTTCTTCCCCCGGAACCAGTGGGGGAGTTCCAGTGTTTTGACGAGATAAGGAATTCGGGCTCCTGATTCGCACCGGGGGAAAAAAAAGAAAGAGCGAGACAAATTGATCCCCTCATCGTCCCGGTCAGTTGTTTGTAAGCGAGAGCTGTCACTTCAGAGCGTAAAGATACACTCGGTGATATCCGGGCGTCGTTATCACGCCGGCTAATTTCCTCCGTCTCCCGCCGAGTCGCATCTGAATGGGGCGAAGCGTCCCGCCTGGGAGGGCGGGACGAGAGTCTTCTGGAGGCGCAGGGCGCTGCCGCGGCACGCAATTAGCCTTTTGTGGGGTTATTGTTTCCGAAGACGCCGAGCAGAAGCATAATGGGCGCAGGTGTGGAATTAGTGTTGTCTTGCGGCTTCCACTGGCACATGCTCGAGCGCAGCCGCCGTGGAAGCTCTCTGGAAACAATATTCAAGTTTCAGAGGGCGGACAAGAAAAGGAAAAATTAAGCGTCCCCGTGACAATAACTTTCAAACAAAGACACAAGCTGTGACTGCAGATTGGCGCTGATGTCATGAATATTAAGCGAGCGCGGATGTTATTTGCAGAGCGGCTGGATGCTGGATGCTAGCCGCCGCGCGCTCTCTCTAAAGAGAGAGAGGGAGAAAATTGACTTCTTTCCTTTTTTTTCTAGCCTCGGAAAAACTGCTGGCCTCATCCCGACATCTAAATGCATGGGATTAACCCTTTCCTTGTGATGGTTTCTCTGCATAATGGCAGCAGGCCGTCCTGCCACGCCCACAGAAACCTGCTTTTTCTTCCCCAATCCCACCCCCCCCCGGAAACCGTGCACTGGAGCTGCCGTTCATTAAGTATAGATGCTGTCCTGTAACAGCGCATCGGGAGGGAGGGGATTTGTTGCCCGTAGCATTTATGGAGAAGTCCCAGTTGGACAAGAAAGCATGCACACACACATACGTGCATCAAGGAAAGGAGGTTAGAAATGCTAATTCACACACACATGCGCACGCACACACTGACGGCGTTGCGAATCCAGCGCTCATTGTGAATTCCAGGCGGCAAGCCCCTTTATTCAATTGAGCCGCCATCCATCCCGGATATGGCAACGGAGAAAGGCACGTACGGCGGAGCTCCCGCGGCACCCCTCCACTCAGTCAAACACACCAGGGCCATTTGTGCGCACACACACACACACACACGCACACACACACACACACACACCGGTGCGCTTTGTTGGGGTGACGAAGACTCATTAGGGCCATAATGACCCAGTGCTACTCTCTAAAGAGTCATTGGGAGCAGCAGCGGTATGTCATAATATCACTTTAAGCGGTTATGTGTGTGTGTGTGCGCGCGCGCGCGCGTGTTCCTCCCCTGGTGACACCTGTGTGCAAGCCGCCGTGCCTCCCCCAAACCGAGCTAGGATGTTCTCCAGCCACCTGACATGCTGGGAAATAATTACTCGGAGAGCCTAAACAGCAACAAATAAAAAAGGGGAGGGTGCGTGGAGGGCTGCCTCGGACGACAGCGAGACGTGGAGAGACGTGTGATTCATCACTCGGGGGGAAACGGCGCACGGTTCCCGCGGGCTCTGTTGTTTTTGAATATGAAACAAGAGAGGAATTTAAACCCTGCTGGCTTCTTTCCTGAGAAACCTGACCAAGTTCTATCCGGCGACAGCTACAAAGGCTGTGGTGAGCAGTGATCTTTCACGCATCCGTTCATTCATTCGTTCGATATCTACCGGTCCTCCTGTACTGGCGGGGGTGCTGGAGCTTTTCAACACGGCCTTTGGCCGAGAGGCGGAGTTCATCTCCAACAGAGGGCCACTTATTGAGACAAAACAACCCTTCACCCAGTCATTCACACTTCAAATAGAGCCATACGACCAGTCACTTCCTCATTCATGCGTCATATAAAGACGTACAACCGTTCCCCCTCTCATCCACACGTTCGTAGAGAGAAACAACCATTCACCCTCTCATTCAAGCTTCTTAAAGAGACCTAAAACCATTCACCCTCTCATCCAAACCTCTTAAGAGAACCCTACAACAATCACCCTTTCATTCACACACCATGTAAAGACACACAACCACTCACCGTCTCATTCACACTTTTTAAAGAGAGGTAAAACCCTCTCCCTCATTCACTCGTCATACAATTCACCCTCTCATTCACATTTGTTGAGGGACCCTGCAACCAATCAGCTTCTCATTTACACACAATATAGAGACATACAACTATTCACCCTCTTTCAAACCCACCAACATTCAAACCTAATACAGAGACATGCAACCATTCACTCTCTCATTCACATGTCAGATAGACATTTGGGGTTTCTTGTTTTGGGGCTGCAGGAAGATACAGGAGAGTGAGGAGAAACCTCACTCAGAAACAGGAAGAACATGCAGACTCCTGTGGGAATAGAACCGGGGACCTTTTTGTTGTGAGGCAGAAGCGCTAACCGATGCGCCTGAACCAGTTGTAGCCTGTGCTCGAATCCAATTTAAGCGTCGCGCGGGGACTCAAAACCTGGAACGTTCACGTTTCGATCGCAGCGAGGAGCGGCGGTGCAGGGAATCTGTCGCCCGCCACAATCTGAGCTTTGCTCTCCGGCCTCGGTCGCCGTACCGCCGACTGGCAGGCCCCGCCTCCCGCACCAATCTGCACGCTCCGCTGAGCCAAGCCACGCGGTGCCATCCTCCCTTCTGCTGTCAGCCTGTTCCGTCTCCAGTTCACTCCCGCGACCGACTCCCGCTATGAAAGAACGCAACAAAAGCTGGTATTTCCTTTGCTAGCGATGGATGATTATTCGGCATCGTGGATCCACGCCGGCCGGATGTGACTGTAACCGTCTTCCTGTCGCCGCAAAACTGCGCTACGGCTGTTAATTAGCATCCTCAGGATGGCGGGAAACCTGTTGATAAATGACGCGAGAAGCGCAGGACGATTATGAATTCTGCTCAACGTTTCAGACGTGGAAACCAGAGCAAAAAGGGGGGGATGAGTTTGCTCGAAAGCCGGCGTCGATTTTGCATGTGAGGCACGACTCGGAGAAACTCCTGCAGCGGGAGCGTGGCTCGCGGGAGCGTGGCTCGCGGCGCCGCACCGCTAATTCCGCCTATGTTAAAACCGAAATTACCTTTTGTTTGCCTTTCCGTGTCGTCTCTTCCCCCTCGCTCGCCCCCCCTCCCCCCACCAGCACAGATTACACCGCAAATTGGGCCGAAATTTTCCGGCCGACCCCCGACTGGAGGACCGTATTTCGTTTTTTAAATATTGGCCCGGACCACGTCCACTTGTTTGCAGACACGTGGGTAGTTGGAGAAAAGCCTCCATTTCCTCTGAAAGTCAGTCTTTTCCATTAGCGTGTGTGTGCGTGTGTGTGTGTGTGTGTGTGTGTGTGTGCGTCACATTGAGTGTTTTCAATGTTTTGGCCGCATAAACTGGGCTGCACAAACCCTGCAGTGGGAGGTGGCCAGTCGCCCACCAAGCACCTGGGTTACGCGGCGTAGTCTGTTTCCCAGTTTAAATCCAGGCAGTACCAGTTTCCCCTCTATTTAGATGGATTATAAATTGTATCTTTTGTGTCTAAAGCAGGGCTGGGACTTTAACGCCGCAAGTTCTGCAAGTTTGATTAATTAATTACCAAAAAAAAAAAAAACTGTACGCATTTTAATCGCACTTTAATTTGCACGTTTCTCAGTGCACTCGTTCCAATGGGACAGATTTCACCGTTGCACTGACTGAGGATGTTCTTTGCACTTGATGCAGGAAGGCTTCACGCTCGTATGCCCCCTGTTTGCACCGTGACGCTAAACATGTCAGAGCTAGCATGAAAGTCGCTAATCTTAACTCTGTGGAGGATAACACCATTGCTAATACGAGCGAGGAGAGTGTCGTCAGCCAGTACCGGACCGCCTTCAAATCCAGAAAAACAATGTCCACGTCGGTTTTGACCGATCCACTGATGAGATGGTTCGCTGCAGACCACTCCCTTCTCCGAGACAGAAGATCGGTGCCTGCAGGAGGCTCTGCAGATCGCGTGAACTGATGAGAATTATGAGCCACCGTCTAGAAAGTCCATCAAAACCGGGACAGGGTCGTGACGAACAGACGCAGAGTCATCGATTAACACGACTCAGAAGTTTAAGCTTGCGTATATTCATTCATCCAGCAAACAAACTTGAATTTCATTTTTCTCACGCTTAGCATTAAAATGCGATTCATTGGTTACCAGGCCTCTAATTGACTTTTTTTATCGAGTCCCCACCCCTTGTCTGAACCTGAGGGAGAGTTCAGGTGTCTTGACTTATAATACAGTGTTCTAGGAAATAGCGACTCTAGCATGGAGGAATATCAGGAGAGTTTGAGGGAATAGCACAAAAAACTGTCGATGGTTTCCACTCATGGCCAGCCGCCATGCAAGGCGGCATCAGGGGCAAACTGGGGGTTCATTTTTTTGTCCAAGGGCACTCCGGCATGTGGGCAGGAGGAGCCGGGAATCAAACCGCCAGCCCTCTGAACACGTTTGCCGCAGGCTGTCAGAAGAGGTAAAAGAAGACCCGCGTCCGAATGGAACTGACGCTTCGATCGGCGCCCCGTAACTTTAGAGGACCTAAAATCCGCGCGTTCGAGATTCGCCGCGTGAGTGGCAGGGAGGCTTCGGTGTGCCTGTGACAGCCATTGTGCGCCCGTCTGGCGGCGTAGAGAGAGAGAGAGAGAGAGAGAGGGAGCTGCCACGAAGCGACTCGCAGACGTCTGACAGGAGGCGCCCCGCCGTCTGTCACCCCTCGGCTCCGACTGGGGAGGCCTGCCTCCGCACCCTGCTGGGGCGCCGGATTGGGATGCGGGGACGGGGCGTGGCCACTCGAATTAACTCCCGAGCGAACGGAAACATCAGACGGCAGCCGCCGCCGTCTCCGTCTCCTCATGAATATGTAAAAGACGGAGGTCAAGGAGGCGTCAGCGACTCTTGCCCCCCCGGGGAATTGAAGGCAGGAGATAAGAGGCAGAGATGTTTGCTTCTGATGTTCGCAGCCGAATAAGTTTGTTTTACGAGCCTCTCGGTAATCTATTGTCAACGCATCCTGGCGCTTTTCTCCCCGCTTCTCCCTAAAAAATATTTGTTTGATTTGACAGCCCTTTGTCTTGCCGTGAAAAATCAGACGAGAACTTTCCGGTGGAATTTCCGGCAGCGTCGTCCGCCCCGTGTCCCCTCGCGCCCGGGCGGGACGGCTTGAAAGCCCTCGGATACGTTGAAGCCAGTGCCAAAACCGCGCCCTTCCCTTTGTGCGGACCCCCCCGAACACCCTGGCACCGCATCAGTAGCGGAGAATACCTAGTTGCCGGGCCTTTTGATGGTCCGAGACGACGGCAGGAAGCATTTGGGTTTTTTATTTTTCATCTTTTGTTGTTGAATGGCGCGCACGCCGAGTCCTAGCGCGGTGGGTGAAAATGAAAGGTCAGGTCCAGACCATTATTTGTTGTTATTACCGCCCTCCTGCCTCCCTCCCGGGGGCCGCTGTGAGCGGACGTGGGCTTCGACATCCCATTAGGTCTGTCAGCGCGGTGATCTGCACTCCTTCAGTAAACTATGTGCTTCTCATTAGAGCCTAACCTCCCCAGACCACCGGGATACAATTCATTTTCAAAACTTATATTCATGTATACAGCAATGTTGCATCAACGTCGGCTAATCCCTGTGCCGGCTTATGAAATGAAGAAGTTATAATTGATCCGTTTTACGTAAACAGTCGGGGTTTATGCAAATTAGCCGAGTGTTTTTTTTCCGCAGGAGTGGTGAAACAGGAGAAAGGAAGCAATATTTTTGTTGCTGAATTGATTGCTGTATCTACTCAAGCGTCCCCTGAGGCGCCTCTGGAGTTTCAGACGAGCCTCGCGGCCATTAAAGAGACGCACGGCTGTAATTGCTCCTCCGCTTTATTACAAAATGTGCGCCCGTTTGCCCCTTTTTTCAATTACACCTAATGATATTTCATTATGCGCACCCCATGTTTGCGCTGTTTATTTGTGTCTTCCCGTGCTCCAGGAAGGTGCTGGCATTGCTAAATCACCCGAGCGAATTGGTCCGGTTCTCCGTCAGGTCATGTCAGACGTCCGGAGGGGAGGAGGCTGGCACAACCCGAACGCTGCTGCCAACATGATCGGTTAGAAGGATTTAAAAGCATAATGAGAGGGAAAAAAATGGTTAATTAGAGGAAAAAACAATTCCATTTTGCAGATGACACTGTGTTGTGTAGTGAGATCTACAGAGAGCTGGAGGTATGCTCTGGGAAGGAGAGGGATGAAGGTTAGCTAAAGAAAGACAGAATACATGTGGTGAGGGAAAAAGGAGTGGAGATAAAGGGTGGAGGAGTGCAAGGACTTGTACTATAGTGCTAAAAGTTCAGAGCGATGGAGAGGGTGGACAAGAGGGAAAGAAATGTATGAGAGCAGGTTTGGACTCGAGGAGAAATATGTCATTTGTCTGCATCAGCCAGAGTGGAAGTAAAGGTGCCGAAAACGGTGATGAGACCAGTGATGTTGTCTGGTGGTATCGAAGAAAAAATAGTGAGCAGAGTTGGAGATGAACATGTTGAGGTTGTCTTTCAGTCCAAGGCCAGGGTCTGGATCTCCCAGCCGATGGTGGATGAGGCCTGTTGTATCAGAGGTGAGGTCGTATATATATAAGGGGAGCGCAGAGAAACAGAGGTCACGTCCGCTTGTCGTCCAGCAGGACTCCGATTTATTGGTTCCAGTGAATGGAGTAAACGAGAATGCATGAGAAGTACAGGTTGTCGACTAAACAGGTGGTGAAATGGATAAAAATGATTTGGGAAACAGTCAAAAAATGGTAATGGAAATAGTAACTATCAGCAAGGTTGTTGCAGGGCCGTGGGAGCGTAGCCCATGTTTGTATAAGCGGGTGTTGGCGATTAAGATGCAACGGGAATGTGTCTCACGAGAGAGAAGTGGAAAAGTACAGGGAAATCACAGAAAAAAGAATGGTTCCAGAAAATGAATAACACAGTAAACGTGAGATGTTCTGGAGATAAAGTCAGACTGAGATGGGTCGGGCACGGACAGAGGAGGGATGGTGAAGATCTGGAGGAGAAGGATGTTGAGGTTTGGACTGCCAAGCAGGAGGTCTGGAGGAAGACTAGAAAGGAAGGTTTATGGATGGAGTCAAGGAGGATGTGAAGTTAGCCTCAGCTTGACGGAGGCCGAGGATTCCCTCTGAGGGGAGCAGCCCAAAGGAGAGAAGAAGAAGATTTATGGAATATATTTCTCCTTTCACCAGACTTTAGTTGCGTGTCGTGTTGGAAGCCGTGACCGACGGGAACGAAGCAGGAAAATCCTCCATCCGGCGCCCGTTGATCAGGTTCCATTTGGCAAACTGAAGAGGATGGACCCGCCCTCTGTCAACGCCGTGGCGTCAGGAGGTAGCTAACTTCCCGTCCTGGAAGGCTGTCCTGTCCCTTTTACTGAAGAAGCTACACGCCATCTTTCTGGAGTAATGTTCTCGTCACTCGTTGTCGGGGAATTCGGTTTCAATCGAATTTCGCCGTCCGATTGAGACAGTGCGCTCCAATTACGCGGCCGTTGTTTTGCTGTTGATAGGGTCCCTTTTTTTGGGGGGGGTTCTCTCGCTGGAGACCAATCGGGAAAACACTGTGACCTACGAAGTAAATGCCTCCGCTATGAGACGACGTGATCAGTCGTGAGAAGCTTCTCCACCTAGCAAAGAATGACGGAAACAGGCCGATCTCTCTTCCTCGGCCGGGATGATTCATCCGTTCCTTGAAACATTTTAAACCCGTGTGGAAATGATGTCCCCGTTCAGGGACGGAAGGTACGAAAAAAACAACAACTATCTATTATCGTCGCAGCTTCCGCGACCCACAACGAGGCACTAATTGAATCGCTGCAAACAAAAGCACAAGGCGAACACACGAAACGCGGCGCCCTGTCTGGCGCCGAATGCTTTTTCCATCAGAAAATACAGCGGAGGGCGACGGCTCCGTCTGGAGCCGCCAAGGATGACGCTCGGCGAGTCTCCTGGCGGCGGCATCTGCTGCTGTCACTCCAAGGGTATCGGGATAGAGACTTTGCGGCGTTGAATTCAGAAGGGCATTTTCGTGGGTCGGTGGACCTCATCTTTTAGAGTGATAGACAATTTGGCGAAAAACGCTGGTCGGGGAAGGAGCAGAGATACCTTTTGACTGCGCGCACCAGATTCGGTGCTTTCCTCGGCCGACTTGTACGGTATTTCAGTTCCTGATTCCGGTCCCTCGGCCATTTAGGCTCAAGGGAAACAGGAAATGAGCGTCACTTTAATGAGTCTCAGCCCCGTAACGCGATCATCTGCGTCCTCAGTGATGACTTTCCTGGCTCGTTGCCCCGTGGCCACAATAAAAGGAGCGCGGCTGCCGCTCGCTACGGCAAAACCTGAGAAATCAATTGGCGTTATTCGACGGAGATTTGCCCCCCGGACCACAACAAAATAAGCGGCGTGGTCTTTGAGATTTTAATTCGCGGGTTACTCGTCGATGTGGAGCGCGATTTTCCGGGCCGGGTCTCCGAGGCCGCGCCGCTCGCGACCCACGTGGCCGGGTTGCCGGAGAGAGAAAAATGTTGATGAGCTGATGTTCGCTGGATGGACGCGGAGCCGACAGCCTGTGAGGGGGTTGTCTTCCTTCTGCGCGAGATGAGCGTCTCTGAAATGGAAGCCGAGGAACCTCACCAGCCCACAGCCATGCAAATAATCCATCCTCATTTAGCTAATGAACATCCACCCACACTTCCCTTCTCTTTTGTCTTGCCCTCCACAGACCGTCATTTTCTCCGTGTCTTCCCCTCTCGAGTCCCTCTCTCTCTTAATCTTGTCTGTTTCTCGGAGACCCGCTCGTTCGCATCCACCTCTATTCATCTCGTCCTCCCTCCCTGCGCCGCCCCTGCGCCCTGCGCCGCCCCCCAACTTAACGCTGATTACCGTAACATGGAATCATTAGGAAAAAGCCATTTACAATCTCCGGCACGTAGTTCCTGCCTGTCATTACCGTCCGGGGGCTCCAGAGATTCCCCGACTCTTGTCGGCGGCGGCGGGCCTCGCGGCAGCACAAACGCGAGTATCTGGGGCTTGCGTCCACGTCGGGCGAGCGAGGCGTCTCAGCCGCACGTCGTCGTTCCTTAGCGCTCGACCGGACGCGCCTCGGTGGCTCCGCCATTACCCAAGAAAGATCTCCCCCCTTCTGGTGCCGCTACCCACGCTCCACCAGTGCGCATTTTGCGAAATTCAGAAGTGTTTTTTTTTTCTCTGTCAAATACAGGTTGTCTTCTCCCCCCGCGGAGGAGGGGGTGCGGGGGGGCAGGAGGCGGGATGATCGATGCACCCTTGAAATCCACATATCCCCCTGGCAATTTATCCTCGGTGACACAGCCTCAGAAAGTGCGTCTTGATCTCCACAGATTAGTCTTGGCACTCCCGGATTCATTTATTTCAGTTCTGAGCGGGAGCCCTCCCGCTTATTCGCAAATAAAAAAAGCGGTGACGGCACAAAAGGAACGCTCGGAATTCTGCTTTCACGAGAATTTTTTCCCCGTTAATTCTCATGCGATACGTAATTGCGTAATTAATACATGCAAAGTCTTGATTACTTGATTAGTGGCAATTAGCTGATTGCAGGGATAAGACGCCGGGAACAAAAGATGAATACGCTCAGTGAATAAAACAGCCTTTGTCTGATGGAGAACGGCCTAATGTGCCGTCGGGTATGCCGATGTCGAGATGACCCCCCGGTCCCGGCGTGTGTCCGCGCCGGCCATGATTCCGCATACATTACCCTTGAGTCTCGGCAGCCGGATTGCGGAATATTCGACAGAGGCTGACACCCACTTGTGTTCTCTGCCGGCCGTGACTCCGTGAATAATTCTCATAATCCAATTTACTTTTCATGAGGCGTCGGAAGCGAACGTGACGCCGCCACGAGCGTGGACGCAGAGGTCACCCGTTGTGCGGGTATCACTTCGTCAGGGAAATAGATGCAGGAGGCGCGGGGCTTGATGACGACTGGTGGTTGCCCGCGACCTCCGCAGCTTCTGTTCGAAACTGATGCTCACACTGCTAGCTCGCCAATATTTTGACCATGTGCTGACCCGCGAGGGCTCGAGTTACCGCACGCTTGTCAGATCCGGTCCGGGCTGCCGGGGCCAATGTCTGACGCTTGCGTTTCTCCCTCGGTCCCTCAAGTAATGATCGATGATCAGCTGCGCAAAGTGACTCTCATCCCCCCCCTGAGAGAATTTAAGAAGCTACGTGTAGGCGGCGTAGAGCCGAAGCAAGATGCTTCCTGGGTCACTCCCTTTCCAGATGGGCTCTCCATTTTCTCTTCATGGCTTCTGCCACAGTCCCGAAACAGTCGGTAGGCTTACCGAGGAGTCCGAATTGCCCAGATGTGTGAGGAAGGGAGGGAACAGTTGTATGTCTCGGAATGATTCTCGGTACGTCCGGGTTAAACCCCACCCCTTTCCTCAATGCCAGCTGTGATTGGCTCCAACCCTGGCACGACGCTGATCATGGGATATGGGACAGGGACTTTTTCATCCAAAGACGGGGGGTCGGGTCCTGGTCGTCACGGCTTCTGAAGGTCGCGCGGATCAAACATCCACACCACCCAGGTGGAGTTGGTCGTATTGCTCGACCGCAACCCGCTCGTGTTCTCCGCTTGTCCTCAACCCTTCGCTTTGTAGACGCAAAAAAAAAAAAAAATCCATCAAGGAGCCCTTTTCTGCAAAGGAGTATTTAAAACCCCTGAAAGTCCTGCTGTCCATTCTTGTATTTGTGCACTCCGTCCTCGTTCCAGGTAAGAAGGGATTAAAGGATGAAGGGAAAATAATGGAAACCATCCTGTGACCTGGAGCGGGGACAGGATACATCCCGGGCCAGAGTCTGAAGTGGTTTACGGCGTGCTGACTTTGACAAGGGGAGTACCCGAGTCCCTCACACAGCAGTTCAATTAACTTGATGAGGTATGACACTTTAATGGCCCGGCCGCCACACAAATCAGCCGGGCTTACATTTCATTTCCCGGCGTCTGGCTGGTGGATACGGAGGCATTATGTCAACACAAGATGGCCGCCGCTGCCAAAACAGACCCAACGAGCTGGCCAGCATATGGACATTAGCAACTAAAATGCTTTTCCTTTTGGCTGCCCCCCTTCAAGGGAATCATCCGCCTCCATCTGACCCTCTCCTCCGCACCAACTATCTTGTCCTCTTTCACTTCATCTATGAGTCTCCTCTTTGGTTTCCTGCCAGGCTGCTCCAGCCTCAGCTTCCTCCTACCCTCTCCCTCCTCTGGACACGTCCAAACCATCTCAGTATGACTTTATCTCCAGATCATCTAACGTGCCGTTCTTCTGATGGACTCGTTCCTCGTCCTGACTGCCCTCCTCACTCCCAAACATCAACCTCTTCATCTCTGCTGGCATGTCTCACCATCTTCTACGCATTTCCTTTCATTTAGGCCGATAATCTTTGATCCACTGATCCCAACCTGCTTCCACAGGTGTCTCCACCACTTCTCCTTGTTCTCCACCGCTCTGGACTGTTGACCCCAAGTACTCAACAGCCTCCTCCTCCTTTATCTCCACTCCCTGTAGCCTCACCGTTCCACTTCCCCCATTCACACAAATGTATTCTGTCTTATTGCCTTCCTCCCTCTCCTCTCTGGAGGATACCTCCTCCACCTGTTCCCTGCTCTCGCCACACATCGCAATGTCATCCGCAAACATCAAGCTCCATGGAGATTCCTGTCTGGCCTCATCTGACCACCAACATAGCGAACAAGAAGGGGCTAAGAGCAGATCCCTGATGCACTCTCCCCGGAAAATCACTAAAAACTATTAAAGATAATTAAAATGTATTAAAAATAACAAAAAAATATATAAACACATTGTTTGTAATGAAAATAATAATAAAAATCATTATCATCATCATCATCATCATCATATTATTATTATTATTATTATTATTAATAATAACAGTAATAATAATGATGATGATAATAATGATAATGATAATAATAATAATAATAATGATTTTGCAGCGAATCATGATCTCAAGTGGTCAGACCTCGTGGACCAAATCATTTAATATTATATATTTAATTCTTTTGTAGGGATCGTCATTCTTTTTTCAGATAAACGGGGGAAGTATTCTTGGCTTGGCGGACACTTTCAGACATCGTATTGCAATTTACAGTTTGAACCCAAAAAAGAATTACCTGGGCCTCCTTCAGTCGCCTGACCCTCCCTCAACGTCTGCGGATCCTTCGCGGCACGATGGTGACTGTTACACAACCCCTCGCCGATTCGCACAAAGCAACCCCTCACATCCCCTCGTCGAATGCAGGATTAACGTAATCCCGGCGTACGGAGAAGTTTGAGTGTCCCCGTGTCGCCGGGGCGAGTCCCGCTCTCACGTCACGCCGGGCCTGCGACAACGCGCCCTGCTGCTTTTACCCCTTCGTATACCAATGAGTGAAGGGACGGTTTATTCACTTAATGAAAGAGTGGGGGATATTTGCGAGAGGGGTAGAATTGGCGCAGCCACTTAATCATCTTTTGTCTGAGTGTGTCTGAGTATTGCTCCTGCTACGGAGACCTCTATATGTCAGTTAGCATTACACTGCGAATAGCCTTTCAAGAGGCGGGAGGCTGAGCAGTGACATCCGCTCTAATAGTGATTTGGATTAATGCTAATTTGGGGCTTACCGTTTCTTCTCCTTCTTCTTCCGCTGCTGCTGCTGCTGCTATAAACAAGGTCGCTGCCGCGGCATTAAGCAAATTTGACTGGCGTTAAGGGACGTAAAAACTTTGAAGATGCCAGGGTTTTAAATACTTCCAAGTCGCCCGTGCCGGCGTGGGTTTGCTCGGCTCTGCGGAAGTGAGCCGCAGCCCATGGCGGGAGTGTTGCTCTTTGACTTAAATACTCATAAATACGGATATCCTTCAGCCGACTTGCCCGGAGACCATTGTAGTTCTCGGTTTATTCCCTCAAGCTACGCAAGGGGGTTGTTTCCGACTCGTCACCTCACCGTAAGCCGAAGGTGCAACCGAGAAATTGCGGGTTCGCACCCCCGGATTTACATTGGGAGGGGGGGCGGGCTCGTCGGCCTGCCATCCTCCGGCGCTACGACTGGAACACGCGCGTCGAGCTGCTGCCCCTCCTCCTCCGAGCTGCAAATCTCAGCTTACAGTCTCGGTGGTTTGTTATTCCCGTCTGTGGTCTGAAGGGATCAAGGAGCGCCCTACGGAAAATAAATAAGGGAGATTTCAAGCTTTTTACTTTGTGTTCAAGGTTTAGTGGGTGAAAACTTCTCCATGTTGAATTGTCTGTAGTTTTGAATGAGAGAGTGAATGGTACATGCGTCTCTGTGTGACTGACGGATGATCCAGATTCAGCCCGGCCCTCACCGAATGGCCACTGGGATTGGCTCCAGCGCCCCGACCGACCCCGAATGAACGAATGAGTAAATGGGTGATTTTTCTTGGTTCTGATGTCTGCTAATGACAAGACATGTTTTTATTTTGCTTCCTGAATCAAAAAATCATTTTTAATAACATAAGTCGAAAATACACACTTTCTATGCTGTACTGTACTGTCTATCTGTCTATCTGTCTATCTGTCTATCTGTCTATCTGTCTATCTATCTATATATCCATCTATCCATCCATCCATCCATCCGGCTATCCAGAGAGGGAGCTAGTTAGTTATATTTACATAGATTCAGTCCAATGAGATGGATTAGGTCAACTGAAGACCCTCAATTGTCAAAATGTGTGAATGATGGGATTCCCGCTTGTCGCCAAACGACAGCCGGGATAGGCTCCGCCCTTTTTACCCCAATCTGCGACTACGTGTTAATTGGTATAGATAATGAATAAATTGGTAAATGAAGGAATGAATGATTCCGCAGCTAGTTTTCTTTGCAGATGACTGTAAGACACGAACCCGCTTGGACTCAGACGCATGGAAACGACTTGATTTTTCCCGGCAGTAATTGCGAGACTTTTCTCCCGACGCTCGGCGCAACCTCATCGTCGACGCGGGGCCGTTTGGTCGACGCCAAGTTAATCTGTTGGAGACGCGGCTCCATGTCTTCGACAGTCGAAACACTCGTCAAAGAAATAATCCTGTTTCGTGGAATCAAGTCATAGCAGATTGTCTTGAATTAATCTCCGGTGTAAAATCTAATCCGCGCGAATCCCTTGATTTCCAGGAAGCTGTGATAATCCGGTATCGGGCCGAGGCTTTAAATCTTGTTTCTAACACATGTCCGTTCCCCTCTTTGTGATCCGGCAGCCGACGGGCGCCTCAAGGTGACTCTGCGAAAACAACGCTGACGTGGATTAAATCAAGGCGTCCCTGTTCTGTGATCTTCAACCTGATGCTCGTTTTTCGGAGCGTAAAAAAACTTTGAGGCGCGTGTGTGAGCGCAGCGCGATCACCCGCAGGATTCTGCGCACGGCGGTTGTGCGCTCCATCCTTATTTGCTGCTCGGCCGCACTCGGTATTCAAAGCACGGGGAGTTTTAGATTACCCCCCCACTCTGCATGTGTTGCTCTCCGCAACTGCCCCTTTCATCAGCCCTTATTGGTAATCAACCGACGCCGCCATTTCTGCCCGCGCACCAGGAAAAGATTGCCGAGCCTTGACCCGACCCCGGCTTTCACACCGTGGCTCCTGTGATTTGGGGTGATTAACCGGCGAGGGCCGACCGTCGGGGCCCGTCGTCTGAATTCTAACGAGGGATTAGGCCTCCCGGGTCGGCGGTCTGAGCGGGAGGAGGAACCCGCCGTGCGTTTGGCCGCCGCTCATTTCCTGCAAACCACATTACGGGGCGCACGCGGGGCCACGCAAATATGACAGATAAGCACACGCAAAAAATCACGTCTAAGCAAACATGAAGATTAAGCACGTGCACGCGCACACTCACACATAAGCCAGCATGGGGGTTGCAGCTGTGCTTAGATTATGAATCTCTATTAACCTTGCCAACCCATCAACTCAATCTTAATGAGGCCAAAGATAGGCTAACACTCTCTCTCTGCCGCTCTCCATCTTTCTCACACACACACAAATATGCACGCACGCACGTGCGAGGGAACGCACGAGCGCCGTGGTTTAAATTAGTTTGCCGAAAAATTATTCATTAACATCTGCTTATCTGAAATGCAAAAAAATTGCCACCGTACACTTTTAGCCTGCACGTTCAAGGACGCCGCCGTGCTCGTCGCCCTCGCACGAGAAAGGGAGAGGATGAGTGTCAGTGTCCCAAATGAAATTTACGCTCGGGTCAATACTTGGTGGCTCAGGGGCAGGATTTTCTTTTCTTTTTTTTCCCTTCTCGACGGCACATTGGTGTCACGGTGCGATTTCACTTGGCCTCTGGCAGGAAGGCAGCCGGACGCTGAGCGGGGAAGTTAGCGGGTAACGCGTCCGCGGCCGGAGTATTATTGCGTTAATTTCGCCATTTCTTCCCTCTGCACCTGATGTTCGCCCCCCCCGACTGTAAATATCGGCGAATCCCCCTTTTTTTTTCTTTTTTTTTTGTATCATGAAAATAAATAGCACAGAGGAAGAGAGCGGTTCAAGGGCAGGCGTATCAATAATCATGGGAGTGGAGGAAACTACCGCGGATTGTTACGCAACGGTTTATCTTGATTGATTTTTGTGTGTGTGTTTGTCCTTGCGATAGCATCGAACAGCCGCCGCCGCCCCCTCATCTCCCCTCAACCCCATTTTTGCTTTTTATTTGAGCACAATTCAAGCGGGATTGCTGTCATTGCGGCTCTGAGAGGAGCCCTCCGATTACCATCTGGACTTTTCCCTTTTGTGTTGCTCGCCCGTGGACGCCGGCTCGGGCTCCAGCGCCGGGGCCTCCCAATGTGGTTCAAAGCCCAACAGACCCCCACCCTCCTCCTCCATTCCCTCCCACTCATGTTAAACCCGAATGCCGCTTTCTGCCCTGCCGTATAAACATTGTGGTAATTGGACTCGCGGTCCGTGGCTTCGTTTGTTTGTTTGTTTGTTTAGATTTTGTTTGAAGCTTCGCTTAATTAAATTGTGTCCTTGGTGTCGGAGGCGCCGAACATGTGGAAAAAAGCTCACAGGCGGATTAAAGTGAGTTCATTGAATATTGGTTTTTGGGTGGCGGGGAGAGGAGGAGGCGTAGGTGAAGCGAGGGGGGGGGGCTAAGGTGCAGATTAACGCTGAAACAGGGTAACGGATAGGTATGTCCCTGCAGGACGTCAGAAGCTATCCGTGCACGTTTTGCGCTTGTTTCCTTCTCTGGCGCAGAAGTTCGAAAACCTTTCTGTTTCTCTGCATTTCCGTGGAAACTTTGCAAAGTCATTTGGTCCAGCTCCGGGTCGAGCCCAGATATTTCCGGGCGAATTTTAACCACGACTGTATGGATTTCAATTTCGCCGCCTATTGAGGGACTCCGAAGTGTTTATGATTGAGTTTCGGGAGCACAAAGGAAGTCACCAGACCACAGAGACTAAATATAACCTGTTTTTTTTAAAGGCCTGGCTTTTCCTTGTCTGTAATTGTCACTACACTTTGATTCTCTGAGGGGTGAAATGACTTCCCCGCAGTTTGTATGCACGCAGGGAACGGCTGGGCGGACGGAGGAGAGCGGCGGATAACAGCCTCCGTCCTGGTAAATGGGGTAAACACTGCTCACTAGCCGGGGAAATGGACCCCCCGGACCCGGATGGGGGCCCGATTGAATGGCAGCAGGGTCACGCACGGACCAAAAGCTTCGGCCTTCGAGTGTTTTCCTCACGAGGCGACGATTTGGATTTATTTTTCGTTTTGTTGCTGAAAAACTGTTAAATACATCCGTGGAGATAGACTCATCCGTCGCCATGCCGACCAGTACCAAAGCCATGGAGTGCTTTTTTGAAAGCATGAAAGACAATAACAGCAGATTAAGTGTGATTTGATACCACAATAGATGAATGAGCAAGGCCTTGTTTTGTATTTATGTTTCTCCGAGAGGGAGAGAAGCACAAGTATCTGTGGAAATGGCTCTCTATTTTATTTGAGATAGCAACCAATAGGTTGATCTATTCAAGTTTGAAAAGAATTAAACACAGCTCATCTTCATACCAGACCTGGAATTGAGGATGCAATCTTCAGGGTAATAGAATGACCCTCTCCTCTTTGACAGAACACTTTGTCAATGTGTCCAAAAACACAAATAACCCAAGTCTACCTGTGCCCGTGATTCACAGTATTGGCTGTTTTCGTAATTGCGTTGACATCCGAGGGGCTTTCGCCCTCCTTGACATGACTGGCAGTGGGCCAGCTTGACCTTCGACACGTGTCTGATTTCTCAGGTGCCGCGAGAGCTTTGCGCACGCCGATTTAGGACAGGGAACACGGCTCAGAACACGCCGCCGCCGCCGCCCGTAACGAGGCATGTTTAAACACAGGGATATGGTAATAATCGTGATAAAAAATTAATGGAAATTAACATATGCATGTAGTCCCACATCCTTGTCATTTGTAACAAGCGCGTGACTTACATGTGCCGGCGAGCGGCGCGAGGGAAAATGGCAAATTAGCATCAACAGCCTGATTCTTGTCACGCCCGTGCACACGAAACGTGCTAGTCGCTTAATTATCAAAGATAAACAACAATCACAACACGCCTCTTGTCATGGACGTCCCCAATTTCAAACAGCTAGCAATCAGCTAATGAGCATCAGGTGTGATTTACTGCTCTGCAGTGTGTGTGTGTGTGTGTGTGTGTGTGTGTGTTTGTGTTTATCCAAACCGGTGGGTGAACAGGTCCGTTGTAAACACCGACCTTGTCCGAGCAAGAAGCGCTCATGGGGACATTTTGCTAATGCTAATGTGGCAAACGGTCAAGCTAAGTGAGGGAGAGTGTGAATTGTGGTTAATGTCACCATCAAGGTTAATATATGTATATAAATTCAAGTCAATTAAAACTCGGTGTGTGAGTGTGTGTGTTTATATAAATGGGTGTTTGTACACGATTGGTATAAACATTGTCCTTGTCCAGGATTGTAGCACCCACGGGGACATTTGCTAATGCTAATGCAGCGGTCAAGCTAGGAGTGTGAATCTTAGGTCCGTTGTAAACACTGATCTTGTATCATATGTGTGTGTGTGTGTGTGTGTGTGTGTGTTCCGGAGAAAAATCCATCATTATTATCATTCATCAAATATTCATGATGGATGGAAAAGGAGAAATAAGGAATTAATATATTCATTTTCTCTTTGTTCTTAAATGTCAACAATTAAACACAATGCAGACAGATTGTTATTTATTTATTATGTAATTGGAAAACACTGGTAATGACAGTTTTAGCAACCGCTGATTATCTATGTAGTCATTTAAAACGACGCCAAATCAACAGAGAGCTGCAAAGTGTTAAAAACGTTAACAAAGCAATTATTTTTAAAAAAGCAACAAATGAAAGACTGAGCCGGGCTGTCGGCGTTTGCCGTTTTACATATGAGTCTTTTCTGTAATCATGCAGATTAGCTTCCTCTTAGCATTTTGTGTCCACACTTTACGTCTTTTCTGTTCAACTTTGATGTTCAGCTTCATCGGAGTAAGGGAGAAGTCCGAGAGGATGGAGCTGAAGAGAGGACGTTGTCGGCGAGAGGATAGAATCAAGGGCTGGATTTTGTAAAGGAGAGGATGTAGTTGCAGAGAGGATTTAATCACAGAGAGGACATTGTTTGGGAGATGACATCGCAAGAGAGAGGATGTCGTCTGATTGAGGATGTCTGCGGAGGTTCTCGGTCGTCCGGGTCATGGGGAATTCTTGTCGAAACCTTCTTGTCGTTTCTCCCCCTCATCCCAGAGGCTTCTTCAGTTCTAATGACCAGCGGGGAGTGTCTGAATAACGGCTAACGGCGGTGTCGTTCGTCGGGGACAAAGGAGCAACTCGTGGCGATTTACCTGGATCGGAGTGTGAAAAGATAAAGCCAGACAAAGGAGTGAAACCTGTTGGATCCCATGAACTGAGGCTCATGTGGAAGTTACCGGGGGCTGCTCAGGTGGTGGATCCTTCCTGGTTGTTTGGAGGGTTCAGATGGGCCCGATCCGTGCGCTCCTCTGATTGAGGATTCTACATTGATGACACATTTGCAGAGAGCGTGTTGCCGGAGAGAGGATGTAAACAAAGTGATGACATAGTTGAGGAAAGGCCATAAACAAGTAATAACATTATTGGAAAGAGGTTGTAGTCTGGGAGGGGACGGAGTGGGACAGAGGACAATGTTGAGAAGTGGACGTAGTCGTAGAGAGGATGTAGACGGCGAGATGACATAGTATGAGAAAGGACGGAGTCGGAGAGAGGACGTGGTCAGGAGAGGCCACCGTTGGGTAGATGCTGTTTTGGCATCAGCCGCCCCCATAAACAGCAGATTTAGCTCCCAGTGCCTCTGAGATGATCTCCTTCGACATCAATGGCCGTCCTGGCTGGCGGCGGAAAGCGGCGCCGCTCTTTTCACTTTGCGCGACATAAACACTCCTCTAATTCTAGGTCTTGATCTGAGGGACGCGTGGGAGAGGAATTCCCCTCCCTCCTCCCTCGTCCAGAGTGAAGTCCCGCACGTGAAGAATCCCAGCCATTTGAACGGGAAGGGAGACGTAGGAGGCGGCGCTTCTGACGCTTCTTTCATGTGGGTTTCTGATATACAGACGTCTGGTCGGCTTTACTTTATTCCCATTCTTTCTGTTTGGGTTATTCCAGTTGGACAGGACTAATTTGAGGACTGGTTTTAACGGGAATTCTCGGAGAAGGCCTCGGACGCCGCCGAGGATTCATCGGGGCGTAGTTGCGTCCGTTTCTGGGGAAGGAGAGCGAAGCGGATTTTCGGATTCGCCTCAAAGGTGTGTGATGTCCAATGAAAAGTGAAGGGCAGAGCGCTAAAAAGAAGCGAGCCGCAGTCGAGCCACCGGGCTCGACCCCTCTAACAAACAGATAAATCACAAGGAATCAAAACACACAGACCCAAAAACACCACTGCTCGTTTCCTGTTTTTGCAACCAGACAGTATTTCCAGTCATGCTCGGCCCCGGTTTGAACCCAAACATCTCACCCCTGAAACCAAACTTGTCTTTTTTTTCTTCCGATTCAAACCCGACCCACAGAGTTAACACCCACACACACACACCGGAAAAACAAAAACACATCAGCGGGTGTTTGTGACAGCTTTGAAGCCGAAGCATCCATTTAGAGTCCAAGAGAAACCCCTCTTTTGGGCACTAACTGTCTCATTGATGATGTTTCCCCGTCTGTTCGCTTTAAGATGGCATGAAAAGAATGGTTTGAAGGTTTTATTTTGCTTTTGCCCACCCCACATGAGAGCTCTAGGCCTCCGTGTTGTTTCTGACTCCACTCTTCTTTACTTTCCTCACACAAGGTCGCTGCGTCACAAGCCGAGGTCGGGGAGGTCAACGCCGGCCCGCGGGCTGTACTTACCGTTTGACCCCGGGTGAAAAATCGAAAGTCCTGTCGAGTCGGAGCGAAGAGAAGAAAAGGAAAGAAAAGAAATGCCAATTTCTCTGCTGATTCAATTAGCGGAGAGCGGCGTGTGAGATAAAGCTACTGTTGTTTATCATGGCTGAGGTAACGCAGAGTATTGAGCTATGCTAATTGGAGCTCTGCAGCTAAAACCAATGACTGTGGGAAACGGCGCTTCCACAAATAGTTTCCGCCTTAGCAGATCAATTAATCCGAAGACGACACGTCACTTGGACGCTCTTACCAGATGGCGTTTTTTTTTTTTTGTGTGTGTGAAAATAAATCAGTAGCAATGGCAGCCCTGATATATTATTTTGAGGGGTTTGTTTTTGTCGTTGTTTTGCCAGAAAATAAGTTAAAGAAGAGTCTTATTTACAGATAAACCCGCAGAGCTGCGTGAGCAGCAGCACGGCTCTCCGGCATCGATAGCCGGTTTCCGGGAGAAAAGTTCTAAGAACTTCCACTTCCAATTTGGTTCCAGGAATAACCCTCCTCCAGGGGAGCCCCGGTAGGGACCATGGATCGGATGGATTGAAGTGTTTTTATCTTCTCCCAGCACTGCTGTGCTGTGTGAAGAACCCCGTTAGCTCGCTCCGGACAGATTTTGGCCAAAGTGTTGATGTTCCGCTGCGAGTCCTGGAAACCCCTCTGCGGTAGAGCCGGCCAGAGGAGCTTGGACCTCTTCGGCGCTCCATTTCTCGCTGCTTTGGTCCATTTTGTCAGAAAAGAGCCGACCGGTGACCACGATAGTTCTTAAAAAGAGCAAAGTGTGAGGAATATCTGCTAATGGGCGTGGCTTATGAGTTCCACCAAGAGCTCCTATGGAACTGTAAAAAGACCCTGCCTCAGAGAAGAAGCTAAAATGGTTCTAGGAACCGAGGTCCAATGGCCCCTGGTACCGCCGATGCGCCAAGAGACGTCCCGGTTAACCGCAAAGGTTCTAGGAACTGCTAAAAGCTCGTACGATGTGAAAGGGGGCTGATAGATGTTGTTCCATAAGCTTCCCTCCGTGCACGCCGGAAGACTCCGTCGAGCCGGGCTGGGAACTTACCGAAGCGGAGCGGAGACGGCCGACCCCGACCCATCCTGCTTTACGAGAAAGGAGGAAGGGCGAGCGGGTAGCTGAATGATGGTGCGACCGGCAGGAGGGCGGCAACGGCTGTGATGGAGGGCCGGAGGACATCGGCGGTAAAGGCTCAAAAGCACCAATCAAAGCTGGACGGAGGAAGTAGGAAGAGGGGTTGGACACCATGCTGAAAGGGAAGAAGGGAAGAAAGCTAACATTCGTCGAAAGAGAAGATCCAGCTATCGGGCCGATCATCCACCAACCCCCTCTGCAGATCAGAAAAGCCTCTCGGCGTGCGGATCCCGTGTGAGATCCGATGTTTGTGCAGAATGAGAATTAGTCACGCCGTCTTTTAAACAACTCCAGTGCGTGTCCTCGCCGAGGCGACCGCCCCCCCCCACCCATGTGCTGCCGTGGTTCACTTCAAGCCCTTTGGGCTCTGCCGTACTTTAATATTTATCAAAACAATTTCGAGTGACACGCCGCCTCGATTTGAACGCGGATGGCCGCAGGTACAAGCAGACGAATGCTTCCAAATATGTCCCAAACAGGCTCGCATCAACAGCACGCCCGCGTGGGCGGGAAACAATACTTCAGAAAGACACTCGTATTTAG
Organism: Fistularia tabacaria; assembly: GCA_901007705.1. Lineage (NCBI taxonomy): Eukaryota > Metazoa > Chordata > Actinopteri > Syngnathiformes > Fistulariidae > Fistularia > Fistularia tabacaria. The sequence continues at coordinate 95,645 of CAAKHD010021383.1, forward strand.
TGTTGGGTCTAATCTCGCCGGTGTGGAGAACGCCACGGACAGATAGACGGATTGGACGGGCGCCAGATAGTCGTGTCGCCTGCATCCGTAACATTTTATTATTCTAATAAAAACAGAGCCGGGGTTGTTTTCCCCGGCACTGCTCCCCGACAGGGATCACACGTATGTAATGGTTTTTTGTTATTAATTCATGCGGTAGCCGGTGCCGCATACCGAACAGCGGCGGTCGTCCAAAGGGCCATTAAGAACCAGCCGCCGCCGCGGCGGCCAAGTGAACATTGCTGAACGTCTCAAATGTTTTCCGCGGGGTCGTCATTACATATTCCCCATCTGCTCCCCAGCATCCATCAGCAGCGACGCGCTCCTTAATGAGATCACCGGTTGAGTGATCGGCCTTGTGCTTTTTTTGTTGTGTGCAAATGGACTTCTCCGCACGCTCGCCGGGCATCGATCATCTCTTCATTGCGCGGACACTTCAATGAACGTGGAATACTGATAAGAGTTTTTTTTTATTTTTTATTTCGAGATGCGGAGCAGGAATGCGATCCTCGACACCTCTCGGGGCCGGCTCGGGGGGCCCTCGCTCGACCAGTACCGGATCCTCCGGTATCTGCTGGACGGAGACATTTTCATGGCAGGCGTAAAGTTAATGTCACTGGACAATCACTCCCATCGGGGATGAAAATGTGACATTTCCAATGCGGATTTGCCGGCGGAGTCCGGGCTCCCAGTTCCAAAAACTCCTCCGGTCGTCATGGATTTGGTCCCGCGAGTGGAAACTTCTCTCATTGCCTGCTGTAGTTTCTGCTGTCACGTCCAGTGGAAAAAAGACGTGACGTCGACACCGTAAATAACAAACAGCATTATCTATTTTAGTCCCATTCATACCACACTTGCTGGCCTCCTCCGTGCATGACCATTCACCGCTTTAGCTTAAAACAACGAATCCGCTGATATCCGCTCACCCTTGTGTTTACGTAGAAGTGGCGGTGGGACGCGTGCAGATGGACTTGGGGTCTCGTGCCGCAAACCGAACAGGCCTCTCCTCTCTGCATACACGACTTTGTTCAGCGAGTCACGTCCGTATAAATAAAATATAAACGCGACCTTATAAATGACGTTTAATCCAGTCGCCCGAAGCCTCAGCCGATGGAATCTGCACGCCTCTTATCAACGTGTCCGCAGTCGCCACACGCGAACCTGCGCACGCCACCGATCCCGGGTCGGACGCAGTTTCCCTGACAATGTCCCTGTCGCAAACTGGGGTGGAACGTTCTCTGCTCTGTCCCGCTGCCAAATGGATCCGATCCAAAAATATGGTACATTCCACCCGGAGCGGTAAGAGAGAGAGAGCGAGAGTTGCAAGAGTTGAAACGAAGTGTAGCGAGTGCAGAGCACTTAGACGGGGCAAAAGATAGCTAACGTAGGAGAGCAAAGTGGAGGGTTTTCTGCAGGAGGACGTGCAGGTCAGGGTCTGATCCACCAGACCTCCCTGTTAATGACCCTTCGTTCAAGACCCGTCGGTCTTTTGCATGTCAATGCAGCACATGCGCGGGGCTCCTTTTGGTCGTGTGACTTGTTGGAGTGGCCGAGGCCGGACACTCGTTTATGCTCAATGTTAGAGACGAGCCTTCTGTTTCGGTCTCTGCAGTCATTTACCGTTAGCGGATGCTTAGCCAAACGCAGCAAACGGAGCAGTACCACCTGCAGGCGACCAACGAATGGAGCGGAGAAGAAGACGACAACATCGACGTCGGCAGAACCAGAGAAGAAGGATCGAAGTGAACTCTGCACCGCGCCCTAGTGGATGTACTCCTTCACAAACATGGCTGCTTTTTTACTCGGAAAGTTCTAAGACGGTTCCCGGAACGAGCCTCCTCCAGGTGAAGCATTCAGCTTTGCCTTTTCAGAGGCAGGGGGAATGTATGGGGAGGCACCGAGACCGGAACACTCCAACACAAACCACCGCGAAGACGACAACATGGACAGAGAACTTGCGTTCATGTTCTGCATGGCGGGAATCATAACCATGGACATGGAGGAAGAGGAGGAGATTGGTTGAAGTGTTTTTGTCTTCTCCCTGCACCGCGAAGAACCCCGCTGTTAGCTAACTCAGTACTTATTTTGGCCAAATACGTGATGTTGATGTTCCTCTGCGAGCCCTGGAAACCCCCTCCGTGGCGTCGCTGGTCGGAGGACCTCGGACCTCCCCGTCGGTCCATTTCTCGCTCATTCCGTCGATTTTGTTGCAAAAAAAACAACCGACCGGTGACCGCAATAGCTTTTAAAAATGTATCTGGTCGGCTGGCTTAGGAGCTCCGCCAATCACTACGTGCTCTTATGGACAGAGCCGGCCTCAGAGTAGGCTCTCGGTCCCTCGTCCCTAGTTCCTATGGCTTCCCAATGCTCATTCCCGAAGAGCTTCTCGAACCTGCAAAAAGTTCCTAGAGTGCTAAAAGCTGCTAATGTCACCAGCTGTCACCCGGTCCCGGGAAGGAAAAAAAACCTCGAAAGTCAGAGCCAGACAGGGGAGGGTTTCCGCACGCCAGCGACGCAACGTCCCTGATGTGCTTCGAAATAGAACCGCGTTCAACGAAGACCATGGAAACAGTGAAAATCTCAAGATTATCATGGGGTTTATTTTTAGCACAGGACCGGGACGCCAATGAATCCCTCATCAGTGATGTCATAATCCTGCGCCTCCGTGCGTGGAAAAGGTGGCGCCTCATCCAGCACAGCTCACCCCGTCCCTTAAGGCTGCGTTTATCTATTTATTTCTTCATCTCTTTTTAGTTTATTCCCGTTTTACCTGTAATTGTTTTGACTGGCTCCTGCCCCCCCTCCCCCCCCCCCCCCCCCCCCCCCCCCCCCCCCCCCCCCCCCCCCCCCCCCCCCCCCGCGCCCGCCCCCCTGGCCCCGGGGGGGTCGGGACCCTTTCCCCCCCCCGACCCCCGCCGCCGCTTTGGTCCGCCCCCCCCTCCGCCATAACGCC